>OY992536.1:12309842-12883230 GCA_963921195.1 Pegoplata infirma
ATAGCCCTAATAATGGTATAATTTCATTCACAGCAACAAAATAACATATTGTTGTAGTCCAATGGACTATCGTATGTAAAATGTTTTAAATATTTTTGTTGGTTATTGACAATTGTTACTTACTAGCATAGTACAATTTCTTCGTCTTTCTAATTCACATTGTGGATAGAGTCGAATATGTATTAATGTTTTAGTTTGTGCAAAACGATTTGTCATTAGACTCGTTTGCTACTTTGTAGTATATCGTTTCTATTTTTGCTAAATAATCTTGACAATGGAATCTTGACGGATTCCGAAACACGTGTCGATTAAGTCTTGCAAAATGACCAACATAAATAAATTTAAAACAAAAAATAATTTTCTTGAAAATTATACTATGAGAATATCATGGTTTTAATTAGTAAAGAAAATAATGACCTCGAGCCAGAATAAACATCCTCACAAAAGTTAAGAATGTTCTTTAATGCTGTTAAAATTTCAGGGAGGTGTTTTTTCGTATTGTCGAGTAATAAATTTTAAAAGTTCCATCTGTGACAATATTATTGATAAAATTATAAAGATTTAGACCTTTATTCATAATACTTAAAGTGTACCTAGAGTAGGTTTATTTGACAAATATTCATGCAATATCAGTCAAATAAACCCACATTAGATTTAATTTACTCATTATGAATAGCCCAGTTAAAATTTAGAAACAAAAAACATTTTTCAAAAAATTTCAAAAAAAAAAAAAAATTGAAAGCAATATTGGAACGCACTTTTTCCTAGCAAGGATACCATGGATTTCCAAAACCAAAAAAAAAAAAAAAATATATTTAGCTATCTTACAAACTTTGAAAATTTATTGCTCAACAATACGAAAAACCACCTCTCTGAAATTATAATAGCGTTAAAAGGACATTCTTAACTTTAATGCAAAATTTTGTTTTTGGAAATCCATGGTGCCCTTCCGAGCAAAAAAGGACATTCAAATATGGTTTTTAAAATTTTTTGTTGAAATTTTAAAAAAAAATTTATAAATTTTAAATCTTCATAATTTTATAAAACAAAAATGTTAAAGAACTAGACAGCTGTGTAAAAGTCTTTAACCCATATTGACTGGGGGTCAAATATTCACCGCGGAATATTTGAAGTTAAGAGCTTAAATTTTGTGTTATAAACAAGGAGAGGACTTTCATGCAAATGCATGTTTTTTCCCTTTGGTTTTAGAACAGCATAAACAAAATATCTTTGCGAATCAAAGAAATTGCTTTAAAATGTCATCGATTCGTTAGTGCATATTTTTGCATATTTATCTTAAAATGCATATTTTTGCATGTTTTGCTATTATTTCGCTATAAATGCATATTTTATATTTTGTATAAATTTTAGTTTTTTTTTTTGTATGTTTAGCTATTTTAAATTTTTTTATGATTTATTTTCTATTTTTTGTATTAAAGAAATTGTTAAATTTTTTTAGATCATTTTAATCTTTTTAATAATATTTTATAAACCTGCATATATGTATATCTGAGCTTACAATGCCAGACTGAATTCAAAGTTATGTTTTTTTTTAATAAAATTAAAAAACAAGTGGATCTTTATGATTTTTAGTGCATATTTTAAGATTTTAAGTGCATATTTTAGGCGCCTAAAACATATGGTGTTTTCTTTTCTGGCAAAAAATGCATTTCGCCCTTTTTTGCATTTCGCCCCAAAAATTATGTTTTTGTGTTCTTTTCTTAAAAATGTCAAACCTTATAAAGAATATCATGTTCTTTTCTAAAAATGTCTGCCCTATAAAGTGCTAAAAAGTTGCACTTTTTACCCCCGTAAAATATCACGGGGTTAAAATTGCCTTATACAACAGCTGACTTTTTTCTGTGTTGTTTTCTCAAAACAGCTGTTAAAAAATACAGGGCAGAGTATTTCTGTATGTTGTGTTCTATTCCAGTCAAATAAAATGCAAATTTTTGAAGGTGTGAGTTAAACATTTTAAAAATGTATACCCTAAAAAGACAAACATTTTTTTTCAGAAAAGAAATCACCAATAGTTTTTTAGTGCATGAAGGTTCTGTCCCTGGTTATAAACAAGTTAAAAATGACTTCTGCGTTTTTGACCCCAACTATTATTTTGTAGTTATATATTATCTTTAAAAAAAAATCATTAACCCATCTTGGTAGGCGGTCAAAAATGACCCACACTGAAAGAATTTTGTTCATTACGGCTATGAAAACGTACATTGATTCTATGAAAAAAATCATTAGAAGTGAGCCAATGATGCCCTTCATAGAATCTATGAAACAAATTCATAGAAACCAGAAACCTATGAAAAAGTTCATAGGCTATGGAAAAAAAATATTTTTCAATTCTATTTTTATTTATTTTATTATTTCAATTTTATTTTTTTTTTATTTATATTTTTATTTATTTTTATTATTTTATTTATTTATAATTTTCTATTTTTAAAAATTTATATTTTTTTTAACTTATCCCCACCGAGATTCGAACATAGAACCTCTTGTTCGTGAAGCTTAGTCTCTAGCCACTTAGCTAAATTATATAAACAAGTAACAACACTTATGGGGCTATTCTAAAATTTTATTATATAATAAGTGCTATTATTAGCAACCCAGAATTTTATTATAGATACCAAAAATTTCAACTCTAAAAAAAGCTTTATCAACTTTTTGTTGTTCTAAAACAATTTAATTGAAATTTGAATTTAGACAACAAAATTTTATAAGCACAATAGCTGTATGGGTAGGTGGGTGGTTTTGATATTTTGTTATTTTTGGAGGCATGGGTTCAAATCCCACCCATTCTAACAAATATTTTTTTTTATTACAAATATTATAATGCAGTTTTTTTTAATTTTTAAATTTCGCAATTTTAAAAGATGCAAAAAAAATTGATTTTTGCATCTTTTTTTCTGAAATTATTATTATTGTATGGTTTTAATTGGCTATTTCTCTCGCAAAAAAAAACATTATAATTGTCTTTAGAGGAAAAAAAATAATATTTTTTTTTAACTACACTTTTTTGCATGCAAAAAAAATTGCAATAATTTTTGTAATAATATGTTTCTTATTTTTGACTACAATAATGCGTATTTTGACAAATTGCGAAAAAAATACGGAATTTTGACGAAAACAAAATGTTGTTTTCTTCTTATAAATGAAAAAAATATTGTTATAGATGACAAAACTTGTTATAGACTGAAAAGTACATAACAATATTTTGTCATCTATAACAATATTTTTTTTATTTATAACAAGAAACCAACAGTTTGTTTTCGTCAAAATTCCGTATATTTTCGCAATTTGTCAAAATACGCATTATTGTAGTCAAAAATAAGAAACATATTATTACAAAAAATTATTGCAATTTTTTTGCATGCAAAAAATGTAGTTAAAAAAAAAAATATTATTTTTTTTCCTCTAAAGACAATTATAATGTTTTTTGCGAGAGAAATAGCCAATTAAAACCATACAATAATAATAATTTCAGAAAAAAAAGATGCAAAAATCAATTTTTTTTTGCATCTTTTAAATTGCGAATTTAAAAATTAAAAAAATCTGCATTATAAATTTGTAATAAAAAAAAATAAAATTGGCAAAAAAAAAAAAAAATATTTGTTAGAAATGGGTGGGATTTGAACCCATTCCCCAAAAATAACAAATATCAAAACCACCCACCTACCCATACAGCTATTGTGCTTATAAAATTTTGTTGTCTAAATTCAAATTTCAAATTAAATTGTTTTAGAACAACAAAAAGTTGATAAAGCTTTTTTTAGAGTTGAAACTTTTGGTATCTATAATAAAATTCTGGGTTGCTAATAATAGCACTTATTATAATAATAAAATTTTAGAATAGCCCCATTAAAATCTATTTTGAATAATATTCTGCTAACATATTGAGTTTGTGTCTTTGCTCTGTCACAATGCTCTGCCAAAAGCTGTGTGTGTGTTTGTAGAAAACAAATATTTTGTGTATTTACAAAAATGAAGCGTTATAAAACCAAGCGTTAGTTGGCGAGATTTTTCTTCTTTGGTGGCGCTGATAGCTAAGGCGTCGACAATTACCACTTCAGCCGGTAGGTCTTGGGTTCGAGCCCCGTCAGGGCAGCAATGAAAAATTTTTTTTAATGTTTTTTTTTATTTTTTTTTTTATTTTTTTAATAAATTTATTCAACTGTTTTAATTATTGTAACATTATTTTAATTATTTAAAAAATTAAATGGCATATTGATTGCATTTTCTTCTATGAATGACATTCATTAATTCTATGAATTTTTTCTATGAATTTAATAAAATCTATGAATAAAATTCTATGAAATATTTCAGAATACTAATGAATATTCATTCAGCCAATGAATTGTTTCATAGATTCTATGAATTTGGTTTTATGAAATTTGTTCATAGATATAATGAACAATAATTCTTTCAGTGCATTCAGTAAAAAATAAATGTATTTTACGGAAAATTAATTTGTGACAATCTATTAGATTATAACTTTAAATCAGTCCTGGAATCTATCTATTTAAGATATCTTTAACCCATATTGGCTCGGGGTCAAAAATGACCCCGGCAAAAAATGTTAGGCATAGTGCTTGAATTTTTTGACATCAAGAAAATAAATATTTTTTACTGAATGGGTCATTTTTGACCCCCTACCAAGAAGGGTTAACAATTTTTTTAAAGATAATACATTGTAATAATAATACAATACAATCACAGAAGCTATTTTATACTTGTTTAAAGCACAAAAACTTAAGCTCTTAACGTCAAATTTTCTGCAGGGGTCATTTTTGACTCTCAGCCAATGTGAGTTAAAGACGTCCTAGATCGGTATGATTTCATGACAGACTTACAAGTATCTAAAAGAATGCCACGACATCAAAAACCCGTTAATTTGAACAAAAATTTTATTTATAAAATTTTATTAGGCCAAATTATTGATAAAGCCAACATTTCCTTGAATTCCGCAAACTTCCCTTCGCAATTCCCGAAAAGTGGCCCGACGGGGTGACAGGACATAATCCCCACGGACATAACCCCCATAACGGAAATGGGGATTATGACCGAATCCATTACGGTCATAATCCCCATAATAGTTGTGGGGACTATGACCCCCATTCACATTATGGAGAGTAATTCCAATGCAATTTTGGTCATAATCCCCGTTTTTTGTAGAGAGGGTGAGTTTAATACATGGAGTTTGTAATCCCTAAGCCTGGCCGAAGGCCGGATACATAGAAAAACTTTTAAGTAAAAAAAAAAAATTATTAATTTTGGGGATTATAACCAATTAGTATAGAAGACATAATCCCAATAAAGGGGATTATGGTCATTTGTTACGTGGTCATTATCCTCATAAATCTAGGAATTATGTCCGTTTTTTATTGGGATTATGTCCAAATAATTTTTGGTCCCCGCCCGACGGATATACGTCATATTTTACATTTTTCTTTTCTAAGGTGTTCTTAACGAATGCAGAAAAAAGAAATATATTTAAAAAAAAATTTTAATAAAATTTTAAAATTTAAAAAAAAACGGTGTTTTGAGAATCCAACACCCCCCCCCCCCCCATTTAAATCTTTAAATTTCATATTAAGTATTTAGAAAAATAATTTTTAATTGATTTTTTTTTTTTTTTTTTTGAACATCAATTGTGAAATACTTTTATTTTAATAAAAAAAAGTAGTTTTTTGCAAAAATTCCAGTTTTGAGGCTCAAAGTGGGGACAGAAGATAAACTCCCATCGGAGTGATATTTTGCATTTGAGTTACCCGCCATGGGTATTAGAATTTGACCAGAGAAAAAGGCCTCCATACATAAGTTTGTCATTCCGATTGTAACTCACCAAAATATCGGTCTGGAATCTCATTGAGAATATAAGTTATTGATCAGAGATCAATAACAAAATCAGTACAAAATTTTTGTTAAAAAATTTTTACAAAAAAAAACAATATTTTGTTAAAAAAAATTGTCAAAAAAATATTTGGTGAAAAATCTTTTTCTTTTTTTTTTTTAATCTAGCATTAAAAAAAAAAAAAAGAATGTTTTTTTAAATATTTTTTTATTAAAAACATTCTAACAAGGGAAGTCCGCCCAACTGTTATATATGAAAAAATCTTTGCTAAATTTAAGTCAACACGTATTTATACGCTTAACGAGTTGTTGTAACAACAACAAAATACATGTAAAATTTTCGTTCGTGTGTATCGTTCGCCTTCTGTAAACTGGCCCTTACTGAAGGCACATATTTAACGTAACATATAAAACGAAAATTGTAATCTCCTAAATGGCCGATAACACTGTGGAACAAATTCAGGTTAGCAAAAGTTAGGTCGATTCTAAGAGTGAGGTGTGAAAATAGAGGCTAGATTAGAAGACCCGTATCGCGGCGTTTGTTTATGTTAGTTCGATTTTTTTTTTAATCGACCTTAGAACTTTGCAGTCAAACGCCGATTTTCAGCATATTGTTTACATGGTTTGTAAAAAAGCCAAATTATTGCTACACTCAAAAAAAAAGTGAACTAAAATCTGGGAAAATTAACTCAATTTTGAGAAAAAGAGGGAATGATTTGGCTCCAAAGATTTTTTTTCTTGGCTTTAAGTAGTTCATAATTTTCCTAAAAATAAGGAAAACAAAATTATTTAATTTTAAGACAATTTTAACTTGAAAATGGGAAAAATTATACTTGAAATTTTAGAAATAGATTGGGTCTAGACCCTGGACCCATGGGTTCGGACCCCATTTAACTCGAGACCCCGTTAGGTCCCTTAAGGGTCCCCATAGATTTTGAACCAAAACTTGTGTCCGTTTCGCTCTAACTTGCTTAGTTTTTGAGATACGGAAATAAGGGGCCTGATAGGGTCTTGAGAATCTTTCAAACCGGATAACTCAAAAACTATTAATCGGAGGGCTTTTGGGTATTTTGAGGAAGTGTTCTACGAGTCAAGAGCTACAAAAATGCCGTTGGACCTTTTCTCGTGTTGGCAGTATTTACCGAGATATGTGCATATATAAAATCTCGGGAATTTCAAATTTTAGATCTAAAATTAGGGTCTTGAGACCCCGACAGATATGCAGAGCTAGGCTATTCCATATTTTACTTTGTAGTCTTTCTTTTGAAAATTTGATCCGTTTCGCTCTATCTCGCTTAGTTTTCGAGATATCGCCATTTTAAATTTTTAACTAAATTCTAAGAAGTTATTTACTAAATTCTCAAAAGTCATTATCTAAATTCTAAGAAGTACACTTCCTCAATTCAAAGAAGAGAAATACGATGATGTTTTTTTTAGTAAATTTTAACTAAACTTGAACTAAATTGTTTTTTAAAAAATATGTCTTAAAAATAAAGATACGATTCTTAGATTTGTGGAAAATTTCTTTGGCAGTAAGAATTTTTTTCCTAATATTAAAAAATTCCTTTTAAAGAAAACTATGAACTAATTATAAGTAAATGAACTAAAATTTTTTCCTCATAGTTGAGAAAATTTCTCATTTTTACGTTAAATTTAACTAAATTTTAGGAAAATTCATGATAAATTTTCAAAGATATTTTTTCCTTAATTTTAGTTATGTCTTTTTTTCAGTGTAGAGACCTAAAAGCCAAATTATTGCTAGAGACCTGTCCAACAATTAACATTTCTTAAAAAATTGATTTAGAAAATTTTTGTGGTGCTTATGAAGCAAAATATTTTCAAAAAGCATGAAAAAAAAATAATTTTTCCAACATTCGGTAACATTTCGGAGGGTATAAAAGATTCAGCACAGCCAAATTAAATACTCGATTTTTTTTTCTTCAATAAAATTCTATTTATTTTACATGAACTGTATTACATTAGTTTTTTTTTCTCGTTTTCCCGCAATTTATTTTTCCATTTTTAAAATTTATTTTTCTAACACTATCTTTTTAACAATTTCCGTTTAACATTTTCCAAATAAAATAAAAACAACTATCATCAGGTTAAAATACCTTGATTTTTTCTGATTTTTCCGTCACTTCAAATGAAAAATACAAAAATCTCAACTAATATAAACATTTATGTTTTTTTTTGTGCTCTTGTTCAAGTGATGTACGATATTAGAGTAGAATATGACGATGTATGTGTGTTTGTAAATAGTTAGTACATAATTTTGTTGGCTTTTAGCCAAACAACTAAAAAATATTGTTTTTAACTGTTTGTATGCATGTTAGACAGGGTCGAAATCAAGACTTTAATTTAAATTATAGTTAAAACAACTTAGGGCGGATTACTCAATGAAAAGTTAGCTGCTAACTGCCGATTTAACGGAGCCTTATGTCAAAATTTGTATGAAAAAGTTAAATTTAACGGAGAGTTATTTTATAACGGACCATTGAGTAATCCAGCATTAAAAATGAAGTTGTTTTAACTGACAACTGTATTTTATATAAAAACAACTAACTAATGTAGTAAAATCAACCGACACTTTTAAAAACAACTACTTTAAATTACTGTTACTATATTAAAATAATTTTGTGTTAGTTGTTAAAAAAAAAACTTCTAAAAACGACTAACAAAAATAGTTTTTTTTTTGATATCTGTCATAGAAAAACAACTACATTTGTTGTTAAAAATAACTATACGTTTTTTTTTTTTTTGATTTCGAACCAGCCCAATGTATGTACAATAGAGTGACTCAAAAAAGAAAGTTGATGATGTACCCCCCTCAAAATTAACTTTGACATGTTTTATGAAGATTCCCAAAATATTTCGGCTCTAGCGATAATCTCCCGTGAGCTAAACCGCGTCAAAAAAGGTTCCAAAAATGGTATTTTTCATGAATATAAAATCCAGTAAATTTTTTTTTGTCCAATAAATGACCAAATATAATAGATATTTAGGAATTCTTTGATTCTGCATTAAAACATTTTAAAAATCTAACCACAGACTCGAGATAACGAGATGTTTATGTCAGTTTTTTGATGCTTTTCAATTCGATTTTACTGAAAACTTAAATAACTTTGTTATTTTTTGTCCGATTTTCACTTCTAATACATCGTTAGAAAGGTGTTGACCACCGCTTGGGATTTTAGTCAAAAATAAACCCTTAACTGTACTGTCTTACTTTTTTATAACATTTACTTCGACATCATTAAAAAAATATTTTATAACCACAAAAAGCATATCTTTGTGCAGGAAACACGTTTAATTAATATATTTGGCCACAATTAATTTAACCCATGCATGACCAAAATATTTTGGCAAAAATTTTTAAAAAAGTTTTTGCGGAAATTATTGAAAGCTAGTAGAAATACTTTAAAAAAATAAAAAAAAAAAGGTTTTTGCGTTTTTTGCACGAATATATGCGATTAAGACCAAAATTTGTTTATATTTTATTTTTAAAATTAATTTGCACATACAAATTTCGAAAAAAAATTTGACCGGGAATGTGGTACACGTAATAATTATTTGATATTAATAAGCACGTCTAGATAAACAAAAACCTTATTTAATTATATTTTTTAAAGTATTACAACTAGCTTTCAATAATTTCCGCAAGAACTTTTTTAAAAATGTTTGCCAAAATATTTTGATCATACATGGGTTAAATTAATTGTGGCCAAATATAATAATTCAACGTGTTTCCTGCACAAAGATATGCTTTTTGTAGTTATATAATGCGTTTTTAATGAAGTCGAAGTAAATGTTATAAAAAAGTAAGACAGTGCAGTTAAGGGTTAATTTTTGTCTAAAATAAACAAAACCTTATTTAATATTATTTTTTTAAAGTATTACAACTAGCTTTCAATAATTTCCGCAAAAACTTTTTTAAAAATGTTTGCCAAAATATTTTGATCATGCATGGGTTAAATTAATTGCGGCCAAATATATTAATTAAACGTGTTTCCTGCACAAAGATATGCTTTTTGTGGTTATAAAACGGTTTTAAATGATGTCGAAGTAAATGTTATAAAAAAATTAGACAGTGCAGTTAAGGGTTAATTTTTGACTAAAATCCCAAGCAGTGGTCAACACCTTTCTAACGATGCATTATAAGTGGAAATCGGACAAAAAATCCCAAAGTTATTTAAGTTTTCATTAAAATCGAATTGAAAAGCATCAAAAAACGGACGTAAACATCTCGTTATCTCGAGTCTGTGGTTAGATTTTTAAAATGTTTTAATGCAGAATCAAAGAATTCCTAAATTTCTATTATATTTGGTCATTCATTGGAGAAAAAAAAATTACTGATTTTTTTATTCATGAAAAATACCATTTTTGGACCCTTTTTTGACGCGGTTTAGCTCACGGGAGATTATCGCTAGAGCCCAAATATTTTGGGAATCTTCATAAAACATGTCAAAGTTAATTTTGAGGGGGGTACAACTTTAACTTTTTTTTTGCCCATACAAGGCGAGTCGGTCTAATGTACAAACTTAAATAACTATTAAAATGTTGTCGAAGTCTTTTAGAGTTTCGTTTGCCATATTGTTTTATTTTTAAATTTTTGTTTTTCCTATTTCTGGGTGTTGACAATTGTGTTATTTTTGTGTGATAATATTTGCATGCAAAAATATTAAAAAAAGAAACAAACAGACCGAAGAAAAAACAAGCTCTCCCGTCTTGACCCTATTTGTTTAACATTGTTAGTGACAAGTTAAGTGAAAAACACTTGCAACATTTAACGAGTATGTTTTATCAAGTTTTTTTTTTTAGTGCAGCCTTTTTTTAATTACAATTTCATGCATTATGTCAAATTTTTAATGGAAAAATAATTGTAATTTTTTTTTTGTGTTGAACTCAAAACATAGAAAAGTTCAACGAATTTTTAATGCAAAAATGGACGAGGAGAGGAGTTGCTGTGATAATTTAAAACTCAAATTCTTAGAACACTGTGAAATTAAAAAATTAAAGTATACAATTAGTTGACCAAAGCTTTAATTCGACTAATGGTAGACATATGTGAACAGAATTAAATACCGAATGGTATTTTAACAACACTCAAAAAATTATGTTAGTAAAATTAACTGAAAATGTCAGTTAAAATTACTACTTTGTTAGTTGTTTTGGGGTCAACTCTTTTTGTCAGTTAAATCACCTAACAGTGTAAGTTATTTTAACTGACAAAAAAATAACTGCACTCAAAAAAATAACTTAGTCAAAATATTAGTAAAAGGTGTTGTAATTTACTTCAACCAAACTTTAGCAAAAAAAATTGTAAAAATTTAACTTTTACAGTTTTTTTTGGCAATTTACTATTGGTAAAATACAAAAATTTTGTGGTACTTTTACTATATTTTCTTGCTAGTTCTTTTTTTTATTTTACTATAATTTTAGCAAAAATATTAGTATTTTCCTTAAAGAAATGGTAATACTTTTTTTTTTTCTTAGTTTTAGAAAAAAAAAAAAGGTTTTAAGTGTTCTAGTGTGAAAAAAAAAAACTCATTGTAGATTGATGATGCTGCCAACACCATAGCAAAGTAGCCATCCATCAACTGCATGTGCGCTCAAAAATAGGCTACACAATTTTTAGTATTTTTTACCATATTTTTTGCTAATTTTACCATATTTTTTGCTAATTTTATATGAAATTTTTTTAAAATTTGCCACCTAAATTGTTAATAAAAAGTTGATAATTTAGAAAAATTATTTTTTTAAAATTTTAACACATAGTTAGATATCCAATCTTTAATATCCAAAAGTTTTTTTTTATTTTTTTTTTAAATACATGTGAAAAAAATTAAAAATTCGAAAAAAAATTGTTAATTTTTTACAAATTTTACATGAAAATGTAAGAAATTTCTTGTGTAGACTACTACGCAATTCTCATTTGTTCTACTTAAGCTAAAAAAAATGACGCAAAAAAATAAAAAAAGTGAAGTGTTGTTCTTTAAGTTTTTTGTTTAAAGTGTTTAAGTGAAAAAAAAAAATCATTTTGGATTTTGATGTTGTTGGAAGTCCAGTTACTGCAACTACATCCGCTGAGAAGAAGGCAAAAGAAGATGCTGCCACCATCAAGCCGAAGAAACCATCCAACAACTGAAGTAATAGTTGATGCTGCTATTACTACATTTAAAGAACGTGGTGCTCAAAAACAGGCAAACATTTTTTTAGTATATTCACCAAATTTTAAATCAACTACTAATCAGAGAAAAAAAATTACTAAATAAAACAGTTTTTTTACCAAATTACAAATTTTTTTATCTATTTCAATTTTACCATTTTTTTTGGTAATTTTACCATATTTTTTGATAATTTTACTAGGTTGATTTTTTACAAAAATAATATGGTATTCTTGTAATTTTACCATTTTTTTTCCTAATTTTTTTATTAGCAAAATGGTTTTGCTAATGTTACCAAAATTTTTGCAACGTCCAAAACTACAGATTTTTTTGCTAATTTTAACCATTTTTTTTGCTAGTTTTACAATATTTTTTTTTTGAGTGTGACTTATGTAGTAAAAACTACTAACATTTGTAGTCAAAATGACTAACATGTAGTAAAAATAAAATAATCAATTTAATATTTTTTTTTTTTTTTAAATTTTCAAAAAAAAAAAAATTGAAGACCAAATTTTTCCCAATATTTTTTTTTTAAGTTGTGAAAAATAAAAAAACGAAAATTTATTTTTATTTTTTGGAATTTTTTTTTTTAATTTTTCAGAAAAAAAATTGAGGACAAAATTTTTTCCAAGTTTTTTTTTAAAAAAAGTTGTGAAAAATAAAAAAAAACGAAAATTTATTTTTATTTTTTAAAAAAAACTTTGAAAATTTTTGAGAGATAAAAAAAAATACTACTTTAAATAACTGTTACTACATTACATCACTTTTTTTGTTAGTTATTAAACAAAAAAGACTTAAAATAACTAACAGAAATAGTTGTTTGATATTTTTCATACAAAAACAACTGACTTTGTAGTTGAAAACATCTAACTACTGTAATTATTTAAATTATTTTAAAAAAAATCAGATCCAGAGATATTAAACAATTTTATTTTCTAAAACATTTTTCCAAGCAAAAGTTTTCCGGTTCTGAGACATTCTGAAAAAATGCCTGCGAATTTTGTACTCTTGCCCAAAACATTAAATCATGATAATGCTTTGCTGAAGATTTGGGTGTACTTGCCAAAGCAAAGTTTTTTGTAGAAAAAATAATGTTATATTAGGACTCTGTTCTGTCTTTCATAACTTTTGAATTCACATGAAAATTTCCGAATCACATGAAATCAAGTTAAGTGTTTTATTGATCACGTTTTCATTCGAAGTTGAAATCGAATAAATAAAAGTTAAAAAATTATAAGAAAAAAAGTGCATTCGTTTTACTTTCACTAAATTTTATTTATGTGAAACAAAACGAAAAAGAAATTCGGATGTAAAATCGAGAACACCAAAAAAATTCGGAAATTTTCATTTTCACATTTTTTATGCACAGTAAAAAGTTTTGGGTTAATTTTAATTCCTAGCTGGTGTGTATATATAACAATGCCAAAAATAATTTAATTTAATCCATAAAAAGTTTACTTTTAAAGAGATAAAAAGAGAGTGAGAGAATGGATATTGAATTTATTTTTGGGTGTTATAATAAAACCAAAATATGGAAATAATTTTACACCTAAACAGGTGTTTATTTGAACAAGGCAGGACTTAAATTTCTCCAAAAATAAATAAAACAAATGTAAGGTTATGTTTTTTAATATTTTTGTGTATTGAATACAAATACAGACCAAATACATGAATAAAGTTAACATCCAGAGGACTGTTGATTTGTCACCCAAACTCAGCACAACTCTGCATAAAATAAACTGCTACTGCTTCTATATTAAGAAATTATTCCTGGTGGTAGGCACCGTCGTGATCTAAAAATTCCATCTCTCTGCCTTCTGCTTCAAGATTCAGCTGGCCTAAAAGTAAAGTTAACCAAAAATCAATTAAAATGATTGATAAACGTTTGTAGTCAATACTTATGATATTTATATTTCGGTCGGAGTAAAATCTTTACTTTCTGGATTACAAGTTTTGATAATATAAATATTTTACTTTTGTGTACATTGCTAACCTCTTTTCTCACTTTCATTGAATGAATAAACATTTTTTGTTCACTCAATATGACAGCTGTTTTTAATTCCTTGTTAAGTGTTTATCTTAAACTTGATGAAATACAATTTTTTGATGACGTTTGATGTTTATTTTTTATAAGTTTTTCAAGAGAGAAATTTAATTATTTTTTGGCATCAAAATAAAACTAAAAAAAATGACATAAAGATAATCAAATTTTTAATCCCTATGTGGTTTAGCATATAACCCATTTCGTATTTAACTTCGAGTTTAATTCCAAAGTAGTTTAAAATGTGCTCCGCTAGGTTTTAAATATAACCCAAAACTTTTTACTGTGTGTGAATTACTTTTTTTGGAACAGCGGCCTTACTTTGCTATTCTATGCAAAAGAATTGAAATATCAGTCGAGGACCCCATTAAAAACCCAAAAGAGCTGTACATTTCGTAAGTGAGTGCAAAAATAAGTGCAAAAAAGTGTTTTAACATTTTGGAGAGTATAAAAGATTCGGCACCAAAAAATATAACACTCTCACTTGTTTTATATACATTTGATAAACAAATGGAAAATTTGTATGCGAAAAGCTTAGACTTGGTGAAAAAGTAGTTTTGGTAAAACAAATGATTTTTTTTTTCACGAAAAACAAAATTATGTTAAAAAAATTTAATGAACCCAAAATTTTTGGTGAAAAAAAATTTGTATGAAAAAAGGTTTTTGATGAATTTTTTTGATGAAAAGAAAAATTAATGAAAACAAAAATATGAAAAAAAAAATTTTTTTGGTGAGAAAAAAATTGATAATAACAAATTTTATAGAAAAATTTGATGAAAAAAAATTAATGAAAAAAAATATGATAAAAAAAAATTTATGAAAAAAAATTTTTGATCAATAAAAAAATTTGATGAAAAAAAAAATATGAAAAAAAATTTGATGAAAAAAAAAATGGATGAAAAAAAAATTATAAAAAAAAAAATTGATAAAAAAAAAAATGATGAAAAAAAGTTTGATGAAAAAAAAAATTTGATGAAAAAAAAAACTTTTTTTGTTGAAAAATAACTGTGTTACTTTTTATTCACCAGCTGGTGAAAAACGGTTTTATTCACCACGGGTTACAAACCCAAGTTATTCAAATTTTTGGTTTTAGGAAAATGAAAATAGTAATTCTTGTTTTCTTTTTCGTTAATTGTTACACTAAAAAAACTATGTCATTAACTGTTTGTAGGTTATTTTAAAAAGTAATCAGTAAAGTTATTTTAAAAGAAAAATCATTAATTTTATTATGGATTTCTTGTTTTCTACTGTGTCTGTAGTTAAAAAGAAATAATTTACTGTCTTAAAACTGAATTTTGTTTGTTTTTATTTTAAAAGAAAAAACACTGGAATGGTTTTCAAATAAAATTTCATTTGTTTTAAGTGAATATTCACTGGAATTTACCTACATAATTTTTTGAGTGTAGGTTATATAGTCAAACTGAGGTGGCGTCCTGCAACTTTTTTAGACACCAGCCTAAAAACATTATCATGTTAAAAAAATAGTCTCCAAAAGTTTCCAAAATTGACTTTCACGAGCTTTTGGTCTTAAACAACTTTAAATTTTTGTAGAAAATTTTTTTTTAAATGACCCCTAAAAATTCGAGATGAGGGTTTTTATGTTCTTAGAAAAGAACCGCAATCAAATTTTAATTAAGACATAAGTACATATATTTTCATTATTTACCTCAGAAGTAGCTTTAATACATTTTTTTTTACTTTCCCACTTTTTACTTTAAAAAAAATGCAGATCATGGTGGATCCCATGATTACATAGCAAAAATTAAAAGTATTAAAGATTTAAATTAAAAAAAAAATTAAAAAGTAAATTATACCTATTCAATGATTATTGCCACATTAGGGTGGCATTTTTTCTTCATTCATTTTTTTCCAAGTGTAAAGGCAAAATTAAAAATTATGTGGTACAAATTTGAGGCCAATCGAATTAAATTAAAAAAAATTAAAAAAAATACTTTTGCAATACACGATATGAGGCATTCCACGCCAAATGTCTCTCTACAGAAAAACATATGGGACACATGAATTTCTGAATAGGTTGTAAAAAAATTGCGTTTTTGGTTTTTCAATTTTTCAAAAACTGGGCTTAGGAGGCGTGGTCAAATATTGGAAAAATGGTGAAATTTCTGTAGAGTTACCTTGATTAAATATTTATTAAATTAAAACGGTATGCACCACAATCTGAAAAATTTGCGTTCTTGTATAGTTTTGTATGTGCTATCGATTTAATTTTTTTTGAAAATTTTCAGACCCCGTTTTGAAATTTCCCACTTTTTAAAAAAGTCAATTTATCAAAAATCCGGCCACTTTTTTATTTTTTTTTTAATTTAGATGTTTGTCTTAGATCAATGGTTCCCAACCTTTTTTACGTCACGCCCCACTTTTAAGGTAAAAAAATTGCCTTGTCCCCCTACACTAAAGACAAATTTGATAATTTCTAATAAAAATTACTACTGATTTAGCAAAGTTTTTGTAAAATACACTCAAAAAATTATGTTAGTAAAATCAACTGAAAATGTCAGTTAAAATAACTACTTTGTCAGTTGTTTTGGCGTCAACTACTTTTTCAGTTAAATCAACTAACAATGTTAGTTATTTTAACTGACAAAAAACAACTGACTTATGTAGTAAAAACTACTTACATTTGTAGTCAAAACAACTAAAATGTAGTAAAATTAATATAATCAATATATAATTTTTTTTCCAAAACATTTTTCAAAAAAATGAAGACCAAATTTTTTCTAAGTTTTTTTTTTTTTTAAAAAAGTTGTGAAAAATAAAAAAACGATTTTTTTTTTTTTTTTTGAAAAATAATTTGAAAATTTTTCAGAGATAAAAGAAATAAAATTAACTACTTTAAATAACTGTTACTACATCACAGTACTTTTTTGTTAGCTGTTCAAAAAAACAACTTAAAATAACTAACAGAAATAGTTGTTTGATATTTTTCATACAAAAACAACTGACTTTGTAGTTGAAAACAACTAACTACTGTAAAATATACATATAACTAACATGTAGTAACTTACATAATTTTCTGAGTGTAAGAATTTAAACTAAGTTTTTAGCAAACATTTTTAACAATTAACAAAATTTTTGTGGTTAATTTTGCTAAAAAAATAGTTTTTGTGGGTAATTAGACTAAAAAAATCTTGAAAGTTTGCTCGTTGCCCCCCCACCCCCTGGAACCTTCAAATTGCCCCCCAGTGGGGCGAGAATCAAAGGTTGGGAACCATTGTCTTAGATGTTTAATTTAGATGTTTTTTTCGTTTTTTTCGAGAAAATCGCATTTGATGCGATTTTTCGCTGTTTTTTTTCGCTGTCCAGCGAAAAAAAACACGTGTACCGTAAACTTCTGAATAGCTTGTATGGATAGCCCTATATGGAACTTAGAAAATTACGTTTTTGGTTTTTCAATTTTTCAAAAACAGGGCTTTGGAGGCGTGGTCAAATGTTGGAAAAATGGTAAAATTTGTGGCGAGTTGCCTTGATTAAATATTTATCACATTAAAACGGAATGCACCACAATCTTAAAAATTTACATTATTATATAGTTTTGTATGGGCTATCGATTAAATTTTTTTTTTTTTTGGAAAATTTTCAGAACCCGTTCTGAAATTTTCCATTTTTTAAAAAAGGCAATTTATCAAAAATCCGGCCACTTTTTTTTAATTTTTTTTTTAAAGTTTAGATGTTTGTCCATCCACACAAAAAAATTCAGAAAAACATTTTTCGTTTTTTTCGAGAAAATAGCATTTGAATTTTATATTTCATAACAATTTTGTAATTTGCTTGTATTTTCTTGTATTATCGTTGCGAATGAGTAATATTAATTGCATGAATATTACTCATTCGCAACGTTAATACAAGAAAATACAAGCAAATTACAAAATTGTTATGAACTATTAAAATACAAGCAAATTACAAAATTGTTATGAAATATAAAATTCAAATGCTATTTTCTCGAAAAAAACGAAAAATGTTTTTCTCAATTTTTTTGTGTGGATGGACAAACATCTAAACTTTAAAAAAAAAAAAATTAAAAACAGAAAAAAAAGTGGCCGGATTTTTGATTAATTGACTTTTTTAAAAAATGGAAAATTTCAGAACGATTTCTGAAAATTTTCCAAAGAAAAAAATTTTATTCGATAGCCCATACAAAACTATATAAGAATGTTAATTTTTGAGATTGTGGTGTATTCCGTTTTAATGTGATAAATATTTAATCAAGGCAACTCGCCACAAATTTGGCAATTTTTCCGATATTTGACCACGCCTTATAAGCCCAGTTTTTGAAAATTAGAAAAACCAAAAATGCAATTTTCTTAGTTCTATATAGGGCTATCCAAACAACCTATTCAGAAATTTACGGGACACATGTTTTCTGTAGCGGGACATTTGGTGTGGAATGCCTCATATGTATAAATTTTGATGCGCTAAATATCTCGAAAACCGTTCAACCGATTTTAAATTTTTTTTTTTTATATCAAAATTAATAAAAATTGGGCATTTTTAATAATCCCAAACTTTGATCGCCGGAAGCCTCGGTATAATAAAGTCCAATTTCCCTCAATTTTGTATCACATGGCCGAAGAGAATACAAATTTTTCCTGACATTCAAAATCGGAATGTAAATTGAAAGAATAAATAAAAAATAATTGATCATGTGATTAAAACTATTATTATACACAAAAAAAAAAAAAAAAAGGGGCCCCCGTAGGCTAGTTGGTAGCGTGCTAGCCTTTCAACGTGGGGGTTGTGGGTTCGATTCCCACCAGAACCCTTGGTTTTTTCGTTACAACGAGACGACGGTCATTGTTACCAGTTCTCGGTTAGGTGGAATTTATTAAAAAATGAGTTGTAAATAAATTGAAAGAATAAATAAAAAATAATTGATCATACACTCAGAAAATTATGTAAGTTACTACATGTTAGTTGTTTGTATATTTTACAGTAGTTAGTTATTTTCAACTACAAAGTCAGTTGTTTTTGTATGAAAAATATCAAACAACTATTTCTATTAGTTATTTTAAGTACTTTTTTTGAATAACTAACAAAAAAGTACTGTGATGTAGTAACAGTTATTTAAAGTAGTTAATTTTATTTTTTTTATCTCTGAAAAATTTTCGAAGTTTTTTTCGAAAAATAAAAATAAATTTTGTTTTTTTTATTTTTCACAACTTTTTTTTTGAAAAAAAAAAAACTGAAAAAATTTGGTCTTCAATTTTTTTTCTGAAAAATTTTTTGAAAAAAAAAAATTATTTATAAATTTTTTTATTTTTACTACATTTTAGTTGTTTTGACTACAAATGTAAGTTGTTTTTACTACATAAGTCAGTTGTTTTTTGTCAGTTAAAATAACTAGCATTGTTAGTTGATTTAACTGAAAAAGTAGTTGACCCCAAAACAACTTACAAAGTAGTTATTTTAACTGACATTTTCAGTTGATTTTACTAACATAATTTTTTGAGTGTATGATCAAAACTATTATTATTATTATTAAAATCGGAAGAAAATTTTTTTTGTTACATAAAAAAATGCCGGTCTATTGTCACATAGTTTCCATTTGTAATAGCATTTATGTACTGTATAATTTTTTATCCCATCTCCTTTAACAAGTCCTGGTTTTCCTTTTCCCTTTCATTTTCATTTTGTAATAAAATCAACTAACGAACAAACAAACAAACCAACCAAACAACATTTAACATAATATCTATTGCAAAATAATACACAATAGAAAGTGAGACAATAAATACAAAATGTAGATTTGTGTTTAGTTTCCGTTTATTGTTATTGTCGTGTTTGTTAAATTTTGTATGTTTGGTTGAATGTGATAGTACGAGTAGTTGTATAAAATGACATCCATATTGTAAATGTATGCATTTCCTTTTCTTATGTTCAACAGGAGTAGTATTGAATAAATTTCATGTTTATTATCTTAAATGTATTTTGTAAAATGTACTTTTGATATAAGAAAATGTTAATAAGAGAGACCTCTCTCAATGGAGTCATATATTCTTATGACTTTTTATCAAAAGGAATAATTTTACACCTTAAATAGTAAATAGCAACTACGACAACAATTGTAAATGACACTTACAAAATGTTGACTGACTTGAATGTTCTATATTTAAAAAAAAAAAGGCAATAATATGGAAAATGTAATACATATGAAGCATTCCACACCAAATGTCCCGCTACAGAATAACATGTGTCCCACGAATTTTTGAATAGGTTGTTTTGATAGCCCTATATGAAACTAAGAAAATTGCATTTTTGGTTTTTCAATTTACCGAAACCTGGGCTTAGGTGGCGTGGCTAAATATTGAAAAAAATGTTAAATTTGTTTTGAGTTGCCTTGATTAAATATTTATCAAATTAAAACGGAATACACCATAATCTCAAAAATTTACATTCTTGTATATTTTTTATGAGCTATCGATAAAAGATTTTTATTTTGACAAATTTTCAGAATTCGTTCTGAATTTTTTAATTTTTTAAAAAGTCAATTTATTAAAAATCCGGCCACAATTTTTTTTTTTAATTTTTTTTTTTTTGTAAAGTTTAGATGTTTGACTATCCACTAGGGTGTTCAGCCGATTAATTCTTGTTCGATTAATCGAACAATTTTAGACGAATAATTGTTCGATTAATTTAAAATGGCTAATTTCGATTAAAGGATTAATCGAAGCATTTATGCCGATTAATCGAATAAAAATAATATATGGTTTTTCTGGCAATATGTACATTAGGCTGGCATTTTTTTGTCATCTTTCGATTTTCCCAAGTGTCCGGGCAAATTTTGATTGTCCTAGGTCTAAAACTTATGTGGTACAAATTTGAGGTCAATCGGATTAAATTATCCCGCGGCGCCCGGCGGTCAAAGTTTTGGATTTTTGAAAAAAATTTAAAAATAAAATTAAAAAAATTTTATTTTTTACGATCAAAGTTTAGGGTTTTTGGTAAAAAGTTTCTAAAAAGCCAAAACTTTGATCGATGGGCGCCACGGCTTAAAATGATCCGATTTGGTTCAAATTAGTTTTAAATGAAAGATTGTCTCAAGCTCTACAAAAGGGCAGGCGGAATGAAATTTTGAGATTTTTTTAAAAAATTTCTTGAACGTAGGAAAAAACCGCCATTTTTTGCAAATTTCAAATAGCGATATCTCGAAAACTGTTGGACCGATTTTAATGCTCAGCGCATCGAAATTAACAAATATGATGTGTCGAAAGATAAACATTTTTTTAATTTTATTTTTAAAAATATTTCAAAAATCCAAAACTTTGACCGCCGGGCGCCATCCGATTGACCTCAAATTGGTACCACATGAGGTTTAGGCCTAGTAGAATAAAAAAATGCCCGGACTTTGAAAATCGGAGATGAAAAAATTTTGCTAGTCTAATGTACATACATATGTATAATTTTAAAAGTTTTCAGTCAAATAAACAAACCAAATGTATGTGACCATTAAAATTAAAAAAAAAAATTAAAATTTTTTTAGGAAAAAAATTGTTTGGAAAAATTTTCTTTCATTTAAAAAAAATTTCATCAAATTTCGTGTAAAGCCTTGGATGTGCCAGATCAAAACAGGTTTAGATAAAAGTCAAAAAGCAAATCAGTTCTACTCGTTAAGGCACGTCTTTTGGTGTATTATAATCAACATGATGCATTAATTGCTACTAAAAAAATAGGAAACAGATTTGCAAATTTCGCACAATTTTCAAAAATGCCATAAAATATTTGCAATTTATTTTTTATAAACACGCCAGTAATTTTTTATGTAAACTCACAAAAAACTCGGTTTACGCAAGAGTCCACTAAATTTTGAATAAAATCGCGAATGTGCCTAGCGAAAAACTGGTATTTTAAAAAAATTACGTTTTTCTTTCGAACTTTGATCTGCTGAAACTCCTTAACTATTCGTGACACATTGACGGGATTAATTCCAAAAAGTTAAGAATTATAACAGCTACCAACTATAGTTCAACTTTTTCATTTTATAGAGGGGGCCGAAATACCTGATCAAAAACCTCGAAAATTTAAAAACTCTTAATTTTTGGTTTCAAAACCGTCTTATAACTTCTTACCAAGCTATGAAGCATCTATCAAACCAACATTAAAATAATCTTTTATATGTACTGACTTTGAGTTATACCGGAAAAGATTGAAATATAAGGAGAATTTAAAAAAAAAATCGAAAGAAGGTAAAAACTATGGATTATTTCAAGCCATTTTTATCGATTTTTTCAACTTTAACCCTCTGTAACTTATACGGATAAAGTGGGGTAATCCTTTAACATTGCTCAGTGATGGTTCAAGGTCTTGTTTACACAACTGCATTTACAGTTTTTCTAAATTCCAAAAACTGCCGGTTTTTTTAAACATTTATTTCAGTTTCACTGAGTTGAAATTTAAAAAAGATTTTGTGATATACTTTAGAATTTCTTTTTTATGTTCATTAAACACCGTTTAAGTTTGACCTTAAACATTTATTTACTGTTTAAAAACCCATTCCTTTCCATTTAAATTACAAATTTGTATTTATTTTTGAAATCTACATAAGAAAAAAAAATTTTGTAATTTCGTTTAATTTTTAAATTTAATTCGTAAATTAATAAAAATATATTCGTGAAATAAACGAAAAATTCGTGGATTCTAAGAAACATTAAAAAGGCCTCGAGCTCAAATATTTTATTTTCTAAATTTAAAAATAAAAAGGTCGAATAAAATAATAGTAGTAAATTAAATTAAATTAATTAAAGGTCGAATAAAATAATAAATTAAATTAAAACAAGTGAGAGTGTTAAATTCGGCTGTGCCGAATCTTTGATACCCTCCAACATGTTAAAATATATTTAGAAAAATTCAGAGGCGTTTTTTTTTTGGGTGGGGGCTATGTGGGGGTGGTTGGAGATACCTTTCCCATCGCGATAAATGTTTACAAATTTATTTGTTATGCTTTTTTACCTTTAGTAATACCATTTACTCATAATTTTTATGATTTTTTTAATCCACGCCCACAAAAGGGGGCGGGCCAAAAAAAACTTAATTTTGTAGCCCCCGGGGTCTAAGTGCCGGAC
The DNA here is from genome assembly GCA_963921195.1 of Pegoplata infirma. Classification (NCBI taxonomy): domain Eukaryota; kingdom Metazoa; phylum Arthropoda; class Insecta; order Diptera; family Anthomyiidae; genus Pegoplata; species Pegoplata infirma. Next base: position 12,332,984 of record OY992536.1, read on the forward strand.
TTTTAACACCTTCTGACATAAAAAGATTTCATTTGTTTAACAAAATTGCAAAAAAAGCTGTAAAAAATTGAGTTTTCTGAGACTTTTTTAAAGTTCTTTAAGGGGGAACTTTTTCCCCCTGATCCGATTTTACCCATTTAAGAAATTAACCGGCCTATGACCAAGAGACACATTCGTGCCAATTTTCAGGAGTCTAGCTCTCTTATTTTGGACTAAATCGTATACAGACGGACGGACGGACGGACATTCATAGAATGACTTAAAATCGATCATAGATCAATAATATATACACTTTATGGGGTCCCCGACCGATATTTTTATGCGTTACAAACGGAATGACAAAGTGAGTATACCCCCATACTGTGGTTGGAGGGTATAAAAATAAATTTTTTTACAGACCAAGAAAATTTCCGTTTACCATAAAAACGATCTTAAAATAATGTCCTAATATTAAGTAATATTTTTAGCAAAAAAAGTCTAAAATTTGTTTATTTTGTTCGGAGCTTTCCAATTTACAAATAAAAAAAAGTATCCCAAGGACATTGTCCCACAGATCCTATATTTGCCATAAACCGCAACTGTTCCGAATCCAACGCTAAGCGAAATAAAAAAAAAAAAAACGAAAAGTCGCTAACCCGCTTCTCTCTACAGCAAAACTACTAAACCAATTTTGATGATTTTATAGCTTTCCCATCATTTTTTTCTTTGTCAAAAATATAACTCTTTTTTGTTCGTCCGAAAACGGATTTTTCCAGTTTTCTAACGCATGTTCGAGAAACGAAAAACTTCAATCAGCAATACATTTTTTCGACGCGAATCGATTATTTTTTATTTGTTTATATAATCGAAGTAAAAAATAAAATAATATTGAATAGTGTAAAGTGTAAAGTAAATCAATATAATTATTCAGCATTCAATCACTATCATCTGCATCACTGTCGCCATGCTTATGATCATCCTCATCATGCTCATTTTTAAGTCGGGCAATCAATTCCTTAGCAGGATTGAATATACCATTAGTTTGCTGGGAACATATAAAACAACGTTGAGACTTTTTATAATGTTCCAAAGCACATTTTTCACAGAAATAGTGTTTGCACCTAAATATAAAGAAAAAAAAATTATTAAATAATATACTATTGAAGGCGAGAAAACTTAATAAGACAATACTTGGTAATCACTGGATTTAAAAAACTTTTACGACATATAAAACATTTAAATGGCAGAGTCTCTTCATCTGAGTGTATCTCATATTTAGTATCATCTTCATCGGATTCACAGTCTCCCTTCTGTTGGGCAGCATGATCCAATTCCATTTGCCAGCCAGCCTTATAGTCACTACGATCATGTAAAAATTTACAACTATCACCAAAACCACAATAACCCGTTTCCTTATAATCTTTACATATATCCGGTTGATAATCCCACCTAACGGTGGCTCTAAGATGTGCTGGTGCTCTTATGGGTCCCTTTCGTACCATTCCAGAACTTGCGTTTCCAGCGGCTGTATCTTGTTTCTTGTAATATTGGGCATAGTTATTGATGCCACGATAGATTTTATCGTCGGCCTTGCCTTCTAATTCCTCATTTATTTTTAAGGCCTTTTCATGTATAGCCTGTGCATCTCGATCTAGCTCAGTATCAATTTCATTTATGGAGGCAGCTCCCTGATCTTGTGGTCCATTTGGTATGGCAGTCCTATTTGATTTATAAGATACGGTAACTTTACGTTCCTCTTCACTATCGTCACTTGAATTTGAAACATTTTTGTTTTGTCTTTCTCTTTTGGCAATTAAATGTTTTGTACTTTGGAAATTTGGATTTAAACGTTTGCGTTTCTGTTCAGCTCTTACAACAGAGGAGGAGCTAGCAGCTTGTTGTTCCTGGTCACTTTTATCAGCATCTTTATGTTAGAAATTATTAAGTTATATGCCATCCGTAATCAATTAAAACAAATTGTAATTACCTGACTCTTCTGTGGATTCTTGTTTCTTTCTAAATGCTGGTTTCTTAATATTTCTTTTTTTAAAACCAAAACTGGTAGATTTATCTATTTCCTGGGACATTTTTGTAAACGTTTTCTAAAATACTGTAAAAAAAATAATTTAATTTGTACAATGTTTTTTTTCGATTTTTTGTTTTGTTTTGCTTCTTTCTTTAGCTCTTTATTTCAGTACTCTTCTTTCAGTGAAGCTAACCAACTTTTTTCTTGAAAACCGTTTGTACTAAGAATAAAACGCTGAAAACCGTAAGAAATGCACACGCAAAAAAATCTGTGTCGGACTTTACCAAAAATATGCTAAAACTACAACCGACGAAGTAGTTTTCGTAATTTAGCCAAAACGCTTATGAGTCCCCGCCATAGGGGTGAAACGAATAAGTTTCGCTCATGTTTATGTATTAGTGACGGCACGCGCGTGTAACTTTTGACGTTTCATACAAAACGTAAACAAACAACGAAAATACAGGTGCAAAAGCTCACACGTACAGGCACACGTATTCTAGGCAGAGAAGTAAATTTAGTAGTATTTTGTATGCGTCCATATTGAAAGAACCAAAATAAGCACTCGTGTTGCATGTCTATATGTGGTCTGTGGTCCCCGCACAACAATGTCGGAGCGGTTGACGGTGCTTAGTTCGTTTAATTTTTTGGGCAAAAGTGCAAATTTACGGGGCACAAGTATTTTTGAAAAAAAAAAAAAATTGGACCCCCTCTGGAATTAAAAAAAAAAAAACCGAAATTAAAATTTAAGGGGGCTGGGCGCCGGGGACCCCCCTGGAGCCAAAAAACAGCCCCACATACCTACAGACTAGTGTGGGTACTTAAATTATAGGTAATTAAAAAAGAAATAATAAACAAAAAAATAAAGGGGCGGGCTGGGTCCCTGGGCCCCTCTAGGTCCAAAAAACGCCCACCGCCTTTTTTTTAAAGTATGGATACTCAAATAAAAGATAATTTGCTAACTTCTACACTGAGGGAAAAAAGCATATTTAAATCAAACATTTTCGTTTTTAATTTAAAAATGCTACATTATTTTCCAAAAATTTTATTATTTATATTGAAATTTGTTGATTTAAAAATAAATATTTTTGTTTTAAAGTTGTTAACCTCTTAATTTAAAAATGAATAATCTCGTATTTATTAAGCTGTCGTAAAAGTTCGTTACAAATTTGAGTTATTGCCAATTCAAATTTTCATTCTAAAAACTATATTAGCCCTGTTTTTTGCAGACCGGATTAAGATTTGGATTAACTTTATTTTGTTAAAAAATGGATCAAATCAAGTCCAGAATTTTTTTTTATAATTTTTTTTTGAAATTACATACACGCAAAAAAAAACTTGGGTGCGATTTCATAATAAAATGTTCCAATTTTACCAAGCAGATAGGGAGGAATCCCATTAAACAATATATTTTGATATTTTGCCAAAACGCTTAGGAACATCCCAGTAAACAAAATTTTAACTAAATTTGTCCAAAAATGCTTGGTAAATATTGCCATTCATGTCTTATAAAAAAAACGTAAATGCTTAATAAATATAATCAATTTTGTTTTGTATAAAAAATGAAAGAAATTTAGTAATATTATTTTTTGCATTATTTATTTATTTAATAACACTAAAATTAAATACAATAAAAACAATACATACAATAAAATATGTACAATATAAAATACAATAAACACAAAACTTACATATCTAATAAGGCATTCACACATGCGACCTTAACGATTTGTTCAACAAAACACCAGTAACAGAATAAAAACCCCGTATAAACTGCATCTTCCAACGGCTGTAAAAAGTCGTAAACCTGAAAAAAAAAATAATTAAACAAAACTAAATAGTAAACAAAAGTTACAAATAAATTTCATACCTTGTCGAAATGTATTTGTTTATATAGTGTTTTTCTTTACACGCTCATTTGAATAGACGCTTGAAAATTGAGTTCTTGAACGAACTAGTTCAATTGAACTATTTTAAATGAACTGCAAATGTTTTCGTACTGTATTAGGTCACCTTTACACGCCCCTGCAAAAATTTGCCAAGTTTTTACAAAAATAAATCAATTTAATAGTGGGCAATAATAAACAAGTCGTTTAGCATAATGTTTAAAAGTACTTGCAATGTGCCAAGCAAACTTGGTAATATTTGTTAACAACATAAATATGAAATTTTAGCTTTGACAGAGGAAAACAAAACAAGTCTTGCGAAAAATGTTAAAACTCTATAGAAAAAAAAAATTACCAAGCATGATTGCATAATTTTACACACCGGATTTTTTTGCGTGTACAATTAGTAAATATAAACAGAAAAACAAATTAAGCTTTGTCCAAAATGCAAAGAATGAAAAATAAATTTAGATAAATCCTAGGATTAACTCAAATTTATTTATACCGTTTTACATTTTGGACAACGCTTAATTTTTTTTCCTGTTCATAGTAACTAATTGGATGTAAATTCAGAAAAAAAATATAAAAAAAAATCTGGACTTGATTTGATCCATTTTTGAACTAAATAGAGTAAATCCTAATCTTAATCCGGTATGCAAAAAACAGGGCTAATGTTTCATTTTCAATTTGATGTGAAACAATTTTAATTTTAGTTGTGAATTGACATTTCAAAATCATATGTCAAATTTTAAAATGAAAACATTTTTAATTTGAACATGTTCATTATAATAAAAAATATTGCTTCATTTCTTACTTTTTGCAAAAAAAAAGGAAAATTTTTGTTAAAAAAGGAACAGTCCCTAAGATATAATAAATTATATCTGTAAAAAAACTAAATTAATGTTAAATATCTATAAGCGATGGTAAGTTATAAACTTCAATATGTTTTTTTTGTTAACTAACTTGATTTTGTTATTCTTTGGTTAAAGGGCTTCTCTGGTAGTCGTGGAAAAAATAATTGATGAGAATTATAAACTGGACTTTAAAATTCAATTCCCGGAAAGGAAATTTATAAAATAATATGGTTTAATCAAGTTAAGTATAATGTACAATTTTTAAGTAATTTAAGTTTTTAACACAGTCAATATAGTCTGATAACAGAGTTTATCATTTACCAGGCTACATACACCCAAAAAAAAACAATTGTGAAATTATTTAATTTTAGGGTATAATTTACCTAAGATTTTTCGCAGGAATCCAACTTGAAAAGTTTCTTTGCATATTACCCGAATCAACTTAGGTAAACTTACAAAATGCATTTAAGCATTATTTCAAATTTAATTTTGTTTATTTAACCACTATATTTAAATAAATGGTACAGTTTGATTGGTCAAATAACGTATTTTTTTAGGTTGATTTAATAGTTTTATATATCCCCTTCCATACAAAATGCTCAATATTATAAATTTTAATTACATTTATTTTTAATATTTTTTTTTAATATAAAGGACAATTTTATAATAAAATATAAATACTAACAAGCTTAAAATACATACTTAGCATGATCAGTGACAACTAAATTTTTCTATAGAAACTTTCTCAAAAACAATTTTTCTATAGAAATAAAAAGACAATTCTTCTTTAGAAAATTCTTGACAGACAATTTTTCTATAGAAACTTTCTGAAAGACTATTTTTCTATAAAAAATTTCTAAAAGACAGATTTACTATAGAAAATTTTTAACAGACAATTTTTTTAAAAAATTTCTCAAAGACAATTCTTCTATAGAAAATTTTTAATAGACAATTTTTCTATAGAAAATTTTTCAAAGACAATTTTTTAAAGAAAATTTCTGAGAAATAATTTTTCTACAGAAAATTTCTGAAAGATAATACTCTTATAGAAAACCTCTTAAAGTAAAATTTTCTATAGAAATTTTCTCAAATACAATTCTTCTATAGCAAATTCCTGAAAGACAGTTTTTCTATAGAAACTTTCTGAACGCCAATTTTTCTATAGAAAATTTGTGAAAGAAAATTTTTCGATAGAAAATTTTTGGTTGACAATTTTTCTAAAGAAAATTTCTGAAAGATAATTTTTCTATAGAAAGTTTTTGACAACAATTTTTCTATAGAAAACCTTTTCAAGCCCCAATTTAAAAAAAAAAAATTCTCAAAGACAATTTTTCTATAAAAAATTTCTCAAAGATAATTTTTTAATAGAAAATTTTTTAAAGATAATTTTTCTATAGAAAATTTCCCAAAGACAATTATTCTACAGAAAATTCCTCAAAGACAATTCTTTAATAGAAAATGTTTTAAAACCAATTTTTCTATAGAAAATTGGTTTTAAACCAATTAAAAAAGATAATTTTCTATAGAAAATTTCACAAAGATAATTTTTCATAGAAAATTTCTGAAAGGCAATTTTTCTGTAGAAATTTTCTGAAAGACAATTCTTCTATAGAAAATTTTTCGATAGAAAATTTCTGGAAGACAATTTTTTTATAGAAAATTTCTGAGACAATTTTTCTAAAAAAAAATTTTGAAAGTTAATTTTTCTATAGAAAATTTTTGAACAACAATTTTTCTATAGAAAATTTTTTATAGAAAGTTTCTGAAAGACAATTTTTCTATAGAATATTTCTCAAAGACAATTTTTCTATAAAATATTTCTCAAAGACAATTTTTCTACAGAAACTTTTTCAAAGACAGTTTTTCTTTATAAAATTTCTGAAAGACAGGTTTTCTGTAGAAAATTTCTGAAGGACAATCTTTCTATGGAAACTTTCTAAAACACAATTTTTCCATAGAAAGGCAATTTTCATAGAAAAATTCTCAAAGACAATTATTCTATAGAAAATTTCTTAGACAATATTTCTATAGAAAATTTCTGAGAGAAATTTTTCTAGAGAATATTTTTGAAAAATAATTTTCCATAGAAAAATTCTCAAAGACAATTCCCAAGGACAATTTTTCTACAGAAAATTTCTCAAAGACAATTCTTCAATAGAAAATTTTCTAAAGATAATTTTTCTCCCAAATATAATTTTTATATAGAAAACTTCTCAAAGATAATTTTTTAATAGAAATTTAAAAAAAAAAAAAAATCTATAGAAACTTTCTCAAAGACAATTTTTTATAGAAAATTGCTGAGAGACAATTTTTCTGTAGAAAATTACTGAAAAACAATTTTTCTATATAAAATTTCTAAAAGACAGGTTTTCTATAGAAAATTTCTAAAAAAAAAATTTTTTCTGAGAGAAAATTTTTTTACAGAAAATTTCTGAAAGAAAATTTTTCTATAGAAAATTTCTGAAAGACAGGTTTTCAGAGAAAATTTCTAAAAGAAAATTTTTCTGTGGAAAATTTTTTTAAAAATGTTCCTAAAAAATATCTCAAAAACAATTTGTTTATAGAAAAATGTCTAGAGAAAAATTGTCTTTAAGAAATTTTCTATGGAAAAATTGACTTTGAGAAATTTTTAAAGAAAAATTGTCTTAATACATATTTTCTATAGAAAAATTATATGAGAAATTTTTTATAAAAAATTGTATTTAAAAATTTTTTTATAGAAAACTTGTCTTTAAGAAATTTTCTATAGAAGAATTGTCTTTCAGAAATTTTCTATAGAAAAATTGTCCTTGAGAAATTTTTATACAAAAATTGTTTTTAGAGATATTTTCTATGGAAATATTGCTTGAAAATTTTTTTATAAAAAAATTGTCTTTCAAAAAGTTTTCTAAAGAAAAATTGTCTTTGAGAAATATTTTATAGAAAAATTGTCTTTGAGAAATATTCTATAGAAAAATTGTCTTTCAGAAACTTTCTATAAAAAATTTTCTATAGAAAAATTGTTGTTCAAAAATTTTCTATCAGAAATTTACTATAGAAAAAATTCTGTAATTCTGAGAATTTTTTTCTATAGAAAAATTCTCTATTTCTGAGAAATTTTTTCTATAGAAAAAGTCTTGCATTTTGAGACAATTTTTCTATAAAAAAAGCCGTAAATTCTTAAACAATTTTCCTATAGAAAAAAAACTCAGATTCTGACACAATTTTTCTACAGAACAAATTTTAGATTCTGTGACAATTTTTCTACAGAAAAAGTATCAGGTTCTGATACAATTTTTCAATAGAAAAAATCATAGATTCTAAGACAATTTTTCTTTAGAACAATTTTCAGATTCTGAGACAATTGTTCTATAGAAAGTACCATATTGTGAGACTATTTTTCTAAAGAATTTTTTCTGTAGATGCTGAATTATCACTAACCGGAATCTGCAATCAAAAACCTCAAGTCATTTTCTGGATCTGCTTTTTTGTCTACTATTGAACCAACACTGCGAACCGGAGACCAATTGTTTTATGTTTTTTATGGCGTTCCTTAAAATTTAAACAGCCTACATTGGGTGGAGATTCCAAGTAATGTATTTTTACAAGTTGCGTGGCGGATGCCGCAAATGTTCGGATAAACCACCACCGTCTGCAACTGAAAGTTAATATTTTGGTTAATATACGTTTATCAAATATATAAACTCATTGTTTTTGCTTACCTTTTTAATTAATTAAATAAATTAGTTCCTCATACATACATATATTTTATAAAAAATTAAAGACAATTTGTTGTCAATGTGTTGTTTACAATGTGGCATTAATATGTCGACTTTATCGAATTAAATTTATTTATATTTATAAAAAAAACTTAGGTAAAAGATTCAAGTTTGTGTATGTTAAATTTAATATTGTAAACAATGCTATTTTACAAAATAAATGTCATATACAATTTAGTTAAAACTTGAGCAATTTCTTGAACTCAATATAAAAAAAATTTACCTAAGTCACATTAGACTGTTTAACACTTGTTATTTTTTTGGGTGTAGACGGTTTCACATAAAAAATATCAGAAATCTTATACAAAACTTCATGTTATTTCTTTATTATTTTAAATAAATTGTTTAATATTAAAAATAAAAAAAAAAAGTGTTTTAATAAATAAAATAAAATGGTATGGAACAACATAAAAATAAAAATATATCAACCTCAAATCAATAATTTCTCAACTTTAAATTGAAAATGAAACGACTTTGATTTTAAAACGTTAGTTTTTATTCGCCCATTTTAAAAATAAAAATAAACATTCTCAAATTAAGCAAAAACAAAGTTTGTTGACTTTTGTCACTGTTTTCTTTTTAATTTGAGATTGTTTCTGCTTGATTTGAAAATTTTTTTTTCTTAGTGTACGAATAAAATACTATCAAAAATAAATATTTATTGCGGTTCCCGCAAAATCAGGTAATTATTTATTTGAAACCCCTTTGGGTTAGATCAATGGTTCCCTACACGCAAAAAAAAACTTGTGTCGGAGTGAGCAAAAATCTGGCATAATTTTACCAAGAAAATGCTAAAACTACAACCGACGAAGTAGTTTTCGTAATTTAGCCAAAACACTTATGTAAAAAATTTTGAAGAAAATGCTAATGCTATTTAAGCAAAAACTTGGTAAAATATACCAAAAGAAATATGGTGAAATATACCAAAATTATTAGGAAAGGTGACTAAAAATAATGCTAAAAATTACCACATTTATGCTAAAATAATTTTTCTATAAAATTTTTGTAAAAATTTGTATATTTGTTGAATTTAAAATTTTTACAGAATAAATCCATATTAATATAATAAATGTTGTGTAGTATTTTATTTACCACCGACCAACTGACCCTTTATGTACAATTTTCTCCAGTGACTGCTGCCTACGCTTTTTCTTGAAGTGAAGGATCCGCTATAGCTTCGCAAATTTATTTAAAAGCATCCTGTAAAAATAGAAAATTATTACAAAACATAAATTTTTAATTAAAAAAAACTAGTAAATCCCATTGGTCTTTGGGTTAGGAGGAACACTTACTTTGTGATTCCATTTGTAACTCATCAAAATAGGTCTGGACTCCATTGGCTTTGCTATATAAATGAGTTTTTAGGTTTTAATTTTATGACTAAAGGGAGGAATGATGCCCACGCTTTTTATTGTAGTGAAGGATTTGCCATAGCTTCAAAAATTTATTTAGCAGTACCCTGTAAAAATAGAAAATTATTACCAAACACGAATTTTTAACTAAAAATCTATTAAACCTTATTGTTGTCTTCGGAATAGGGGTGTACTCACTTTATCTTTATTATTTGTAATTCATTGAAACAAACGTCTGAGACTCCATTGGTTTTGCTATACACTAAGAAAAAAAAATGTTAAAATCAAACAGAAACAACTTTAAATTAAATATAAAACAGTGACGAAATAGAACAAAGTTTGTTTTTATTTAATTTAAATATGTTTCTAGTTGTTTTTAACATGCCACGATTGGTCGACAACATTTTAAAATTAAGTTGTAACAATATTGTTTTAAAATTGGCCATGTTAAATTTAAATATGCAAAAAATTTTAATTTAAAGTTGACCAATATTAATTTAAATATGGGACAAACGTCTTTTGTAGCTTTTTACTTACCAATAAACCATGAAATTTAAAATAAAACAATACATATTTTTGTTTTAGTTTTTTTTTTTTATTTTCAAATTATTTTTACAACATTTTTTAATAACACAGCAAAAAAAAAAATGAACACTACTCTAATTGAACATTTAAGGGTAGAATTACATCTAAGGCTTTGGCTTTAAATATTGCTTGATGGCTTTGGTTTTCGCTATACATAAAAAAATCAAAGCCAAAGCCTTGGATGTACTTCTTCCCTAATTGTAGCACTACATCTAATTATAATTGTATACAACAAATGTAATTAAATACAAAAAAAAAATAACCACATTTAGATTAATACTTATATACCATATATGAAAAACTAAAGAAGTCTTCATTTTCTGCCAATTATATAGATACATCCTCTCCTCATTCTGTAGCACTTTTTTTATATTTTTCTGTTTTTATATTTTTTTCACTTGTTTTTTAAGTTTTATTTTTGTTTTTTTTTTTTTTGTTAATAATTTTCTTTTCCACATTAGTTTTTTATTTTTTTTTTTAATTTTATATTAGTTAATTTAATAAATTTCACTTAAAACTCGTCACATCTAGAGAAGTGAAAAAATTGACGTCTTTTTTTAATAAAACAATATTTTAACATTGTTTCTACTTAAAATAAAATTGCCCAACTTTATTATATTTCTTGAAAAAAAAAAACTTGAAATGTCAAAAAACAAAATGTCAAAAATTAAAATTGTTCAACTTTAAAATAACCATGAAAAATATTGTTTTTAATACAAATATTTGAACAAGATATTTTTAAAATTTTTAACGACTTTTAATGACAGCATTTTAAATTTAAAGTGATAAATTTTAAATCAAAATTGTATGCAATTTTAAAACAAACATGTTATGTTAAAATCAATCAAAAACAATATTAAAATTTGAATTTTTTCCAAAAATATGTAGCATACTTAAAATAAACTCGAACATATTTGATTTAAATATGTTTTTTCCCCTCAGTGTATGAATGGTGTTTTCAGTTATGACAGCAAAATTAACTTTAGCATTTTTTTATATTACATTTATTTATCTTTTAAAAACTAATTATTTATTTTTATTTATTAATTTATTTTAATTTTATTTATCAATTTCCTTTTTACGTTTTTATAACACACGCAAAAAAAAACTTGGTATTGGGTCATAATAATAGGGGTAATAATTACCAAGTTTATAGGGAGGATATGCGTTCTACAAGTTTTTTCCAAAATTTACCAAGTCGTTTAGAAAAATAATTCAAAGCACAATTTATGACATTTTAGAAAAAAACTTGGTAAAATATTCCAATTCAGCTTTCATTGATATCCCAAGGTACATTGATAAAAAATACCTATATTTTTTCTAAATAATAAACGCTTTATTCTGGTTATAATTAAAAAATTTTTTATTAATATTTGTTGCCAAAAAATATAAAATTAAAAATATACATATAAATTAAAAAAATATATAGACAAATTTAAATTAAATCTTTATACCTTTACTAATAAAGTTGGAGCATCTTCATAGTCGTCTATGGTGCCTTCTTTTGTATCTCCACGACAAACAGAAGGGTATTTTTTCTGTAACTAAAAATTAAATAATATTGTAACTTTATTTATTAAAAAATATTTTTTTTACTTACCATTTTATGTTTTATTTACCAATTGACTTATTTTTTACATACTTTTGCAATTACATTGGTTTTGCAATTGCACCGCCATGTTGCCGATCATCGTTGTGAAAAAAAAAAATCATTTTCCCTTTATCTTGATTTATTTTCCCATTTTTACCTTGCCAATTTTTACCAAGTTGTACTTGGCAACATGATGTTAATTTTTTACTGCCAAGTACTGGGTCAAATGATGTAAGGATTGGTAAACAGCTGTCATCTTCATATAAAAAAAAAATTACCAAGTACACTTGCTAAATATTACACACCGATTTTTTTTGTGTGCACAAAAAATAAACAACCCACGCAAACAAAAATACAAAATGAAAATGGCGGTCTGTATTTGTTTTTTTTTTTTTTGTTGTTTTCTTTCGATAAATTTTTGTGCAAGTAATTTGCGTTATTGTGCAAGCTACTTGGTTATTTTACATAAAAAATGAATTATGTTACTTTAACATCGACAAGCATAATTTTAGCAAAAACTTGGTAAAAATTTTTTTTTGGTATGAAAAAATTTTTACCAAGTAGGATTGCTCAATCTGACACAGATTTTTTTTTTGCGTGTACCTTTGATTCTCGCCACACTGGGGGGCAATTTGAATGCTTCAGGGGGGCAACGAGCAAATTTTTAGGATTTGTTTTTGTTAAATAAACTAGAAAAAGTATAGTTGATTGGTGAAAACTTTTCTAAAACCTTTGTTTAAACGATGATTTTAACAAAAAGTTAGCTTAATCCAAGTAAATTTTGAATTTTTAAACAAATTTGAAAAAATTTACGAATTTTTCTTGAGTGTAGGGGGGACATTGTAGATTTTTTAACTTAAAAGAGGGACATGGCGCAAAAAAGGTTGGGAACCATTGGGTTAGATTAAGAAATGGGTTAGAGGTTAAGAATTAATGTAGTGAATGAAAAAGTTGATACAAACCCATTTAAATTTGATAAAGTCAAAGTATTTGAAGAAAAGATTTTTTAATTTAGTTTTTAAATGATTAAAAAGTTAATAGAATTATATTATAGGTATAATAGCGCCGCAGACGAAAATTTTTTTGAAAAAATCGCGCGATTTTTTCAAAAAATTTTTTAATTTTTTTGTTAATTATTAAAAAGTGAACAGTGGTATATTGTATTAAACACTAGCGCCGCAGGGAAAAAATTTTTAGAAAAAATCGCGCGATTTTTTCTAAAATTTTTTTATTTTTTCGTAATTATAATACTAAAATGGACCTAGGGGGGGCCAATATTGATAAAATATTTTAAAAAAATACATATTTGCAATCGTGAGCAAATTACCTTTAATATGAGTACCCATACATACATGTTGGTGGGTGGGGGTGTTTTTTGGCTCCAGGGGGGCCCAGCCCCCTTAAATATTAATTTCGTTTTTTTTTTTTTTATTTGAAAGAGGGTGGCATATTTTTTTTTGCCAAAATATTTGTGCCCCGTAAAGTGCACTTTAGCCATTTTTTGTGTTATAAAACGTAAAAAGGAAATTGATAAATAAAATTAAAATAAATTAATAATTGAAAATAAATAATTAGTTTTTTAAAAGATAAATTAATGTAAGATAAAAGAATGCTGAAGTTAATTTAGTAACTTAAAACACCATTTATTTAGCAAAATCAATGGAGTCCCAGACGTATGTTTCGATGAATTACAAATGGAATGATAAAGTGAGTATACCCCCATTCCGAAGACACCAATAAGGTTTAATAGATTTTTAGTTAAAAATTAGTGTTTGCCAATAATTTTCTATTTTTACAGAGTACTGGTTAATACATTTTTGAAGCTATGGCGAATCCTTCACTACAATAAAGATGTGAACATTCAAACTCAACAAATATACAAATTTTTACAAAAATTTAATAAACATTTATTTTAGCATAAATGTGGTATTTTTTATCAATATTTTAAGTCTCCTTTTCTTATAATATTGGTATACTTTACCATTTTTCTTTTCGTATATTTTACCAAGTTTTTGGTTAAATAGCATAAGCATTTTCTTCATAATTTTTTACATAAGCGTTTTGGCTAAATTTTGAAAACTACTTCGTCGGTTGTAGTTTTAGCATATTTTTGGTTAATTTATGCCAGATTTTTGATCACTCTGACACAGATATTTTTAATTTATGACAGATTTGGTCACTCCGACGCAGATTTTTTTTGCGTGCACTATTATAAATTAACCTTGGGTGTGACTACTTTAATTTTTCTCTGAGTGTACCATTCTTGACATTTCTCAAAAACAGTGGTGCCACTATTTTTCAAATATAATTAATTTTTTTCAGTGTATTTGCAAAAAAAAAAAAAAAAACACCGGCATAAAGTTTTTTCATCAGATAAGATTTTTTTGTTGTAAATACATCGTTTTAGTTCTTATTTCTAAAATAAATTGTGACCAACATGTCCATTAAACTTTTATCAACCAACAAATGCTTTGAGGGTGAACAACGTGTTTACAGTCATGACTCTGCTACCTTGGGATGTGAAATGAAATTTGCAGTCTACGTCCCTCCCTGTATGCTGGAAGATAAAACTGAATGTCCAGTCTTGTATTTCTTAAGTGGTTTGACTTGTACCCATGAAAATTTTATACATAAATCAGGTATGCAACAATATGCAGCCAAAAATGGACTAGTAGTGGTGAACCCCGATACATCTCCCAGAGGTTTAAATATTGAGGGAGAAAATGATTCCTATGATTTTGGTACTGGGGCTGGATTTTACGTTAATGCTTCGCAAGAGCCCTGGTCTAAAAATTACCAAATGTTTTCTTATGTAACGGAAGAATTGGTAGAGTTGATTAACAAAAATTTTGCTGTTTTACCAAATAAAAAAGGAATCTTTGGCCATAGCATGGGAGGTCATGGAGCTTTAATATGCGCGTTGAAAAATCCAGGACTCTATCAATCTGTTTCGGCATTTGCTCCTATATCAAATCCCATTGAAAGCCCTTGGGGTCAAAAAGCTCTCAAAGGGTACATGGGTGACGATCAGGAATCTTGGAAGCAATGGGATGCTACTCATTTATCTAAGTCTTATGTAGGTACACCCTTGGAATTGTTCATAGATCAGGGAGGTGAAGATGGTTTTCTTAAACAAAAACAATTGCTGCCAGATAATTTATTAAATGCTGCAGCTAACAATGATCATTTGCAAACAATCTACAAGCTTCGGGAAGGCTATGATCATAGTTATTACTATATTGCGTCTTTTATTGGTGAACATATCGACTATCATGCTAAATTGTTAAAAAATTAAGGTTG
The DNA here is from genome assembly GCA_963921195.1 of Pegoplata infirma. Classification (NCBI taxonomy): domain Eukaryota; kingdom Metazoa; phylum Arthropoda; class Insecta; order Diptera; family Anthomyiidae; genus Pegoplata; species Pegoplata infirma. Next base: position 12,348,312 of record OY992536.1, read on the forward strand.
CGTACATCTTTAATCCGTTAAAAGTTTAAAACAACGTTTATCATTTGAATATTTAATAATTCTTTTTGTTCTTTGTATCTATGATTTAAAATTTAAACCATTTTAGTTTCAAAGGGAGTCCAAAATACATGTTTTTTTTTTATTATTCTACATAAAGTTAAAGCTTTACTAAAAAGAAAAATAAATGAATGTTATTAAATTGCAGTTTGTTTAAGAAGCAGTATTAAATTATTTATTTTAGTACAATATTAGATTTCCAAAAGCTGATGAGCAGATGCTTCAACATGCACTTCCTGAGCATATTCATGATGATCATGGTTATGTTCCTGTTCCGGATCATGTTCATATTCCTCGCTTTGTTCTATTTGATTTACTTCCATTACTTCAACCTTGATGGCTTTCTTTTCATGTATCATCCTGTGGTTACGCAATTTATAATTCTGTTGGAAACCTTTGCCGCAAATGTCACAGCTACAAATAATAAAAAAAGTAAGTAAAGAGAAATAAAAAGAAAAAGGGTGTTAAAATAAACTTACACAAAAGGCTTTTCTCCAGTATGAATCATTTTATGGAATTTTAAGGTATTCGTATAGGTAAAGGACTTTCCACACACATCACATACATAGGGACGTTCATTGGTATGAATGCTAAAAGTAAAAGATTAAATATTTCGAACTAAAATTAATCTTTGTGGTAATCACTTACCGATGATGTTTATTTCTAGTTGATAGATCTGCAAAAGCAGCAGGACAATAACTGCATTTATAGGGTCTGTTGCCAGTATGGGTATTCATATGACGTGCCAATTGCTGAGTCTGTGCAAAACAATGACCACATATTCTAGCAAATGAAATAAAAAATATATTCAGTAAAATTATTTTAAATTACTGGATTTATACATACTCGCATTCATGAGGCTTAATGCCTTTGTGTAATTTAATGTGCTCTGTAAGTCGCCCTTGCGAAGGATATTTGTTACCACAGAAATCACATATATAATTTGTATCTTTTGGTTTCTTTTCTCGTTTCACCCGTTTTTTATTTTGTTGTGAGGTTGCGGCATTACGGCTGGTAGAAGCACAAGGCTGTGTGCGTTTCAAAATTACTCTAGGTCGTTCCATGTTCTTATCGTCTGCAGAAATAAATTCATTATCTTCGTCAGATGATGGTAATTCTAAATCATCTTCTAACTCAAGATATTCAACGTCTCCTTGGCTACCGGATGCACTCTAAAAATCAGGAAATAAAAAACCAAAAAATCTATATAAGAAAATAAGTAAAAAAACAAATTTAACTGAATATCGGTCAAAATTTTAAAATGGGGACCGAGTCCAAAAATGGTACAATAACAACCAGATTTTATAAGATTACCAAAGTACACGCTCAACACTTACAAACAAAATTTTAATCAAATAATTATTTTTTTTTTTAGAGATTTTTGTGAATATTGGATGGATAGTTTGTTAAAGGGGTACATGATACATGATGATTTGTGACTACAAAAAACGTTTACCTGTCTAAATATAACACGGTTAATAAATTCATTAAAGTCAAATCTAAAGAAGCTTAATTTACAAATTTCTGCCAAATATATTAATAATTATAATTGATACCTTTATCGTGATTTCAATGGTCAAACGGAGGGGCATCGTTAAGTCGACTCAAAAAGTGATTTCAAGTTGATCGGTATACTTGAAGGTGGCTTTAGGACCAATATTTCAGGTAGTTACAAACATCAGCACAAACTCATACCCTGTGCCACAGAGTGGTGTAGGGTATAAAAACATGATATCCATTGGCTTTTGAAGTAATTTTTATATTCCCCTTAATCCATTGAAATATTTGCAGATATTAAATATTATATTCGAATAAACTGATTTTAAAGGCACGAAAATCATTTAAAAATACATCTTCAATATGAATATAAACTAAAAAGTCTGCTATTTGTTGATTTTGAAAAGCCTAATAAGCCAAAAGCTTTTTTTAGCTGACTCGAAATCGAAGATATTTAAGTTTGAATAATTATTTGTGTTTGGTTGCAAATATTTGAAATCTACTGTAGGTTTTCTTAAAACAACCTTTGTTATTTCGCCTAAAGGCAAGACTGAAGACAAATATAGCTTAGCCGAGTCCGTAGGATCAATTTACACAATCTAGTCGTGGCATATAACCAATTACGGCAATAGATTAGCAGCCTCTAGGAAAACTGGGAAATCCCGTTACTAATAATGACGCCAGACACTTAATTTGGCATCGCACACAAAAACCAACCATTGGTTGTTTAATAGAGGCAGTGAAACAATGTTCTCAAGCTCCTACAAACATATAATCAGACCACAAGTGCCTGACGCAATGTCGAGTAAACCAGCAGGCTCTACAAAAAACACTTCTCAAAGTTTCGCCTTTAAAAAAATCAACAACTACGCAACTTATAAGCTCTTATTCTTCGACTGACCGATTGGAACTGTAAGGGGACTTTAATTTTGCAAAAACAAATAATTCTAATTTAACAAAAATGTATCTTAAGTTTAATAATAATCATACCTCATTTTCAAATTCCTCCTCAGCCATTTGAAAAACTTCCTTTTCCTCTTCTTCCGTCATAGGTTCATATACTTCGACAAAATCCTCATCTTCCTCCTGTATGTGTAACGTAAATTCTTCCTTAACTATATTATTCTCCTGCTCCAGTTTGACCATTAAATTGTCAGATTCTTCTACCACACAGCCATCATCCGTTATAGAAACAGCATTTGGAAGAGATTCCGCGGCGTCGTTAAATCCGTCATTCTGTTTATCCACCTCAACTGGTGCTATAAATTTACTGAGATGATTGTGAGACCTTTGACATGTTAAGCGAAATTTATAGGCCACTTGCAAATATTTGTAACATTTTCCACAAATTTTATCCGGATAATGATCAAATTGTTTTATCTTGAAATAAAAATGAAATTTATAAAAAGTTGCGTTGACTAAATAAACATTCTTGTAAACTTACTGGCACTCCGCCACACTCTAAAATCATACGCGTCAAATCCTTCTCAGCATTTCTATCAAATATTGTTTGCATATCTTCTTCTTTAGGCTGTTTCAAGCAAATGCGACACACTAGCCATTTTTCATTTAAACACGATTTCATTTTTTGGCTCTTCAATATTAAACTATTTAAAAATTCAGTATTTCTTTTGGTTTTTTATTTCAGTTTATTTTTTTTCTTTACAAATTTTACTTAAAAAAATGACGCCTTCGGCAGAGGTCCAAGTCGTGTGGCTCGGAGCCGGCTTAGCGCCGGCGCCGACTTTATTTTTGATTTCAAGCCGCCGCCGAGTGGTGCGGCTTATTTCGTCTTAAGGTACCTACAAACGACGCAATATTATGTACAATATTCGATTATATTGAAGGTGTGTGGGTAATATTGACGATTGTACAATGGTCAATCTTACCCACACACCATCAATATAATTGAATATTGTACATAATATTGCGTCGTCTGTAGGTACCTTTAGCTGATATTTTTAGAAGAAAATATATTTTTTGTTCATACAGTTTATGAATTTGTACATACTGAGAATTAACAAAATATTGATGATATTTTGGTACATTTTGATTTATTTCTTCACTGAAACATTAATATACAGTAGTTCGATAAAATTCCGTGGTTTTTCACCTACATTTGAAGGGGTTTTCTAAATAAAACAACAATTTCTTGATTTTTCAACTGTTATATTTAATACGCACATAATTACATGAAAAAATCATAATTCTAATATATATATTAGAATTATGATTTTTTCAATATTTTTGTTCACTTAATACCTGCACAGAACAAATTTTGTTCATAAATAGTATGAACACATTTCTTTAAAATCAATTCAAACTATTTATTAAAAAATCATATTATTTATGAATTTTTCCTACTGTTTTCAAAAATAATTCAAACAACAATTATTTGAAAAAAAAAAATAAAAGTCAAACAATTTTCTTTTGTTGTGGAATTAATTTATTAAGAAAAATCGCCGTTTTCCACCGTTAAATGGTATGTAAAACCTAGTTACTCTATTTTGTATACTTTAATTTATAAATCTTCTAAATTTCTTTCCAGAATTTCGTTCTTCTTTGAATCTTTCAACAAATGATGTGAGTTATCTTGTTTAACAAAATCGCAACCAATTTCGCTAAATTTTAAAATTGCTGCCACGAAATATTGATGGGGAGCGTGTAGCAGGTATGCTGAATCATGGTATTTATTTGCAATATTCTCTTTCATGTTATTATGCGCGTAATAAATATAACAGTTGAAAATCAAGAAATTGTTGTTTTATTCAGAAAACCCAATAAATGTAGGTGAAAAACCATGGAATGTTAATAAACTATTGTCATATTAACGTTCCAGTGAAGAAATAAATCCAAATGTACCAAAATATCATCCATATTTTGGTAATTCTCAGTATGTACAAATTCATAAACTGTATGAACAAGTTCTGGGAAAAAAAAGTCATGTAGAATTCATAGTTTATGTAGAAAAACATGCCCAGTATGAACTTTTTTTTTCTGTGTGTTCAATTGATTATGACTGCATTTTAAAACAAATCAAACGTATTTTGAAACGACTTCGAAATCGTGGCTAATCAATTTAGTGGTTGAATCCAAAAAAACATATAAAACATAAATATAGTAACATTACAAAACTTATTCATAAAATTTAAGAAATTGTGTCTTTATTGCTTTTTTTATCCTGTTTATAGTATTTTTGTTAATAAATCATTTATTTTTAATTCATCGGCTTCAGCCGGCTTTAAGACGCCGCCAACAATTTTTGCCTCAGCCGCCGACAATTTCACTACGACTTGCACCTCTGGCCTTCGGTTGGTCTGTTTTTTAAATTGCCGAATGTGAGACTGTCAAATTGTATAAGCGATGCCACCTACTGGATAAAAGTGGTGAATTACTCAAAAGCATGGTGAACGCATAGAGTAAAAATGATAAGAGACCACAGACTATTTAAAATGCATCATAGGGGTGAAACCAGGGGGTCTACTGCGTAATTCGAATCGAAAGAAAGCGTTCGAATTCGGAAATTTTTAACCCTTTAAAAACAACACAACCGTGTATGTAAATTTTTATATTTTTCTCTTTTTACATTGTCTGGAGAAGCGCTTACAAGTTCCAAGCAAGGTAGATTTACCTTGGTTCCAAGTAATTTTTCTTGAATAAAAATATTTTTTATTACATTATTTTAGAAATAAAAATTCTGTTCGATTTGAGTTACGCAGTAGACCCCCAGGGGGCTAATCACGTAAAACGATACATAAACGACATCAAAATACATATCGTTTTGAAGGGAAATTTAAAAGTTTTTCTTTATTACAGAGTGTTGTCTAATCCAGAAACATTGAAAAACTTGGAAGCATTTTGATTATTTTAGGAACAACAAGGCTCCAAAAATCGACGATAATCAACTATCGTTTTAAGTGATCACAGTCCAGAGCTTCGAAGGATTTCATTCTCTAATTCGATTTGGCATTCTAATACCCAATTGACACTTGAGGTGAAATCTCGTTCGAACAAGATTTCGATCATATGGTTGTGTGTGAAATGATACAGTCGAAATCTCGTTCGAAGGAGATTTCACATCAGGTGTGAATAGGCCCTTAATGAAAATTTAGTGATTGCATTCCCCAATCACCATTGGCGTAGGAAGCCAAAATTTCTGGAAGCCTAAATTTTTTTGAATTTTTTGGTATTTTTTTTTTAATAGAAAAAACCCAGACCTATTCCTGAAGCGCTCCCTTTAACATGCGTCTAGGTGTCCTAGAAACGAATATTTTTTTTAACAAATTTTGATTCTGAAAATTTTTCGGAAATTTAAAACTCCCAAATATGTTTTGAGAATGAAAGATTTTTCCTATAGTAAAATCATTAGATTACTATGATTTTTTTCAAGAAAAAGTTCTGATGATTGCAAAAGTTGATGATTATAATTTAACCAAATTTCATCTCGTTTGGTGCGGGAATTTTTTTGACGGCAGCGAATAAGTAAAATTGCTGTTGTTCATATTTGTTATGGCCTTTTTGGCTAGGGCATGTAAAATTTGATAGATCTGAAAACTTTAGGGCCCGGAAGAAACCCAAATATGAAGTCCGATCTTCCTAAAATTTTAACCACATCGTATTAGCGTATATTTTTACCAATCACGCATAGCGCCTAATGAAATTCGCAAAACGTGTTTCTTTCTTACGTCTTAATTGGCATCTCTTTACTATATTTACCAGCACAAGATTAAAATCAAATATTCCCCAATAATTTTTTAAATTTCTTATTATTTTTAGAATTTCGCTAACGAAGTAACGATGATTTAAATGCTAATTCTACATCAAGTTAAAGCTTAACTAAAATGGTGAAATGAATGTTATTAAATTGTAGTAAGTTTAAAGCAATAATAAAATAAAAAATTGTTATTATAGTTTTAGATTTCCAAAAGCTGTCTCTACATGTACTGCCTCTGCGTGTACTTTCCGAGCACACTCATGATCATCATCGTGTTCGTGTCCCGGATCATGCTATAGTTGCTGTCTGAATTATTTCTACCATATTTACTTCCGTCATATCAACCTTGATTTCCTTCTTTTCATGTGTCATTTTATGGTTGCGCAATTTGTAGTTCTGTTGGAATCCTTTGCCGCAAATCTCGCAGCTAAAAATGTTAAATATCAAAAGGATTAACGACATGAAAAGAAAAATGGTCCCAAGATAAACTTACACAAAAGGCTTTTCCCCAGTATGAATCATTTTATGGAATTTTAAGGTATTTGTATAGGTAAAGGACTTACCACATACATCACACACAAAGGGACGTTCATTAGTATGAATGCTAAAAAGAAGATATTTTAAAAGGACAATCTAGCTTAATTTTGTGTGGCAATCACTTACCGATGATGTTTATTTCTAGTTGACACATCAGCAAAAGCAGCTGGACAATAGGTGCATTTGTAAGGTCTATTACCAGTATGGGTATTCATATGACGTCCTAATTGCTGAGCCTGGGCAAAACAACGACCGCAAATTCTAGGAAATTAAATTAAAATAAAAAAATATATAATAAAGATATTTTAAGCTACTGGCTTTATAAAATACACATACTCGCATTCATGCGGTTTTATGCCATTATGTAATTTAATGTGATCTGTAAGTCGGCCTTGTGAGGGATATTTGTTACCACATAGATCACATATATAAGACGTATCCTTTGATTTCTTTTCTCTGGGCTCCCGTTTCACTGTTTTTTTTGCTTGTTGTGACGCTGCGGCACTGCGGCTGGTAGACGCACGAGACTTTGCAGTTTTAGTCATTAATCTAGATAATTTGTTATCCTCTGTTTTAATATAATCGTCCTCATCGTCAGATGATGGTAGTTCTAAATCGTCATCTAAATCAAGAAATTCAGCGTCTCTTAGGCTCTAGAAAAGCAGAAAGTTGAAAAGTAAAGAATTTACTATTGCTACAGATTTAACTTGGTTAAATTTAAACAAAATTGCTCGAAACAAATTTTACTTTTGCTGCAGTTTTAGGCTGCTGTTCCAAAAAAGTAACTCAAATGAAAAAATGTGAAAATTAAAATATTCAAATTTTTTGGTGTTCCAGTGGTGTACCAAGTATGGATGACGCCAATCCCAAAAACAAACATTTTTGGGAATGACATCCATAGAGGCCAATGATTGGACCATTAATTCTAGATTTTACTTTTATTTTTTTTTCGTTTTGTTTCACATAAAAAAAGTTTGGCGAAAGTAAAACGAATGGACTTTTTTCGTTATAGTTTTTTAAACTTTTAGTTAATTTAAACTTTAAATGTGAAAAATATAACACCAAATTCAATTTCATGTTATGGGCCATTCCAAAAAATTTCGCCCCACTCTATGGAAACATGCCTTTGGACGTCACCACTGTTGCCAAGTTGGAGGTTTTCCCGCTAAATCTAGCGCTTTTTGTTTGGATTTAGCGGGGGAAAATTGGTTTTAGCGGGAACTGTGTTTTAGCGGGAAAATCTAGCGCTTTTTGTTTGGATTTAGTGGGAAAAATTTAGAGGTTTTTTTTTCAATTTTCTTTTTTTTTCAATCGAAAACGCCAAGTTTGTCGAGTTTTAGCGCTTTTTTTGTAACTTAGCGGTAGAATTTTATATTTTCCCGCTAATTTTTTTTCTGCGGTTTCTTGCGCGTTTTTAGTGAAAAGTCAATTTTCGTAGAAAAAAAAATTTGGAGTTTTTTTTTTAATTTTGCTTTTTTGTCAATCAAAAATGCCAAGTTTTTCGGTTTTTAGCGCTTTTTTTTTCGAAATTTAGCGGGAGAATTTTAAATTTTCCCCGCTAAATTTATTTTTGGCGGTTTCTAGCGCTTTTTTAGTGAAATTAAGAGGTTTTTGGTTAAAAATAGTTGGCAACAGTGGACGTCACTGAAATTTGCCTCATAGATATCCACGTTTATATGAGATATGTTGCATATTTGGATTTTCAAAATTCGGTGCGGTTTTAAAATTATCGCAGGTCAAAGTTCAACTTTTTTAGCAAGTCACAAAACATTGTAATTTTTCATCAGAATTTTAGTTTAAAAAATCAAAGATGTGTTTTTTTTTAAATATTCGAAAAAAAAAATGTTTCTGCATTTTTGCAGCATTTCTGTAAAAAAAACATATTGAAGGTATTCACGACAGAATTTTTTTACTCTTGCAAAAATATTTTGACCCTTGCAAGCAATATTGCATTTTTTTTTTAAATTTTGTATCAATTTTTTGTTTCTATTACCTTTTCCATGATGCATCGTTGCAAGAAAAGATTCGCAATTTATTTCAATAATAATAAAATTGCTTCTGTTTACAAAGAAGCAAATAAAATTGCAATTTTAACATTTCGCAATTTTGCAAGACTAAAATTTTTGACGTGAATTCCATTATTATTTTAAAACTATTTCCTAATCTGAAGACACCATTTTCAAAAATGCCTAAAATTTTATCGAATTTTTTGGAATGGCCCTTATTTAAAAATTTGATGTGAATGTTTTAAACTAGTGCCTACGGTAAGTACCGTAGTACCGGCAATACCGGTTCTTGATTTATTCCCGGTTCCGGTTCTGACGGTATTTCCGGGACTAACGGAATGTACGTTTTGTAAAATTTTGTACTATTCAAATTTGTTTGTTTGTTTTTACCAAAAAGAACACAAAACATGTGAAAAACACCATTAACATTTTTTTTATAAATTTTTTTAAACAACTAAATATTTCTGAAATACTGATTAAATGGTGTAATTTAAATATTTTATGGTATAGTATTTTCTTGTTTTTTGAGAACCAGTACCATGATCAGAACCGGTATTCCCGGAAATACCGGGAAATGGGGGCACTATTTGAAACTTATTTTTTTTTTTTTATTAAAAAAATTGCTGTTTTCTAGGGCTACGTGTTTGAAAAACTCTTTGTTCTGTGTCAATTACGCTCTTATTCTGTTACTGGTTGTTTTGTTAAATTTGTTTAAGGTCGTAAGTGTGAACCCCATATTGAAGTTCTAAATTTTACACAGAAAATTCAAAGGGTCATAACTTTTTTTCAAAAAATCTTTATAAGACGGAAAGGATGGGTTTAACGCGTAAAATGTGTAATCCTCAGGCTCAGCGGAAGGCCGGCTAACCGAAATAATAATTTTACCAGAATTTTTTTGGGTGGAAGTAAACTTGGTCCATGCGGTTCACACTATGTTGAGTGCGGTGTAAATATATCATTAAATGCTTCAAATCAGAATATAGTATTAGTTGTGCATAATACGTTTATTTGGCAACAAAAGCCATCATGACAAGTTCTTGCCAAATAAGTTAATATAATAAAATATATGTACCTCGATTTCAAATTCTTCATTAACCATTTCAAAGACTTCATTTTCTTCTTCTTCTGTCATGGGCTCATATATTTCGACAAAATCTTCATCTTCCTCCTGTATGTGTAACGTTAACTCCTCATTCACTAAATCTTCATTTTTCTGCTCTAATTTGACCATCATTTCCTCGTTAGATTCTTCTATCGCACATTCATCTTCCAGAGGGGAAGCTGGTCCAGCATTTTGAAGAGATTCCGTATCGTCGTCAAATTCATCATCACGTTTTTCAATCTCTACTGGTGCTATGAATTTACCCAGGTGGGTGTGAGACTTTTGGCAGGTCAAACGGAATTTATAGGCCACTTGCAAATATTTGTAGCATTTTTCACAAATTTTATCCGGATAATGATCAAATCGTCGTATCTTGAAATAAAACAATAATGTATTATACAAATTTGCATTTACTACATGCTTTTGTAAACTTACTGGCACTCCACCACAATCCAAAATCATACGCGTCAAGTCTTTTTCATCATTTTTATCAAATATTGTTCGCATTTCTTCTTTGGGCTGTTTTAGACAAACTCTGCACACTAGCCATTTTTGATTTAAACCAGATTTCATTTTGTGTTTTTCAATATTTAACTATTTTAAAACTGAATATTTTTGGTTTTCTATTTCAGATTCGTTGTTTTTATAAAAATTTCACTGAAAAATGACGCCTCTCGCGCAGAGAACTAAGCCGATTGGCTAACAGCCGCGACTTAGCCGCCGCCGATGTTTTTTTAGGTACTCCAGCCGCCGCCGGTTTTCTTGGCTTATTTCCACAGTACAGACTAGTATGCAAACACTGGTGCTAATTGCGTACTTTCCAATATGGTGGTATGGTTTTTAGTACAGAATGATCATCGCTGCCTAGTATATGTGTGCCTGCACGTGTGAGCTTTTGTGCATGTTTTTATGATGTTTGTTTACGTTTTGTATGAAACGTCAAAAGTTACACCGTGTGCTGTCACTAATACTTACACACATCAAATGCACCTCTGTGAACCTACTACTCATGTACTGTGTTAATAACGAAGTCGTTATTAATAGATGGCAATCTTTTTTTGGAAAGTATTTGGGAACGATTTGGGAATAACGAAAAATAAACATTAAACAATTTTAAAATTATGAATGAAAATTATTTTTGTATCACTTGAAAATAAAAAAATACATAATAAAAAAAAGAAATGAATATAATTAAATCAAAACGACCAGCAAAATTAAACGAAAAATAAAAGGTAAACAAAATTTCCAGCTTTCCCAGATACCATTTGTAAAGGCCCAGGCACTTGAGCGCTACTGTAGCGGTGCTGTAGCGTGACGGGCTGTTGTATCGTTTTAAAGTTCGGCCGCTGCACCACCGTCACACCGAACCAAATACGGCAGTAATATTTACGAAAAAGCATGTTGATTTGACGAAAGAACAATCATTATATATGAATAAAATTTTCGTTAATTTATATTTGAGATAAATTTGACGAAATTTCATCAAATTAACAGAATTATTTTCGTCAATTTGAATAAAATAGTTTATTCAATTTGAATAAATATCATCAATTTAACAAAATGATTTTTGTTGATTCTACGATATTTTATCAATTTTACTAAATTTTTCTACCCTTTCAAAAAATAAAATATCCATAAATATTATTTTTATTTTTGAATTTTTTTTTTTATTAAAAGGAATATGTTAATATTTTAAAAACTTAAAAAATGTTTACTATAATAAACAAGAAAATTACAAAATAATAAATAAATAATAATGGGTACAAAAAATTATTTATATATAAACTTACAAAAAGGGAATGAATTTATTAAAGAGGAAGAAACTGCTGTCGTGTGTTCATATTTCCAATGTGTTAATTTAAATTCCAGACGGAAACTTATTTATCTTTTCCCAAACCTTTGTCAATGTAATGTATAGAATACCTAAAAACATTAATAAAAATAAAAATTAGTTTATAAATTTAATTATTATATACACTCAACCAAAAATCATTGTATTCCCAAAGAAAATCGTTGTAAATTTAACAGAAATCATTGTTGATTTTGACCCTACAAATATTTACGTTGATTTTAATAAAAATTGTTGTCAGTTTTTGTAAAAGTTGATCAACTCGTTTTTTGTAAGTCAACTCGTATTTTTTGTAAACTCAACTCATATTTTTGTTGATATAAGAAATTTTATTAATAAAAAAAAGCTGGTTGTTATTTGTAAATATTTTTTTATTAATTATAAATCACAATATTTTTTTTAGAATTATCACCGGCTTTTAAGGCTGCAATATTTAAACAAGATTTTCACACACACTTCGTTTATTTATGTTATGCATTCGTAAGCCATTCTCTCATTCTAATGACACCAAATCAAAAACCTAAAAAAACAAAAAAAAATATCATATAGTATGAATACATAAAGAAACCAATGTATTTTATTCAAGGTTGGTTACCGAAACGAATAACGGTAAGGGTAACGGTAACGGTATCTAATTTTTATTTATTTCGGTAAAGGTAACGGTAAGTGTTTTCAAATCGTTTCGGTAACGGTATGTACCGGTACCGAACCAACTAAACCGGTACGTACCGGTATTATTAATTTAGTTAAAAATTTGAAAAAAGATAGAACTGAAAGCTAAAAATATTTTATAGACCCAAAAACCAGTATAGATTTGATATGATTATTATTTTTGTCATTTTTTTTATGATAATTTGCAAATTATAAATTTAAAATTATGTTAGCAATTTGATTTTATTTTTTTGTTCGTTAAAATCCCTTAAAACAGGTAAAATTTTGAATACCGGTACAATACCGGTAACTTCTAATAATTATAACGGTAACGGTAAGGGTAACGGTATTCTAAAAATATTTTTAGCGGTATCGGTAACGGTAACGGTATTCGATTTGAAAGGGTTTTGAATCGGTAACGGTATAATAAGGGTAACGGTAACCAACCATGATTTTATTACTTACCAAATATTTACAGATCAGAATCTGATCATCAGATCCCATTTTTATTTACTTTTATAATATTAAATATTTTTATAAGAAACAAACACATAAAATAATTTTATAAGAGACAAACAAATTTCACATTGCAATGCATTGCTACCAACTTGATAATACAAAAATGAACGAACAGGGTTGTTTTTTCTTTTTTGGTTTTATCTATTGAATTCTGTATAAGCGTTGTAAAAAGTTGATTCAACTTTACTGATTATTCAACGATATCAACATTAATTTTTGTTGAATACGGCAATATTCTGTAAAACTTGATCTACAATGGGTTTACTAATTTTTCTACTAAGATATTTCTATGAGTGTACATATATCATTACTTACACTCATAGAAATATCTTAGTAGTAAAATTAGTAAACCCATTGTAGATCAAGTTTTACAGAATATTGCCGTATTCAACAAAAATTAATGTTGATATCGTTGAATAATCAGTAAAGTTGAATCAACTCTTTACATCACTTATACAGAATTCAATAGATAAAACCAAAAAAGAAAAAACAACCCTGTTCGTTCATTTTTGTATTATCAAGTTGGTAGCAATGCATTGCAATGTGAAGTTTGTTTGTCTCTTATAAAATTATTTTGTGTTTGTTTCTTATAAAAATATTTAATATTATAAAATTAAATTAAAATAGGATCTGATGATCAGATTCTGATCTGTAAATATTTGGTAAGTAATAAAATACATTGGTTACTTTATGTATTCATACCATATTATATTTTTGTTTGTTTTTTTTAAGGCTTTTGATTTGGTGTCATTAGAAAACTGGAGAATGGCTTACGAGTGCAAAACATAAATAAAAGAAGTGTGTGAAAATCTTGTGTTGAAATATTGCAGCTTAAAAAGCCGGTGATAATTCTAAAAAATATTGTGATTTTTACTTAATAAAAGAATATTAACAAATAACAACAAGCTTTTTTTTATTAATAATATTTCTTATATCAACAAAAATATGAGTTGAGTTTACAAAAAATACGAGTTGATTTACAAAAAAACGAGTTGATCAACTATTACAAAAACTGACAACAATTTTTATTGAAATCAACATAAATATTTGTAGGGTCAAAATCAACAATGATTTCTGTTGAATTTACAGCGATTTTCTTTGGGAATACAATGATTTTTGGTTGAGTGTACATAAAGTTTTGTTTTCACATGAAGTTTTGGAGAATTTAAAGACGCTTTTATAATGCCAAAAAAACATGGCAAAAACTTAAAAGCTTTAGCAATTGCATGAAAAAATAGATAAATTTTAGCAAAACATATTTTTTTTTATGACACTGCACAATGCAAAAAGTAATGGCGTCCAAACTAATAATTTTAGTCAATTTGACGAAATTTAGTCAATTTGACGAAATTTAGTCAATTTGATTAAATTTCGTCAATTTTACTTCTTTAGAGGATGTAAACTTGACGAAATTTTGTTGATTTGAATAAAATTTGTTGAATCTTAAAAAAAAAATTGACGAAATTTCGTTAAAGATCTACTAATTTTTTTTTGTTGATTTTACCTACGCGATTTGGTTCGGTGCACGTATTCGTTTAAGTACCTATTTCTATATATTTTAGTACAAGCTAACGTATCAGCTGACACGTCTCCGAACCGTATTCGCTCAAGTAATTATGCCTTAAAACTAACACCACCTTTAAACGTCAAAAAGAATTGACTCTTGCATAGTCTTTATATATTTAAGTTTTTGCTACTACTCATGTACTGTGCTTATTTCGGCTTAAAAATGTTTGCAAAAAATAGTTTTAGTTTAATTTTTGGGGGAAAAAAATTGAGCGTACATTTTTAATGGTGTTTTTTTTTTTTTGTTTGTGAACAGTTGTTCAAAAAGTCAAAAAATAATAAAACTACACTCAACCAAAAATCATTGTATTCCCAAAGAAAATCGCTGTAAATTCAACAGAAATCATTGTTGATTTTGACCCTACAAATATTTATGTTGATTTCATTAAAAATTGTTGTCAGTTTTTGTAAAAGTTGATCAACTCGTTTTTTTGTAAATCAACTCGAATTTTTTGTAAACTCAACTCATATTTTTGTTGATATAAGAAATTTTATTAAAAAAAAAAAGCTTGTTGTTTTTTGTAAATATTCTTTTATTAAGTATAAATCACAATATTTTTTAGAATTATCAACGGCTTTTTAAGCTGCAATATTTAAACAAGATTTTCTCACACACTTCGTTTATTTATGTTATGCACTCGTAAGCCATTCTCCAGTTTCCTAATGACACCAAATCAAAAACCTTAAAAAAAATAAAAAAAAAAATAATATAGTATGAATACATAAAGTAATCAATGTATTTTATTACTTACCAAATATTTACAGATCAGAATCTGATCATCAGATCCTATTTTTATTTATTTTTATAATATTAAATATTTTTATAAGAAACAAACACATAAAATAATTTTATAAGAGACAAACAAATTTCACATTGCAATGCATTGCTACCAACTTGATAATACAAAATTGAACGAACAGGGTTGTTTTTTCTTTTTTGGTTTTATCTATTGATTTCTGTATAAGCGTTGTAAATAGTTGAATCAAATTTACTGATTATTCAACGATATCAACATTAATTTTTGTTGAATACGGCAATATTCTGTAAAACTTGATCTACAATGGGTTTACTAATTTTTCTACTAAGATATTTCTATGAGTGTAGTTAAAAATGAACGCGAACAGCGTTTTACCGATGTTGTTCGAGTTGCAAATATATTTGAAAATCTTCAGCAGCATCCATCATGTCTTTCGAAAGATAGCATGTTTTCAACAGACAGACGAACAGACATCGCTAGATCGTCTTTAGATCGATGGGGGATCATCACAAATACCTTTCCTCGGCTACAGCCGGCTAAGAGCCGCCGCCGATAGATTTTATGCTTAGCCGCCGCCGCCGACAATTTCATGTTGGCTTCGTTCTCTGCTCTCGCGCTTGGTGTTTGTTAATTTGTCAGATTAATCAATGTTGTCTGTCAAACTGATGAAGTGGTGCCACATAATGGAAAAAAAGGTGGTGAATTACTAAAAAATATATGTTATCGATAACACTTTGCTAGAGAGAAAGACATCTTGATCGAAAATATGCCACCTCTATCAGTCTAAAATACGATCTCTATAATGGACCCTTTAACCCTTACAGAACCGGAGTTATTGACTATTAAAATTAGTGGTATTCATCTAAACGTATAAACACCTCGTAAACTGTGTACACTCAACCAAAAATCATTGTATTCCCAAAGAAAATCATTGTAAATTCAACAGAAATCATTGTTGATTTTGACCCTACAAATATTTATGTTGATTTCAATAAAAATTGTTGTCAGTTTTTGTAAAAGTTGATCAACTCGTTTTTTTGTAAATCAACTCGTATTTTTTGTAAACTCAACTCATATTTTTGTTGATATAAGAAATATTATTAATAAAAAAAAGCTTGTTGTTATTTGTTAATATTCTTTTATTAAGTAAAAATCACAATATTTTTTAGAATTATAACCGGCTTTTTAAGCTGCAATATTTCAACACAAGATTTTCACACACTTCGTTTAGTTATGTTTTGCACTCGTAAGCCATTCTCCAGTTTTCTAATGACACTAAATCAAAAGCCTTAAAAAAACAAACAAACATATAATATAGTATGAATACATAAAGTAACCAATGTATTTTATTACTTACCAAATATTTACAGATCAGAATCTGATCATCAGATCCTATTTTAATTTATTTTTATAATATTAAATATTTTTATAAGAAACAAACACATAATATAATTTTATAAGAGACAAACAAATTTCACATTGCAATGCATTGCTACCAACTTGATAATACAAAAATGAACGAACAGGGTTGTTTTTTCTTTTTTGGTTTTATCTATTGAATTCTGTATAAGCGATGTAAAAAGTTGATTCAACTCAAAGGTTCGAAAGAATTAATTCTTTAATTCAATTTCCTAATTCGAATTAAAAAAATAGAATTTGGCATTCCCTAAAATCATTCAACTTTCATAATCATTGAATTAATTCTTTCAAGAATTCATTCCTTAAGAATGATCATTCTTAAGGAATGAACTATTTTTTTATCCAAATCAATCTACTACAAATTGAATGGTGAAATTTTCTTATCATTCAATTTAAAACAGTGAAGCGCAACACACATACACACATTTATGCTTGTGTGGGAAGCAGCAGACGAGACGTCAACAAAACAACAACCGATCGTTTACACACGAAGATGCTTAAAATGCACACAAGCAACACATTTTTGAAAATACAAAGGGAATGAAATAAAAAAATCATCATTCAATTTGTAATAGATTTGAATGATGAAAAATTTTGATCATTCAATCGAATGATTGCTTGCAAGGAATTAATTCTCTTGGGAATTAATTCAATTTGATTTAAGCTTTGAGAATTAAGCCTTTGAATTAATTCGTGTTGAATGCTGGTAAGGAATGATAATTCAAAACTTATTAAAACAGAATTAAACTTTTGGTGAATTAATTCTCAAAAGAATTAATTCGTTCGAAGCTCTGATTCAACTTTACTGATTATTCAACGATATCAACATTAATTTTTGTTGAATACGGCAATATTCTGTAAAACTTGATCTACAATAGGTTTACTAATTTTTCTACTAAGATATTTCTATGAGTGTATATCTGGAACTAATGACAATGCAAAACAAAGCATTAGCATTTATTGCCAATGAAATTTTTCGGCATTAGCATTGTTTGTACTAATGCCAATGAAACCCCGCACAAA
The DNA here is from genome assembly GCA_963921195.1 of Pegoplata infirma. Classification (NCBI taxonomy): domain Eukaryota; kingdom Metazoa; phylum Arthropoda; class Insecta; order Diptera; family Anthomyiidae; genus Pegoplata; species Pegoplata infirma. The sequence goes on from OY992536.1 coordinate 12,366,010, forward strand.
CAGACCTTCGAAATTTTAATTCACCATTCAATTTCTCAAATCAAAAACTTTAATTAAAGGTGCATAAGTTGCTCGTGTTCACGTGAAAAAATCTGTCAAACTCCATATAAAAAAATATTTTTGGCAACGCGGCTTTTTTTGTGGGGAAATCGTTTAAAATGATTTTAAGTGCATAAAACCGATTTTATTTTGCAATAAAATGGACATTTAAGATTTGTTACGAAAGTTTCTTTTAATATTTAAAAGTTTTCGTTTTTAATAGTTTTTGTTACGATTTAAGGCGTTTAAAATTTTTTCACGTGAAAAACAACTTAGCTTTATGAATTAATTCATGCTTGAATTAATTTTTGAATTAAATTTGAATTATATAAAAAAAGAATTAATTAATTTTGTGAATAATTCAATTTTAATTCAAGGAATTAATTCAAGCATGAATTAATTCTATTTTGAATTAATTAATTTTTTGAATTAATTCATTTTTTGAATTAATTAATTTTTTGAATTAATTCATTTTTTGAATTAATTAATTTTTTGAATTAATTAATTTTTTGAATTAATTCATTTTTTGAATTAATTCATTTTTTGAATTAATTCTTTTTTTGAATTAATTCATTTTTTGAATTAATTCTTTTTTTGAATTAACAAGGTAAATTTATAAAAGGTATTATCCACTAACCTAACTTTTCCTCCATAGTTTTTTGACAAATTTTAAAACAATAATATTTACGAATTTTCAAAACGAAATAAAAATATTTTTTTGGTATAAATGGCTTGAGTTCACACTACACTATTTATGCTTAAAAATATTTGAATTATTTTCAATTTGTGTCTTGGAATATAAAAGGATTTAATTTAAGTTTCAAAATTTTTTTATAATATAGTGGTTTTCTAAAATTTCTAAGGCTTAAAAAGCGTTTTAAATTGGTTAATGTGTGCACTGAACATTTAAGTCGTTTTTGCCGACTAAAATGATTTTGAAGAAAATCTTTAATAAGTGTAAAAAACTCAAATTTGACTGAAATAGGCTTCTATTTGTTGTCTATAAACCGCTTTAACTGAATATCGGGCGAAATTTTAACATGGGGTCTAAGTCCAAAACTAGTCCAATGATAATCAGATTTGATAAGGTTATTAAAGTACGCGTTTAACATACACAAACAAATTTTTAATTTAATATTTTCTATTTTCATGAAATGTGGGAGATTTATGTGAAAATCGGGAAGGTGGTTTGTATGGGGGCTACAAGAAGAGCTGGTCCGATTTCTTTAAAATTCGGAATGGTGATTTGTGTAGACAAAACACGTTTACCTGTTAATTTCGATAAGATGCCTATTATAATACGGTTATTAGTCATTTGAGCCAAAACTTGGGCCAAGAGAGGCTTAAGTTTCAAATTTCAAGTCAATTGATTAAAAATTGCGACCTGTATCGTGTTTACACCGATGGACGGACGGACATCGCTAAATCGACTCAAAAAGTGATTCTAAGTCGATCGGTATACTTTAAGGTGGGTCTAGGACTAATATTTCGGGTAGTTACAAACATCAGCACAAACTCATTATACCCTATACCACAGTGTGGTGTAGGGTATAAAAATTAATTCAAAAAGAATTGATTCAAAAAGTATTAATTCAAAAGAATTAATTAAAATAAAATAATTTAAAAAAAAAATCAAAAAGAATTAATTCAAAAAGAATTAATTCAAAAAGAATTAATTCAAAAAGAATTAATTCTTTATATTAAAATTGAATTATTCACAAAATAAATTAATTCTTTTTTTAAATAATTCAAATTTAATTCAAAGAATAAATTCAGGCATGATTTAATTCATTAATTAAAATTCATGAGTTGAAAAATTAAATGGTGAATTAAATTTTCGAAGGTCTGATATCTGGTATACAAAATGGTTATACAAAAATCAAAATTTCCGAATTTTTTGGTGTTCTAAATTTCACTTTCGAAAAATGCTAGTCGTTGTTTTATAAAAAAAAAAAAAAAATTGGTGAAAGAAAAACGAACGCACTTGTTTCGTTATAATTTGAAGCTTTTATTTTATTTATACCATATTTGTATTCATTTTTAATAAGTTTAAAGTCATACTATTTAAACGGCGTTTTATTTTGACAGATAAAAGGTTTGAATTGTATGGGAAAAACTTATTATTAGTTAAAAATGAAAATAAGAACACTAAAACACCGTATTTAATTTCATGTAATTCGGAAAATTTCATCTGAATTGAATTTCAAGTTGTGAAAGACAGAACAGAAGAGGCCTTAGTCACATTCGGTTTAGTGAGAAATTTCAAATTTTTTTTTAAAAGTAACTTTAAAACTTAAGGGTGTCTGGCAAGTTTAACGGTCTATTTTTGTGATCAACTCGAAGAAACCAACAACTAGGTTATTTAAAAGTATATTTATTGTTTTTGTAGCACAGTGTAATTTATAATGTTGAAATTGGTAATTTTAGTAAAAAAAAATATATTAAATTTTTATCACGGTTTAGATATTCGTGATTTTTATATCCAAAAATATAACTTAAATAATTTCTTTTTATAAACATACATACATACATATGTAATTGTTTCGATTTAAATATCGATGGCTTAATATAGAAAAGGCATATCTCGAGTTTTTTTTTTAACGTTAAAGGAGAAAGAATAAACTTAAGTTTTTGATTTTTATTTAAAACAAACAACAAATTTTGAGCTCACTAATTTTTTTAAGGGCGGTGTATTTGAGTGTGGTTTTCCAGAATACTTTCGAAAAAGGCCATTTTAAAAAAATATCAAGATACGTATTTTTCTATATTAATACAACGAAACTAACTTAGTATTAATGTTTTCATTTAAAATTAATAAAATTATATATAACGACCCAGATGATATTCAAGTTCCTGGCTGATTTAATTTATGTAATTTTATTACTAATCTTGTTGCCCTTCTTTTCATGCGTCACCATATGGTTGCGCAATTTGTGTTTCTGTTTGAAACCTTTGCCACAAATTTCACAGCTAAATATGTAAATTATAAAAAGATAAGTAACACGAATTGAGAAGAGAAAATGTTTTTAAATAAACTTACACAAATGGAGTTTCCCCAGTATGAATCATATAATGGAATTTCAAGGTATTCGTATAGGTAAAGGACTTACCACAAACATCACATTCATAGGGACGTTCATTTGTATGAACGCTAAAAGGAATATAATTAATATTTCAAGCTAAAAATTAATTTTGGGTATCAATATTTTACCGATGATGTTTATTTCTAGTTGATATATCAGCAAAGGCAGCATTACAAAAGCTGCATTTATAGGGTCTTTTACCAGTATGGGTATTCATATGACGTTCCAATTGATGAGTCTGGGAAAAACAATGACCGCAAATTCTGGTTGATAAAATATTAACAAAAAATATATGAAGTTAAATTCATTAAAATTATTGGTTTTTTTGATACGTACTCGCATTCATGTGGCTTAATGCCTTTATGAAATTTAATGTGTACTTTAAGCCTGCATTGTGATGAATATTTGTTACCACACAAATCACATTCATAAGACATATGTGTTGGATTTTTTTTTCTTACATCCCGTTTTACACTTTTTTTGGCCGGTTTAGCGGCTTTGGTATTGTGGCTGGTAGAAGCACGGGGCTGTGTTGGTTTTGCCATGAATTTAGGTTGTACATTTTTCTTATTCTCTGTTTCAATATAATCATCATCGTCAGATGATGGCAATTTTAAATCCTTTTCTAACTCAAGATATTCAAAGTCTCCTTGGCTACCGGGTGTACTCTATTAAACAAAAACGCGAAGTATAAAAGCAAAAAGGAAAATTATAATCGGTTACGACTGACCATATAATATACTACATCATTGTTTGCCGAAAATGTGATCCAGTCCAAACATTGAGCTATTGGATTTGGTAAGATCTTTTAATTGGCATAAAAAAAATATATAGAAACTAAATTTAAGTGAAAACAACTTGAATTTGTTGGCAATATACCGGTTTTAGTGAATATCGGGCGTCATTTGTATATGGGGTAAAAAAAAATGCTCTGAATATAATCAGATTTAGGCCGCTGTTCCAAAAAAAGTAATTCACATAAAAAATGTGAAAATGAAAATTTACGAATTTTTTTGGTGTTCTAGATTTCACATCCGAATTTCTTTTTCGTTTTGTTTCACATAAATAAAATTTGGTGAAAGTAAAACGAATGCACTTTTTTCCTTATAGTTTTTTAAATTTTAATTATTCGATTTCAACTTCGAATGAAATTGTGATCAAAGAAACACTAATCTTGATTTCATGTGATTCGGAAATTTTCATGTGAATTGAAAAGTTGTGAAAGACAGAACAGAGGCCTTAATTACGTTTCTAAACTACACTTAAAACACCTATAGACTCAACTTTAATGAATATCTCCCATTTTTACGTATTTTGAGAGGTTTTTGTGCATATCAGGCAGGAGTCGGTTTGTATGGAGACTATAATTAAAAATTATCCGATACCGTTAACATTGATTACACAGTGACACAAAATCGAACTTTCCGAATCGTAATGGAATGAAACCTAAAGCAAATGAAAGTTGACATTTTACATAACAAAACCCTTAAGGTTTTTTTTTAGTTCAGCGCTAGATTTTTTTTTACACGCATTAAACGTTGGTCATTTTAAAGCATTTAAGGTTTTTGTGGACTTAACATGTATTAATATAGGGGACCCTGGTGATGCCCTTATTGGACATTTGGGGGTCCAGCGTCCAAACTTAAGCTCGAAATTACGTTAGCTATAACCGGTATGAATTTTGCTGCAATCGGTCCAGTTTGCTTGGCAAGTTGGCTGAGCAACTATTGCTGGCAATAAAACATCAAAATCAAACGTCATCTTTGTTTGCAATTCATCAAAATAGACGAAGTGTTTTATTTTGTTTATTCTGCCGACGGTATTCGTTATTTCCCCCGAAAAAAAAAATCAGGTGGATACCTGGTGTAAGGGTTTAGTTATGGAATATGTCAACTTTCAATTTTTTGTTGAGAGTTGAGGGTGGGTTGTACAAGCCTAAAAATAAGTAAATTTTTTAGGCAAGTCCATGGCGCTCAGACTTAAAATAGTCCATTGTACCATCAACTTTCAATTGCTTTTCGTTTCATTCCACTCCACTTTTGGTTGTTGCACTGTTTATTTATGAACAAAAAAATACATTAACTTGTCAAATTTCTAAAGGATACATACGTATTTTATTACGGCTACTTGGGACCTTTAAGTTAAATTTTTTAGTTGAATTTTGTATGAGGCTAGGTCTTAATATGGATCGATTTACAAACATCAGAACTAATTTATTATAACCTTTACCACACAGTGGTGTGGCGTAAAACAAGTGCTCGGGATTAAGCTGTAACAGTGCAGGAAAGTTGTATTGGTATAATATATAAACCAGAAATGAGCGCTAGATAAAAATAAATAATTGAATAAATATACATACCTGATTCTCAAATTCCTCGTCAGTCATTTCAAAAAAATCTTTTTCCTGTTCTTCAGTCATGGGTTCAAATATTTCGGTAAAATCTACGTTTTCCTCCTGTGAGTTTAACGTAAATTCTTCCTTAACAAATTCCTTACTCTCCTGTTCCAATTTAAATAATAAATCATCAATAGGTTCTTCTAAAACATAATCATCTTCCGTTAAAGGAACATTTGAAAGAGATTCCGTGTCGTCGTTAAATTCTTCATATTTTTGTTCCTCAACAGGTGCTATTAATTTACTAAGATGGTTGTGAGACCTTTGGCAGGTTAAACGGAATTTATGAGCAATTTGCAAGTATTTATAGCAATTGTTACAAATTTTATCCGGATAATGATCAAATTGTTTTATCTTGAAAAGAAACAAAAAAATTAATAAACTGAGTTTACTATATAAACATTCTTGCAAACTTACTGGGACTCCACCACACTCCAAAATCATTTGTGTCAGATCACTTTCATCATTTGAATCAAATATTGTTTTCATATCTTCTTTGGGCTGTTGTAAGCAAATACGACAGACTATCCATTCTTGTTTTAAACTAGACTTCATCTTTTGTTTTATTTAGAATTACTGCATATCCTTCCAAATCTAACGTTTTTAAGAAATATTTATTTATTTATTTTTATCAATTAATTTCTTCACTGCTTTTTATTTAGTTTTATCAATTTAGCATTGCCAGGATTTTTTTTTGTTATACCAAAAACACTTAATATTCCCCAAAATCCCCAAACAAAAGAAATGCGATAATTCTCATTTAAGCCTTTATGACACTACTTTTTTTGTATTGGATTGACATTGACAGCAATGCAAATCATATTAGAGCAACGCATTGAGCATGTATGATACTTGCTTGTTTAAACATTTTTCAAGCTTTCTATACGAGAATTCAAAAATATCATAGAAAGCAAGGTAGACTCATAAAGGTAATGTTTTAGTGACGTAAATGAAAACAATTTTCTTTCAAAATCATTTTAGTCGAAAAAAACGACTTAAATGTTCAGTGCACACATTAACCAATTTAAACGCTTTTAAGCCTTAGAAATTTTAGAAAACAACTATATTATAAAAAAATGTTGAAACTCAAATTAAATCCTTTTATTTTCCAAGACACAAATTGAAAATAATTCAAATATTTTTAATAGGGTTGCCAGACGGCCTGGAATGGCCTGGATTTTCCAGTTATTTGAGATCTAGTCCAGTTTCCAGTTAAAACATAATTTATCCAGTTGAAAAAGGATTTCTTTTATTTTAACAATTATTTTTTTTATTAAATATTTTTTAAAATTTTTTGGGACTCTTTTAAATATAATATAAATGCCTCTTTTGTACACGGATAATGTGCTCTTTTTGCTGCATTTTCACCAATTTTTTTACAACTGTTTCGAGCATTTCGACCAGTCTAGCGTTGATTTCGGCACGAATGTTTTTCTTGAGCTCGTCAATGATTTAAGCACTCTTGCCATACATTTTGCTTTTAAAATAACCCCACAAAAATATGTCTGGATGGGTCAAATCTGCAATTAATGGTCAGTTGTTGTCGCTTTTTTTTTACTTCGCACGTTCTGGAAATTTTAACTGTCGTCCTAGATTTCCAGATTTGACCACTTTGGACTTAGTTTTGTGGGGTTATTTAAAAAGAAAAATATACTCTAACAATCCTCAGGCCAATGACGAAAAAGTAATATAAATGCTTAAAAAAGGCACATTTTGCCGTGGCAAATAGAGACGGCACATATGAAAATCGGTTGATTTTTTTTTTTTTTTTTTTCAAATTATTAAAAAAAAAAAATTGTTTAGGTCCAGTTACTTTTTCAAAATCCAGCTGAAAATTTTCCATTATCCAGTTATTTGACTTCTAGTATCTGGCAACCCTAATTTTTAAACATAAATAGTTAGAGTTGTCAAAACCGATTTCCGAAGTATTCGAAAGCCCGATTTTTTTTCGATTTTTCCGGTTTTTTAAAACCGGTTTTTTGAAAAGGCCGGTTTTCGAAGTATTCGAGAAACCGATTTTTTGGTCTCGAATAATCGACTTTTTTATATTAATTTTTTTTGTTATTTTGCATTCAATGTCGTTTTTTAGAAGACATGTCAAAACTTTGAAGAACATTTTAATTATACCTTAAAAAAAATTCAAAATCCTGAATTGAAAGTGGGTTTTGACTAGATACAACATTCATAAATTATCTAAAAGATCTTCCTTGTAATTTTACAAGCTTTTTACCAATAGTTTTGTAATTTTACAAGCTTTTAACTAATAAAATCGTAAAGTTCAAGTTTTTACTAGATTTTTTTCTACCTCCTGTTTTACAAGAATTCCTAGTAGAAATTACGAGCTTTTTCGTAATTTTACAAGAATTTAATTTTTTTTTGTAAAAAACCTTGGAAATTTGTAAAATTACAAAAAAATTGTAAAATTATAAAATGTTAAAAAGTGTCGTTTTTCAGAGGTTGGTTTAGTTTTTCAAGCGGTAACTTTTTTCGCCCTGGTCCGATTTTGTCCATTTACGAACATAGCCGGCCATTTACGAACATAGCCGGCCTAACCATGAGACATATTTGTGCCAAATTTCAGGGGTCTAGCTTTTTTATTTTGAACGGAATCATGTTTTATGCAGACGGACATGCTAGATTTGTTTTCTTTTTTTATTACTTTGTTTAACTTTTTTATTAAATAAATTATTTAAAAAAACCGAAAAACCGATTATTCGAAACCGGTTTTTTTTTACAAAACCGAAAAACCGATTTTTTTAAAAGCCGGTTTTTCGAAGTATTCGCAAACCGGTTTTTAAAATAGGCGAATATTTGACAACTCTAATAAATAGTGTAGTGTGAAATCAAGCCATTTATATCAAAAAAATATTTTTATTTCGTTTTTAAAATTCGTAAATATTATTGTTTTAAAATTTGTCAAAAAACTTACTATGGAGGAAAAGTTGGGTTAGTGGATAATACCTTTTATAAATTTACCTTGATAGAAAGCACCTGATAAAGTTCAAAAACAAGTAAAAAAGTTAAATTCGGCCTTGCCGAATGTAGTGATAACCTCCACAATTTCATAAAGATTATTGCCAACAACTTTATTTAAAAGGAAATTACTTTTGAAAAAAAAAAATTTGGAAAAAAAAATTTCCGCGAAAAAAAATTTTGGTAAAAAAAATCCGCGATTTTTTCTTTTTTTGACAAAAAATATGTACTTGTTTAAATACCATTTGGTGTTCAATTATGTTCACATAGATATGTCCACCAGAAGCCGAATTAAAGCATTTTGTATTTTTAGGTTATGTTGAATGTACTGAAATTTTTGAGGTGTGCTTACATTTTCGCTTATAACTTTTGATCCGCTGAACCGATATCGCTCAAATGCAATACCAAACTTCTCGGGAGAACTTCCAATAAATATGTTAAGTTTCAGTCATCCCTGTGCAATATTATGTCCGTGATAGCATTTATGAAAATTATTGTTGTGTCACTTGAAAATAAAAAAATACATAATAAAAAAAAGAAATGAATATAATTAAATCAAAACAACCAGCAAAATTAAACGAAAAATAAAAGGTAAACAAAATTTCCAGCTTTCCCAGATACCATTTGTAAAACTAACACCACCTTTAAACGTCAAAAAGAATTGATTCTTGCATAGTCTTTATATATTTAAGTTTTTGTATTGGACAACAACCACGTATAAAAAAAAACATTTAAAAATTTAACAGCACTAAGGGTCATTCCATGATGGATGCCCACACAAATAAATTCAAACAAATCAAATAAATAAAACAAATTAATTCCGATTGCCTATGAGCTGATCAGCGACAAATTCTTAGAATATTACTAAATTGCAATGCCAGTTGGTCGGTGGCAAATTAAATCCTACATAACATTTATTATATCAATATGGATTTATTGTGTGAAAATTTTAAATTCAACAAATATAAAATTTTTTACAAAAATTCATTTTAGCATAAATGTAATTTTTAGCATTATTTTTAGTCACCTTTTCTAAAAATGTTGGTATATTTCACCATATTTTTTTTGGTATATTTTACCAAGTTTTTGCTTAAATAGCATAAGCATTTTCTTCATAACTTTTTACATAAGCGATTTGGCTAAATTACGAAAACTACTTTGTCGGTTGTAGTTTTAGCATATTTTTCGTTAAATTATGCCAGATTTTCGTTCACTCCGACACAGATTTTCATTGCGTGTAGTTAAAAAAAGCAAGTATCACATGCACATGTTTTTAAATCCCCAAATGAAAGTTATTCTTTCGTAAATAATCCCCAAGACTGGCAGCACTGTGTCAAATTAGTAAACATAGAGAAACATAGAGGCGAAGGTGAAAGAAAAAATAATATCACTATATTTTTCTAATTTCTCACACGTACGTTGTCGATGTGAATTCACCACACAATACATGTTTACAAGTCGTACTTTGTCAACAAATACATGTATACAAGTTGTACTTTGACAACACAATTTTTGACGCCTTCGCCTCTATGTTTCTCTATGTTAGTAAATATGAGGATGATAAAATGTGGTGAAAATAGTGGTGAATTAACATAGTTATCGATAAATTATCTAAATTTAAAATAACGCCTATTTATTACACCAAATCCATTATCCAATTTCCATTTATATTTAAAAAATTTCCAATTAGTCGATTAAATCTTGCAAAAATGATCAATATAAGTAAATCTAAAACAAAAAAATAATTTTCTTTTTCAACATGCTGAAAAAATTTAACTATTCGGGTACAGTGTAGAGAAGCGCGCGTAAGACGAATTTTTTATGATTCACGAGTGAATCAATCGTTATCTTGAGTGGAATTCATATTTGATCGAGTAATCGTAAGTGCACGTGATTAAAAAAAATAGTTTCATGGGTGAGAGTGCGTGAGTAATTTTAAATTCGTGAGTTTGCGGGATTGTTTTGTAAAAAAAAAGTAAGAAAATCATCATCATATTGAATTAATATGGTAATACAAAATTGTGATTTAAATCATTTTTTCTATTGTTTTAGGAAATTAAATACGTTTTGTGCAAGAAATCAAAAATATTTAAATAAAAATTTGTTTATTTTTATTTCGTGAGTCTTTGTGAGAAAAATTTAAGTTTATTTAAGTCAGCGTGCGTAAGCGGAAACAAACACTTCATGCGTGATCGTGCGTGAGCAATATTCTTAACTCGTAAGCGTAAGTGACTAAAAATTTTCTCATGCGCCCATCTCTAGTACACACAAAAAATTTTAGAGAAAAAATTTTAATTAAAAATTTTAAAAAGTTCAATTTTGTTTTTAATAATTTTTTTAATTGATATGATTACATTTTTTAATTGATTTCGAAAATTTCCGTGAATTGAGAATAAATGCACTTTTGCGATATTCAACATTAACAAATTTTAGTAAATAATACTATCACTTTCGTGATATGTGCAAAATCAATTAAAATAGTAATTGATATAATCATTTTAGTGATTGAAACTCATTTTCATTTTTTTGTGTGTACATTGTAAACGTTTAATAAAAAATAAAATAATAATAAATAATATAAATTTAAGAACTTGGTAAATGTTCGGAAAAAAATATTTCAAATTTATTTTAGCTTCATTGACTTTAAAAAAACATAAATTTATTGAAATTAAAAAGCCACTTTTTGGAATTCAATTTAAAAATTATTATGATCAAAATAATAATACATACACATTTTACATTTAAGTTTATAACGCGTATTTGACCATTTAGTGCCTCTCTTATTACTAAAAGCTAGTAAATATTGATGGTATTCACGTCAGAATTTTTTAGCCCTTGCAACAGTGCAAGATTGCAACTTAAAAAAAAAAAACATTAACCCCCAGTTTCTGTAATACGAACGCCATTCGTCTGCGACGAATTTGCATGTACTTTGTTTTTGTTACAATAACAAAATACACACAAAATCGTCACGAACGAATGGCATTCGTATTACAGAAACTGGGGGTAAGGCCTCTGTTCACATGAAAATTTCCGAATCACATGAAATCAAGTTTAGTGTTTTGTTGATCACGTTTTCATGCGAAGTTGAAACCGAATAATTAAAATTTAAAAAAATTTTAAGAAAAAAAGTGCATTCGTTTTACTTTCACCAAATTTTATTTATGTGAAACAAAACGAAAATGAAATTCGGATGTGAAATCTAGAACACCAAAAAAATTCGGAAATTTTCCGAACAACAAAATAACAAGCAAATAAAGTTTAAATTGTGACATTTCTCATTTTTGCAAGACTAAAATTGCTGACGTGAATTCCATTATTATGTACAACATTTTTTATCGAAAGAACGATATGGAATTTTTTGTTAGTTACGTCCGTTTACAATTTAGGTGGCGAAATAATGTGGTCAATTTGGGACTTCACTTTTTTTCATTCACTTTATATTTTGAATATCAATTGAACAGAGTGTAAAGATTTTTAAATTTTTTTTTTCTTGCAATTATCATTTAAAAAAATGAGGTGATTGGCGAAGTAAACCCCCGAATAGAGCACAATAACGGTATGCACTTCAAACATTTTTAACCTTGTGCAATATCGCAACTTTTTTGTTAAAAAAATATGTTATATCAACATTTACACTTTCTTATTACCTTTAATTCCAGTTAATTCCAAATTTAAAAAATGATTACTGCAACACTTTACAAAGGAACAATTAAATAAAGTTGTAATTTTGACATTTTGCGTTTTTGCAACACTGAACTGCCGACGTGAATTTAATTAATATGTATTAAAAAAACTATTCATCTCTTATTTTATGACTTAATTAAGTAATGTTAAATATAAAATGTCTGATACATTCTAGTATTTTTTTTTAAATATTTTCGATTGTAAAAATGTTATTTATTAAATTTTAATACTATTGTATTATTTCTTCTACTTTATTATAATTATTTAATTCTTCGTCTGCATCCATGTAATCAATGTTTCGTGAACCTTGCAAAACGATGTTTGAATGTTTTTTTTCGTGGTTATTTTTGTGATGAACCTGTGCAAAGGTTTGGCCACAATAATCACAACTAAAAATTAAAAAACGTAAATTTTAAATTCTATTAAAAAAAATTACAAACAAAATAATTACCTATGTGGCTTTTCACCAGTATGTGTCATCATATGGACTTTTAAGACATTAGAATAGGCAAAGGCTTTATCACATAAATCGCATTTATAGGGTCGTTCATTGGTATGAATTCTGCAATAAAAACCCGTAAAATATGTATTTAAAAAATAAGGAAATTTTATGTTTCAGGTTTGTTTCTACCTTTGATGCTTTATCTTAGTTGAGGGATCTCCAAATCGAGCATCACAGTATTTACATTTGTATGGACGATTTCCTGTATGAGAATTCATATGACGCGATAGTTGTGGTGTAGTCGAAAAACCTTTTTTGCATATTCTAAAAAAAAACATTTAAAATAAAATTATTTTTTTTAAAATGTAACATTTGTAAATTTGTGAGAATCTGAGAATTTTTTTATAGAAAATATTTCTTAGAATTTTTATATTAAAAAATGTCTCCGACGACAATTTTTCTAAAATTCTTAGATTCTAAAGGTACATACAGACGACGCAATATTATGTACAATATTCAATTATATTGATGGTGTGTGGGTTAGATTGACCATTGTACAATCGTCAATATTACCCACACATTGATTATTGTACATAATATTGCGTCGTCTGTAGGTACCTTAAGACAATTTTTCTAAAAAAAAATCTTAGATTCAGACTTTTTTTTATTAAAAATTTCGCAGATTCTGAGACATTTCAATTTTTCTATACAAAAGTTTCCAGGGCTTAAGTTGATTTTACATTGGATTGCTCCCAAATTTTTACCAGAGACTAGACCATGATCATTTTTAGAGCCTTGTTGCTCCTTTTGGTGTTTCTGAATTAGACAATACTCTTTAATAATATAATGAAAAAAAAAAAATATGTTTGTATTTTCCTTTAAAACGACTTGTATTTTTCTATCGTTTTCATTTTAAGTGATTAGCCTCCTGGTTCGCGAGTTACGTATATCGACTTGAAATTAAAATATTTTGATACAAAAAAAAACTTAATTAAGCGAAGCCGCTAAGTTTTGGAGTTTGTAATATTTTTTTACGAAAATTAAAAAAAAAAAACACCAAACATTTTTTTTTGCCTTTTATGGGTTAATAATTTTTTTTCCAAAATGGAAGATATTTCCATTACCTTTCGAATGACACCAATATTTTTGAAATCGCAAAAAACTTCAAGTCAATATAACTCGCTAAATACGTGTCGCCGACAATTTTTTTTCGAAATCATCGCTTAAAAGGCTATTTTCATTTTTTCTTTGGACCAATGCAAGTAAAGTAAACTTGTTCCGTTTCCAGATTCTAAGAAATTATTTCTGTTGAAAAAATGTTTAACAAGCAGAGCTTCGAAGGATTTCATTCCTTAATTCGATTTGCCATTCTGAGTGATAATTTATTGATTGCATTCCCCAATCACATTTTAGCGAATTGAATGAATTCACTTTAGACTCATTCGATTTATAAATATCGAATGCATTTTGTTTTATTTTTCATTCGACTTTTAAAAAATCGAATGCATTCGATTTTTTTTCATTCGACTTTTAAAAATCGAATGCATTCACTTGCGAATGCAATCGATTTTCTTTTCATTCAATTTGAAAAATCGAATGGCTTATTCATTGCATAAAAAACTAACCAAGATAGAGCAAAACGGAGCCAATTTTTTGTCCATAGTATCGCTAACACTCTTCACATTTTTTAGTCGTATAGTCAGTTACTATGTGCATTTTTAAAATTTTCGGGAACGTAAATTTGTAAAGAGAGTAGGCGATACTATGGACCAAAATTTGGCTCCGTTTTGGTCTATATATTTAAAAAATCGATTGCATTCGCAGTGGAATGATAAAAAATCGAATACATTCGATTTTTCTAAATCTAATGAACAAGAAATCGAATGCATTCATTTTTGTTCATTCAATCGAATGAATTCCAACGACTGCATTCAATGTTGGTTTATGAAATCGAATGCATTTACTGACTATGAAAATTGAATGAATTTTTTTGAGAATTCATTCGAAAAGGATTTCATTCTTCGAAGCTCTGTTAACAAGGAAGGTACAGCCACAGACTAATACAAACTCGACACAAGTGACAGGTGTCAAAATAGTAGTTCTGAACCATATGGTTAATATTTTCAAATTTTTCTACGAATTAGGTTAGCAAGAGAAAACTGATATAACGCGCCATAAGAAAAATAGATGCCATATCGGTTTTTGTCGTTTCACTCACTCCTAAGTCGTAGAAAGTGTTACCATGTTAGCGTAAAACGGACTAAAAACCGCTGTGTTTTCTCCTAAAACCGCTTAGTTTTTCCCCATTTTTTCTTATAAAACTCTACTGTCGAGTCTGTATATAGTCTGTGGTACAGCCACAGACTATAAACAGACTCGACAGTAGAGTTTTATAACAAAAAATGGGGAAAAACTAAGCGATTTTAGGAGAAAACAGAGCGGTTTTTAGTCCGTTTTACGCTAATATGGAAACACTTTCTACGACTTGGGCACAGACTAAATACAGACTCGACAGTAGAGTTTTACAAGAAAAAATGGGGAAAAACTAAGCGATTTTAGGAGAAAACACAGCGGTTTTTAGTCCGTTTTACGCTAACATGGCAACACTTTCTACGACTTAGGAGTGAGTGAGACAACAAAAACCGATCTGGCATCCATTTTTCTTATGGCGCGTTATATCAGTTTTCTCTTTCTAACCTAACTCTTCTTCTTCTTCTTCTTTTTCTTATGTCACTCAATACAAGCGACAACGTCTATAAGTAAAAGACCACGCTAAACATATGTTTTTTTTTATGGTCTTTATCAAAGTATTTGGTAATTTGTATAATTGTCTGTATGATTGTTTTGTTTGTATAATTGTTTTGTTTTCCATTCTTTTTTTTCTTAATTTTCTTATTTTCCATATACATATATTTTTTTTTTTTTTTTAACAAATTTTTTTTTTTTTTTTTCTTTTTTTCCAAAAACGTTATAAAAAGTAACTTATAAACTACAATTAAACGATAACCCGTGATAACCTAATTCGTAGAATAATTTGAAAACATTAACCATATGGTTAAAAAATACTTTTTTGACACCTGTCATATTTGTCGAGTCTGTATTAAGGTATGAACAGAACAAGCCCGGCACGACTTTTTCCATACGATTTGACAGTTAAAAACCGTGACCGGCACGGCAAAAAATTAAAACTTATTTTATTTTATCTCCGGGTTCTCTCAATCTCTCTCCCTCTCACACTCCAGGGTTGCCGCATTTTCACAACAATTTTTAATTTTTTCATTCACAATGGTGTAACAAACGTACAGTAGTGCCAACTTAATCACATTGACTATGTGACAAGCGATTTTTTTCCGTAAAATTACTCTAATTTTATTAAAAGTTGGCACCACTAAACAAACAAATGACATTTTTTGCCGTCGCCGTCCCCCGTCATTGTTTTGGGCCTATATTCTCCTGCAACGGCAACCGTCCCCCGTGCCGTGCTTGTTCTGTTTCTACCTTTAGTGTGCAATTACAATTCTGGCGTTGGCCTTGCATTTTGCTTGTGTGTGCAATTACAATTCTGGCGTTGGCCTTGAATTTAGCTCGTTCCCATACATTTTGTATGTAGAACAAAATTCAAAGCCAACGCTAGCGTTTCAAAGCCAGAATAGAATCAATTCTATTTTCTTGGCTTTGCTCTCTCGTGAGTATTTTTTTCTTGCTTTGGCGTTGCCAGTCTTTTACAAAAAAAGGGTTGATTTTGTGATGTGTTTCATATCTTGTTTATGAAACACATCTGTGTATTGGAAAATTAGAAGAAAAGTACATATAAAAGAAAGTGAAAATATAATTTATCGCCAATTTTTATAAAAAAAAAAACAAGTATCAAAAAAATATCAATAACAAAACCAAAGGAGTTTTATGTTTCACCGAAAAAAAATAATTTTCAGGAAAAATTTATTTTTCTTCCACCAAATAATTATATTTCTGTTCTTCTTTGTGTGTGTGTATCACAGTACATGAGTAGTAGTATCACAGAGTTGCATCTGATGGGTGTTAGTATTAGTGACAGCACACGGTGTAACTTTTGACGTTTCATACAAAACGTAAACAAACATCATAAATACATGCACAAAAGCTCACACGTACAGGCACACATATACTAGGCAGCGATGATCATTCTGTACTAAAAACCATACCACCATATTGGAAAGTACGGAATTAGCACCAGTGTTTGCACACTAGTCTGTACTGTGGTGTGTATACAAACAAACGCCAGAACAAAATTCAAAGCCAAAGCCTTTGTTTAAATCAAACGCCCTCTCTTTACACAAAATTCAAAGTCAACGCCAGAATTGTAATTGCACACTTTTCCCATACATTTTGTATGTAGAACAAAATTCAAAGCCAACGCTAGCGTTTCAAAGCCAAAATAGAATCAATTCTATTTTCTTGGCTTTGCTCTCTCGTGAGCATTTTTTTTTTTTGCTATGGCATTGCCAGTCTTTAATAAAAAAGGGTTGATTTTGTTTATGAAACACATCTTGTTTATGAAACACATCTGTGTATTGGCAAATTATAAGAAAAGTACATATAAAAGAAAGTGAAAATACAATTTACCGCCAAATATTAAAAAAAAAAATACAAGTATCAAAAAAAATATCAATAAAAAACCAAAGGAGTTTTATATTTCACCAAAAAAAAAATAATTTTCAGGAGAAATTTATTTTTCTTCCACCAAATAATTATATTTCTGTCCTTCTTTGTGTGAGTGTATACAAACAAACGCCAGAACAAAATTCAAGCCAAAGCCTTTGTTTAAATCAAACGCCCTCTCTTTACACAAAATTCAAAGCCAACACCAGAATTGTAATTGCACACTCAGTCTGTGACTTAGGAGTGAGTGAAACAACAAAAACCGATCTGGCATCTATTTTTCTTATGGCGCGTTATATTACACGCAAAAAAAAATCTGTGTCGGAGTGAGCAAAAATCTGGCATAATTTTACCAAAAATATGCTAAAACTACAACCGACGAAGTAATTTTCGTAATTTAGCCAAAACGCTTATGTAAAAAATTTTGAAGAAAATGCTAATGCTATTTAAGCAAAAACTTGGTAAAATATACCAAGAGAAATATGGTGAAATATACCAAACTGATTAGAAAAGGTGACTAAAAATAATGCTAAAAATTTGCATATTTATGCTAAAATAAATTTTCTAGTAAATTTTTGTAAAAATTTGTATATTTATTGAATTTAAAATTTTCACAGAATAAATCCATATTAATATAATAAATGTTGTGTAGAATTTAATTTACCACCGACCAACTGACCCTTTATGTACAATTTTCTCCAGTGACTGCTGCCTACGCTTTTTGTTGAAGTGAAGGATCCGCTATAGCTTCACGAATTTATTTAAAAGCATCCTGTAAAAATAGAAAATTATTACAAAACATAAATTTTTAGTTTAAAAAACTGGTAAACCCCATTGGTCTCTTGTTATGGAGAAACACTTACTTGGTCATTCCATTTGTAACTCATCAAAACAGGTCTGGACTCCCTTGGCTTTGCGTTTTTAATTTTATAACTAAAGGCAGGACTGGTGCCCACGCTCTTTATTGTAGTGATGGATTCGCCATGGATTTAAAAATTTATTTACCAGTACCCTGTAAAAATAGACAATTATTACAAAACACTAATTTTTAATAAAAATCTATTAAACCTTAATGGTGTCTTCGGAATGGGGGTATACTCACTTTATCATTCCATTTGTAATTCATCGAAACATACGTCTGGCACTCCATTGGTTTTTCTTAATGAATGGTGTTTTAAGTGATGAAAGCAAAATTAACTTTAACATTCTTTTATCTTACATTTATTTATCTTTTAGAAAACTAATTATTTATTTTTATTTATTAATTTATTTTTATTTTACTTATCAGTTTCCTTTTTACGTTTTTATAACACAAAAATAAACAAACAACGCACACAAAAAAAATGAAAATGGCGGTCTGTATTTGTTTTTGTTGTTGTTTTCTTTCGATAAATTTTTGTGCGGGTAATTTGCGTTATTGTGCAAGCTACTTGGTTATTTTACATAAAAAATGAATTATGTTACTTTAACATCGACAAGCATAATATTAGCAAAAATTTGGTAAAAATTTTTTTTTGGTATGAAAAAAGTTTTACCAAGTAGGATTGCTCAATCTTACACAGATTTTTTTTTTGCGTGTAGTTTTCTCTTTCTAACCTAATTCGTAGAATAATTTGAAAATATTAACCATATGGTTCAGAACTACTTTTTTGACACCTGTCACTTATGTCGAGTCTGTATTAGTCTGTAGTACAGCATACACTCCGAATGAAATTTTTAAAGAATTTACTCTTTTAAAGATTAGGTTGATTAGCTGATTCAGCGATTTTCAAAATTTAAAAACATCGACATCACTGATTACCAAAAACAAATTTTTGTAAACAAATGGTAATGTAAATAAATGCATTTGAATTGTGTCATCTGATCAGTTTATCCTTGAAACTTTTATTTTTCAAACGGTAAGTTGTTTTATTAACTATGATCAATAAAACTTTAAAATTGAAACACTTACTCGCATTCATGTGGTTTTTCCTTGTTGTGAATCTTTATATGCATTTTAAATTTAGCTTTGTCCGTATAAGTATTTTCACAATGCGTACATTCATACAATACTTTGAACTCGTTAATGTCATCACTAAATTTAGGTTTTCGTTTTGTAGTTGCTTTTGTTTCTCCCAAATTTTTCTTAATATAGATTTTGCGTCTATCAGGATTATGAGTTTGTTCCTCGATTATGATGTTATCCGTGTAAAGATCCGCCTCGTATTTATAGGTAGTGTTTTCTTCTTCATCGTTTACGCTAATGAATTGTTTAGCGTTTACCTCTTCCACTATATACTGATGGTCGTCGTCTTCTTCACTAATAACCTTAAGGTCATCGGTTTCCAAAGGCGGTTCGAACTCATGATCATTATTCGCTATCTCAGGAATAGCATCATCTAGTGCTTCTTCAAAATCTACCCTTTCTTCGATCATGTATCCATCGTCTATAGTCTGTGATGTTAACATTTCATTTTCACATTCTTCTTGGACTTCGGTCTGCTGTTCTTCCGCATCGGAATCAAAAGTAATGTCATTTTGTTCTTCTATCTCTTGTTTTTGTATATTGACAAATTGTTTTAATTGATTTTGGGACTGTTGGCATAAATCTCGAAACTTACAAGCAGCCCTCAACAGCAATACACAACGATTGCAAATTTTTGTTGGTAAATTATTTTGTTGATTAAGCTAGAATTATTTAAAAAAATATTCTTAACATATTGTTTGTACTAACATTTGTTTACTTACCTTAATGTCCCCAAATAATTCGATTTTTTCTTGGAGCATACCCAAATCGCCAATTTCATCTTCGGCAATGTCATCAAATATGTTATACAATTTTTTATGTTCACTCTTCAAACAAATTCTGCATATATACCATTTGGTATTTACTTCTGCGGACATTATTTTGTATTTATTTCAAATTAAATTGAATTTTTGTTTATAAATCGCTTTACCAACAGCTGAGAATATCGAATTTACAAAAAAATCTCGCAAAGAGTTGGCAGCGAACATCAAGAAAAAAAAACTGTACTTTAATGATGTCAACTGTTGATAATAAAAAATGCGCTCAATAGAATAAAAACGTAATTAAATGAAGGAATCTGAAGCAATAGCTGTGTTTTTTGCATTTTTAATATTTTATTGGTTAAAGGAAGACACCGGATTTTAAAAACGGAAAACACGAAATTTTAAGTTTTAACTAAATTATTTTTTTTGTGTTCAAAATAATTTTTTTTTTGGCTAAATTGCAGTTTATGGGGCATACGGAAATTAAAAAACTAAAAACGCCACCCGATCAAGAATTAAAAAAGAAAAAAACCGATATTAATAATTAGTGGCGCCGGACTCGGGCAGCACCTCTAAGCCCCACGCAAAGTAGCGAATTTAACACTGATTTTAACCGGCCAAAAGGCTTGATACAAAAAAAAAACTTTATTTAGCGAAGCCGCTAAACTAATTTATGGAGTTTGTAATCCCTAAGCCCTGCCGAAGGCCGGCTACGCAGAAACAAATTTTAAAACAAAAAAAAATATTTTTTAAGATGTCCCTTGCATGGATGTCCCTATTAAAGAGGACCCACAAAAAAGTTTCCGGCGCCACTAATCAATAATTTTGGTTTTTTGGTGGGGGGATTGCAAAGGGTATTAATTGGTCGCTCTTCACTAGTGTTTGGGAATACCCAGACTTTTTAACTTCCCGGGAAATAATTTTTTAAATAAATTTTCATTTTCAATATAAATCCTTAAAAAACATTAAAATTTCACAAAATTTTTGTTTAAATCTGTTTTATTATTAATATACAATATGTGTACAACTTATTAATATACAAAAAACAATAAAAAATTAAAATAAAAATTTTAAAAGTCCCAGAAACAAACATTTTTTTTTGGCGTTTAAAAAAAATAAAAGTGTAAAAATTTGCAAGTACCTAAAATTGTTTTAAAATGTTCTAGGTCCCGGAACAAATATTTTTAGTTTCTTTTTGGATCAAAAAAATTTATTAAAAACTTTAAGTTCCGAAAAAGCTCTTTTTTAAAGTGTCTAAATCCCGGACAAAATATTGTTTTTGCCCTTCGGAGTAAAGGGTTTTATTGAAAACGAATTAAAAAAAGTTTACTAATTTTTTTGCTTTACAAAATTATTTAATTTAAGTTACCGCCTGGTCTTATATTATTAACTAGATGGACTTCTTTCCCAAACTCTTTGTTTGCACATTTTTCTAAAGATGGCTTTTTTTTAAATATTTTACAATTTTTCTGGTACAACGTGTTAAAAACTAAATAAACGTTTTATATTAAAAAACAGCTAAATGTACATTAGCTTCCACAAAAATGCAAGTGTTGCCACTTAAAACAGATGATTACACTTGTGTTTACATCTCACAGTGAATATTAGAACCCACAATAATAAGAAGGGTTAAGAAAAAAAATTAGCCCCAAATTGATTGTGTAAAGAATTGTGGAGTAAAATATTGCAATTTTTGTTCCAAATTATCAATAAAAACTTACGTAAAAATGGAAATTTTAAACTCTTCAAGAAACTGCATTAAATTTTTGCAGGTATGTAAACATCTTGAAATGAAATACTACATTCTTTAATTAACCACTCCATGTGTATTGCATATTTTTTTACACAGTGCCTCCAACCTGGTATGTTAACCCCCGGCGTACAGGCTTTGGTACAAACCCAACAAGTACGTCATCGTCAAACTAAACATTGGGCACCGAAATTCAAACGTTTACGTAAATTGAAATTTGTAAAAATGGATATACCAAATTTCCATGAAAATGCCAAAGACATGCCTCCAGAAGATTTAAAAAAACGTATGAAGGAACGTGGGTATCTTCCACCCAGACCGTGGTTGGAAAGGCCATTCCATATAAGTTGTACTGGAGGTATTTTTGAGGCATATGTACCTCCGGAGGGAGATGGCAAAAAATCTATAATTTCTACAGCTGGTGCTAAGCAAAAATTTGAATTTTTAGAAAAGAAATCAAAGAGTATGTTAGCTGTACGTAAGATTCGTTCATATGAAGAAGATTTCGATACGGATAATTTCCCATCCATTGCCCAAGATGTCTACATTGAGGCTCATAACTTCATGGCCAAAAAAGATAAACATCAATTGCGTGAATTTGTTTCGGAACGTGCTTATCCCGAGATGATGCATAATGTTAAGGATAAAACAATACACTGGCAATTCTTAAAGTCCTTAGAACCTCCACGATTAGTTCATGCTCGTGTTACAGATGTCATTTCCAAGGAAAATCTATTCGCTCAAGTAACTGTTCGCTTCCATACGCAACAATTGTTGGCCATCTATGATCGTTTCGGTCGCCTAATGCATGGTAGTGAAATTTTAGCTAAAGATGTCTTGGAATATGTAGTTTTTGAAAAACACATTTCCAATGAATATGGTAGATGGCGTTTACATGATAAAATCATACCCGATTGGTTGCCACCCAAACAACCAGCTCCAATTACCTATAGATTTATTGAGGAGCCTGAGGTGGAAGAAATCGCTGCTGGAGAATCTAAACAATCGGAAGAAGTTCAAAAGAAACTTGATGCTGGTTCGGAAACCGAACAATTACCTGTTTCAGCCGTCACCGAAAAGGTTGCTGCAAAACATAATACAACGGCCATTTGATTATATTATTTATTGTTGGGTTGGCATTTTAAGCGTATTCGTTTAAATCCCGTTTAATAAATTATATTTTTTTTGATTTGTTTTAAGTTAAACGTTTTTCTTTATATTTTTATTTTTATTTTTTTTAACGGTACAGGATTTTGTTTTTGTTAGGCTCGAATCAGAATCAAATTGCGTCGCGCAAGACGTAAAAAAACAAAAACAAACACGTAAAATTTAAAATTTTTACGTCCGTCCACGCGACATGATTTGATGCAGGTTGGACACTTAAGTGAATTGAAGTTTTTGTTTTTTATTTTTAAATTTAAAAGATTTACTACATTAATTGATTAAACTTGGTAAAGTTTTGGGCTGCAATTTGTATGCAAATGCATCTATTTTGTCGATAGTCTAAAATGATATCAACCAATTATCTTTCTGAATCAATTAATTTGCTTCAAAATGGCCATAAAGTAATGATTATACATTGGTTGACTCCACAATTAATCTGTCATTTTCGATAAAACGGTGGATTCGATGTATTTCTCTTCTCATTTACGATTTTCATGTACTTTTAACTTTGCACTAAATCTCGAGAGAGGAAATGAAATGGTATCCAACCAAGTAAATATCCACTAAAAATGGCATCGACTTGTTTTCGCATATTTTGATAAAAATGCATATTTTTGGTTTAAAATGCATATTTTATGTTTATTTTTTTAATTTTAAAATTATGTTTCTGCATATGTTGGCATAAACATGCAAAAATTAATTGAAAATTTTATTTTTGAACTAAAAAAAATGTTTCAATGCTCATTGAAGCGTTGCTGATGATATACATAAATACTTGAAATATAACACTTTATGGGTTAAAAACTGCCACACACTCTAGAATTAAAAAAAAAAAAACAAAAAAACATGGTAAACATTTTTATACCCTCCAACTACAGTATGGGGGTATACTCACTTTGTCATTCCGTGTGTAACGCATCGAAATATTGGTCGGGGACCCCATAAAGTATATATATTATTGATCAGTGATCGATTCTAAGACATTCTAGCGATGTCCGTCCGTCCGTACGTCTATAGTTAACACGATGCAGTCCAAAATAAAAGAGCTAGACCACTCAAGTTTGGCATAAATATGTCTTATGGTCCTAGGCAGGTTAAGTTCGGAAATGGGCTAAATCGGACCAGGGGGAAAAAAGTTCCCCCTTGAAGAACTAAACCAACCTCTTAAAAATGCTAATTTTTTTAACGTTTTTTTGTATTTTTGTGAACTAAATGAGACATTTTTATGTTCGTAAAAGTTTTTAGTCCTGCGCTTGGACCCAGGGGATTAAAAAATGTAGCTTTTTTGCCCCGCCCCTCTTTTAAGGGCGTGGATAAAAAAATAATTTAAATAATTATAAAACTATAATACTTTAGTGCACAAAGCAGACAAAAATGAACTTATAAACATATACCGTGAGGGCCAAGCAGTCACCCCAGTTCACCGACCCCTCCCCCTACCTTGCCCCCCCCCCTTAAAACAACGCCCCTGTCAATTTTTTTTTTAATTTTTTTACATGTTGGAGGGTATAATAGATTCGGCACAGCCGAATTTAACACTCTCACTTGTTTTTACTCAAATTTAGTTTTCTGTTAATTTTGTTTTGTGTGAAAAACGTAATTTAGTCTCGATAAGAGATTATCCCCCATGTGATGAAAATCGTTCGATTTCAAATCGATCGTTTTTGAATTTTCAGTTTCGATGATTTTGAAATATTTGTAAGAAAAATAATATTAAATTGTATGAATTTATTTATTTGATTATACTTAAGCGTCCAACCTGAATCAAATTACGTCGCGTAAGGCGTAACGCCCAATAATTTTTCGTTTCTAATATTTAAATGTGAGTTACCTAAATCAAACGGACGTAAAAATTTCAAATTTGATGTGTTTGTTTTTGTTTTTTTTTTACGTCTTGCGCTACGCATTTGATTCTGGTTCGACCCTAAAGCTGAATTCACAATGAGGGAGTACTCTGTGCCAGAGAGTGGATTTTGTTCCTTTCTCTTTCGCACTTACACATTTTTTGTATGATGGTATCTCTATTTTTAGAGATGGTACTCTGTAGTACAGAGTACTCTGACATTGTGTCGGAGCCTTAAGCCTTTAAAAACAATTTCAAGTTATTTTGGCTTTTCTTTTAACTTTTCGAATTTCGATTTTTAATGAAAACAATCGAAATTGAAATCGTTCGATTTCCATCACATACCAGTATATTTATTTCCATTAGCTTCGCTAAATAATGCTTTTTGCATTGTTCCAGAAGACCCGAATACGAATCCCTTCCAGTTTTAATTTTGAATATCGTTTCTTTTTATTAATTCTAAAGAAAAAGTTTTATTTTAATGGGAGGTTATTTAAAAAAATGCAATTCAGACGATTTTTTTTGTAGTTAAATAGTTGTTAAGCACATAAAACAAAAAAAAATAAATATTAGTTTGCTTTTCAATTATTTGGATTAGAATTTAACCATATAAAACGTGGTCTATTTTAATCTTAATCCCATTAAAGTTTTTTTTTTTTTATAAATCATCTTATTGTAGTATTTTTAAATTTGAAAATTCTGTAAATAAATTCAAATAATTGAAAAACACAGGAAATGTAATTAAGAAACAGCTTTATGTAGCCCAACTACTTAAATAGAACAAATGCTTAGCTCAATTTAAGTGATGATCATAAATGAACAGAGCATAACATATTTGCTGTTTACTCACCATAATGGTGAATTACACCGTCCGACAAAAATGAAAAAAGTCGTTTAACACAAACTGGATAATATACGTTTTAAACTAGAGAATAAATGTAGTAAAACTGCATTTACAGTTTTCATTTTCATGATTCTTTTTCCTTTTAAAAGGACTTCAAAGTTTTAGAAGATAAAATTTTATAAAATATTTTTTTAATATTTGTACTTGTCCTAGGATGCCACTGAAAGCAAAGGAAAGAGGAGTATCTCCCCTAATTTTCCTATTTTATAATATTTACATATCTGGACAGGGGATGTAAGTTACTTCTTTCCAAAAATTTATCCTTTATAGTATCATTAAAAATTTTCAACAAAATATTTTGATAAAGTTTTCAAATCACTTTATTCACATCCCTTTATCCTGATATGGCAAAATAAAAAAGTGGAAAATTAGGGGAGATCCTCCTCTTTCATTTGTCATCATTAGTGTCATCCTAGGACAATAACAAATATTTTTAAAATATTTTACAGAATGTATCCTTTAAAACTTTAAAAATCCTTTTAAAAGGGAACAGGATCACGAAATGAGAAATTGTAATTGCAGATTTACTCTAATTGATTTCTACTTTCAGACGTGTATCATCCGGTTCATGTTTAATATTGACGGTGTAATAAATAATTCAAATAATTATACTTTTTTTACACAACATTTAATAACATATTTTATATGATAAAAACGTAGTAAAATTGTTAGAAGGCTGATTAAATAAATACACGCAGTGGTATTATAAAAGAAAAATTGGTTTTATTAAATTCGAAATCACAAACGGTAATGAAAAATATTTTCAATATTTTTCATTTTGTCAAAACAGTTTATAAAAAGGTTTCTAAGTTTTTATAAAGCAAAGTATTTAAAAGTAAAGTACAATATTTGTTATCAATTGTACATTTAACAAAAATTAGTTAAATAAAGCAGTTGATAATAGTTTTTAAGTTACTTTAAAACAACATTATTGTTAAAATTGTCCTGTTTCTATGGGAGTAAATAAACATGAAAATTTAATTCAAAATGTTGCATTTTTTTCAGTTTTGAGATATTACCCAACAAACAAAAAGGTCCGTTTACGGTCCGCTTTCGGTCCGTTTGAAACGGAATCCGAATCCGTATACGTACCGTTTTCTGGATTCGTACGGACTATAAGAACATCGAATCTGATTCGAAATACGTTGAGAGTACGACAATTACGGACCATTAACGGACCGATATGCAGGGTAGAAAACGTTTCTCGTTGGAACTAACACAAAAATTATATATATATATAATTTTTGTGTTAGTTCCAACGAGAAACTTTTCGCACGTTTAACTTTTTTGGCCAAACTTTTAAGAGTAGTCGAAAAATCTAGTTATATTTATTTCAACAACCAAGGTCGCCACACTCAAAAAAAAAAACTGTAATGTTAGCAAAAAAAGCTTGTAAACCTACAAGAAAATTTGCTGATTTTGAACCCACAATTTTTTCGGTAAAGTTAGCAAAACTGTTTTGCCAAAAATTAGTTAACTGAATTTTTTTTTTCAACTTAGTTCAGACACATTTGAGGACCCCATTGGGTTCGGACCCGATAGGTCCAGACCCCGGTGGGCCTAGACCTAGTAAGGTTCCTTAAAAATCGTCATAGTTTTTGATCCAAAATTTGTATCCGTTTCGCTCTACCTTGCTTAGTTTTTGAGATACGTGATTTTAGGGGACCACCGGGGTTTTGAGAATTACAAAACTCGATAACTTCAAAAATATTACTCGGAGAGCTTTTGATTATGCGGTCTTGTTCTACGTGTTGATACAAAAATGCTTTTGGACTTTTTGTTGTGTCGGCAATATTTACCGTGATATGAGCATTTTAAAATGTTTGGGAATGCTAACTTTTTTGGATCCAAAGTTCGGACCCATTAGGGCCCACACATGTAAAGAGGACCGGCGTTACTATTGGAGAGCCCGAGAACCAAAAATGGCCTCCATTTTGCTCTATCTGGCTTAGTTTCCGAGATAGCGCCATTTTAAGATTTTTGAAAATTAAAAAAAATTTACCATTTATTTTTGCTAATATTAGCAAAAAATCTTGTAAAAATGTTGTCAACTCAATTTCAAATCTTAGCAAAAGAAATTAGTTCAAAATTTGTTTAAAATTGCTAATGTGCTAAATGAAGTTTACTAGAATTTTTTGCTAACAAGCTAATCTCAACTAAAAATTTGCTAAAAGTTAGCTAACTAGCATTAGCAAAAAAATTAGTAAATCTACTAACGTATTTTTTTGAGTGCAGTTTTTTTTGATGACATCCCCAACTTAAAATTTCTCTCCCCAAAAATCCCCAAAAAAAATTTTCTCAAAATTTACTACACGCAAAAAACACTTGCAACCCATCAAGTGCTTTTGAGTAATTTAGACAATTTTTTTAGAACAAAAACTTGGTTAGCTTATGCAGAAACACTAACAAGGGAAATATATCAACCCTTATGAACCAATTTGCCTGAAATTTAAAATATACATAAAAGAGACGATTTTAAGGTTGGGGTGTCTCGGCTTATCGGCCATATCAGTGATTCAAAATTTCGTTGTCCCCTTATGAAACAGTGTGGGCCTCCGGGAAAATTTCGATAACTCCCGAACTAATAGGAATATCCTCTAGAGCAAAAATACGTGTCGACTTAAATTTAATAAAGATTATTTCATATTCATATGGACATCGTAGGTCAATGTCTTCATATAAATACCCCCAAAATTTACACATTTTGATGAAAAAGTTTTTAACGAAGCCAAACTTTTACAAGGTTATGCTACCGTTGGATAGGCATTTCTTCTCATATGTAAACATCATATAGTTTCTTCGAAAGAAATGGCTGAAAACGATTTTTTCGCCATTTTTGACCCATGTTTTGAACCCCTAAATCCGCGATATGGCCGATAAGCCGAGACACCCCAACCTTAGAATTGTCTCTTTTATACATATTTTATGTTTCATGCAAATCGGTTCATAAGGGTTGAGATACTTCCTTTGTAAGTGGGTTGTATTTTACCCAGAAACTTGGTTAAAAAATGTATGTTTTTTTTGCGTGTTGAGCGATTAGCACATCATGACTTTTTTACAGAAAAAATGAAAAAATCAACAATTTGGTTTAAAGAAAAAGAAAAGCATGAAAGCATACTACACCCAAAAAAATAACTAGTGTTAAACAGTCTAATGTGACTTAGGTAAATTTTTTTTATATTGAGTTCAAGAAATTGCTCAAGTTTTAACTAAATTGTATATGACATTTATTTTGAAAAATAGCATTGTTTACAATATTAAATTTAACATACACAAACTTGAATCTTTTACCTAAGTTTTTTTTATAAATATAAATAAATTTAATTCGATAAAGTCGACATTTTAATGCCACATTGTAAACAACACATTGACAACAAATTGTCTTTAATTTTTTATCCTTATTAATATTATAAATCTGATTGTTGGTTTGTCTGTCTGTCTGTCTTTCTGTCTGTCTGTCTGTCTGTCTGTCTGTCTGTCTGTCTGTCTGTTCCGCAATAAGTAAAGAACGGCTTAACCGATTTTTATGAAATTTTCACCACAGATAGTACTAACCGAGGCGGGAACTATAGGCCATAAGAGACCGCGATCGGACAAAGGGGCGTAAAATGCCACGCCCCTTTGTACCATGCTGAAGCTATATATGCCTGTCCGGCAATAACAGAAAAACGGCTTATCCGATTTTCATGAAATTTTCACACCAGATGGTATTAACCGAGGCGGGCACTATAGGCCATAAGCGACCGCGATCGGACAAAGGGGCGTAAAATGCCACGCCCCTTTGTACCATGCTGAAGCTATATCTGCCTGTTCCGCAATAAGTAAAGAACGGCTTAACCCATTTTCATGAAATTTTCACAACAGATAGTACTAACCGAGGCGGGAACTATAGGCCGTAAGCGACAGCGATCGGATAAAGGGGCGTAAAATGCCACGCCCCTTTGTACCATGCTGAAGCTATGTCTGCCTGTCCGGCAATAACAGAAAAACGGCTTAACCGATTTTCATGAAATTTTCACCACAGATAGTATTAACCGAGGCGGTAACTATAGGACATAAGCGACCGCCATCGGACAAAGGGGCGTAAAATGCCACGCCCCTTTGTACCATGCTGAAGACTGTTCTGCCAGTTCCGCAATAAGTAAAGAACGGCTTAACCCATTTTCATGAAATTTTCACCACAGATAGTACTAACCGAGGCGGGAACTATAGGCAGTAAGCGACAGCGATCGGACAAAGGGGCGTAAAATGCCACGCCCCTTTGTACCATGCTGAAGCTGTATCTGCCTGTTCCGCAATAAGTAAAGAACGGCTTCACCCATTTTCATGAAATTTTCACCACAGATAGTACTAACCGAGGCGGGAGCTATAGGCCATAAGCAACCGCGATCGGACAAAGGGGCGTAAAATGCTACGCCCCTTTGTACCATGCTGAAGCTATATCTACCTGTCCGGCAACAACGGAAAAACGGCTGAATCGATTTTCATGACATTTGCACCAGAGATAGAAAAATCCGCGATCGGAAAAAATGGGGAAAAAATGCCGCGCCCCTTTGTACCATGCTGAAGCTATATCTGCCTGTTCCGCAATAAGTAAAGAACGGCTTAACCCATTTTCATGAAATTTTCACCACAGATAGTACTAACCGAGGCCGGAACTATAGGCCATAAGCGACCGCGATCGGACAAAGGGGCGTAAAATGCCACGCCCCTTTCTACCATGTTAAAGCTATATCTGCCTGTCCGACAACAACAGAAAAACGGCTGAATCGATTTTCATAAAATTTTCACCAGAGATAGAAAAATCCGGGTAAAATGCCACGCCCCTTTGTACTATACAGAAACTATGTCTGCCTGTTCCGCAATCACTGAAAAGCGATTTTACCGATTTCACTGAAATTTTTACCACAGATAGTACTAACCGAGGCGGAAACTATGAGCCCCAATAGAGGGCGATGGAAACAAGGGGCGTAAAATGTCACGCCTCTTTTTATTACACTGCAAGTTATTTCTTGCTTTTCCGCAATTACGCTTAAACGGCTGATCTGTTTTTCATGAAATTTTCACCACAGATATAATTAACCGAAGCGAAAACTATGAGCCACAATAGAGGGCGATAAAAAAAGAAGGCGTAAAATGGCACACCCCTTTGTATTACATTGAACGTTATTTCTTCCTGTTCCGTAATCACGCATAAATGGCTGAACCGATTTAGTGAAACTTTTACCAATGATAGTACTAACCGAAGAGAAAACTATATAGGCGGAAAATGTCACGCCTCTTTGACACGCCCCTTTG
Organism: Pegoplata infirma; assembly: GCA_963921195.1. Taxonomy (NCBI): domain Eukaryota; kingdom Metazoa; phylum Arthropoda; class Insecta; order Diptera; family Anthomyiidae; genus Pegoplata; species Pegoplata infirma. Next base: position 12,396,995 of record OY992536.1, read on the forward strand.
TACTATACTGAACGTTTTTCGGAATGTTCCGTAATCATGCTTAAACGACTATACCGATTTAAATAAAAAATAATATAGCACGCCCCTTTTTATTTTATTAGATTAGGTATGTTCCTTAATAACGCTTAAACTACTAAAAGCCGATTTTAACAAAACATTTTGCAAAGACAGTACTAACAGAGGCGGGATCTTTAGTCTGAATCAACTGCATCGTCTTTTGCAATGTACTGAAAGTTTATTCTGCCTTTACGTAATCACTCTTAAACGGCGAACCCGATGTTATTATAATTTTTACCACAGCTATTTAGTACTTATTGAGGCGGAAACTATATACAATTTATTTTTGTCTGATACGTACTCACGCGTTAACGGTGAAACAAATTTAAAAACAATTTTCACCATAAATGGTTTTTACCGTGTGGATCGGGCCAAGGGGCTTAAAATGCAGCACCCCTTTGTATTAAATTAAAAAATATTTTTTTCTGTATAATGGCACGCCACTTTGTAGGCAATATTAAACAGCGATTGATAAAAAGGCATGTAATGGCACGCGCCTTTGTACTTTAGTGAGATGTCTGCCTGTTCCGCGAACGTGGAAAAACTGCTGAGCAAATTTAATTGCAATTTTTTTCACGAGCTAACCAATAGAGGAACTATAGGTCACATGAGACCAAAATTTAACTAAATGCGTTAAATGCCACTCCCACTTGATCTTCAGTGAAAGTTATGTCTTTATTGAAGTTTTCACCACAGTGATAAAAGCCATTAAAGAAATACATTAATAAATATTAAAGAAATACATTAATATTAGGATTGTTCCCATGACTTAGGAACACATACATACCATGTTCCCCACGCTGAGAAAAATCGAAAAAATCGACCAAACCTCAAGTCACGAAGCAGTAATTAAACTGACTAATAAATAACTCATTGATTATATATGTTTTTCAACCCGGGCAACGCCGGGCGCAAAACAGCTAGTAAAATATATGTATGAGGAACTTATTTATTTAATTAATTTAAAAGGTAAGCAAAAATAATGTGTTTATATATTTGATAAACGTATATTAACCAAAATATTAACTTTCAGTTGCAGACGGTGGTGGTTTATCCAAACATTTGCGGCATCCGCCACGGAACTTGTAAAAATACATTACTTGGAATCTCCACCCAATGTTGGCAGTTTAAATTATAAGGAATGCCATAAAAAACATAAAACAATTGGTCTCCGGTTCGCAGTGTTGGTTAAATAGTAGACACCAAAGCAGATCCAGAAAATGACTTGAGGTTTTTGATTGCAGATTCCGGTTAGTGATAATTCAGCATCTACAGAAAAAATTCTTTAGAAAAATAGTCTCACAATATGGTACTTTCTATAGAACAATTGTCTCAGAATCTGAAAATTGTTCTAAAGAAAAATTGTCTTAGAATCTAAGATTTTTTCTATTGAAAAATTGTATCAGAACCTGAGACTTTTTCTGTAGAAAAATTGTCACAGAATCTAAAATTTGTTCTGTAGAAAAATTGTGTCAGAATCTGAGTTTTTTTTTCTTTAGAAAAATTGTTTAAGAATTTACGACATTTTTTATAGAAAAATTGTCTTAAAATGCAAGACTTTTTCTATAGAAAAAATTTCTCAGAAATAGAGAATTTTTCTATAGAAAAAAATTCTCAGAATTACAGAATTTTTCTATAGAACAAATAACAAAGAATCTGACAATATTTCTAAAAATATCTTAGGATTTGAAATTTTTTCTATAGAAAAAAAGTCTCAGAAACTTAAAAATTTTCGACAGAAAATAACTAAAGACAATTTTTCTATAAAAAAATTCTTATTGTCAATTTCTCTATACAAAATTTCTGAAAGATGGTTTTCTATAGTAAATTTCTGAACAATTTTTCTTTAGAAAATTTTTTGAAAGACAATTTTTTTATAAAAAAATTTTCAAGCAATATTTCCATAGAAAATATCTCTTAAAACAATTTTTGTATAAAAATTTCTCAAAGACAATTTTTTTATAGAAAATTTCTGAAAGACAATTCTTCTATAGAAAATTTCTTAAAGACAAGTTTTCTATAAAAATTTTTTTAAATACAATTTGTTTTATAAAAAATTTCTCATACAATTTTTCTATAGAAAATATGTATTAAGACAATTTTTCTTTAAAAATTTCTCAAAGTCAATTTTTCCATAGAAAATTTCTTAAAGACAATTTTTCTCTATAAATGTCTGAAAGACAATTTTTCTACAGAAAATTTCTCAAAGACAATTTTTCTATAGATACTTTCTAAAAAAAACAAAAAAATATCTAAAGAAAAGTTGTTTTTACGAAATTTTTTACAGAATAATTTTCTATAGAAAAACTTTAAGAAATTTTCTTTACAAAAATTGTCTTTGAAAAAGTTTCTATGAAAAATTGTCTTTCAAAAATTTTCTATAGAAAAAATGTCTTTAAAAAATTTTCTATTTAAAAATTGTCTTTGAGAAAGTTTTTATAGAAAAATTGTCTTTAAAGGTAACTGCAGACGACGCAATATTATGTACAATATTCAATTATATTGATCGTGTGTGGGTAAGATTGACCATTGTACAATCGTCAATATTACCCACACACCATCAATATAATTGAATATTGTACATAATATTGCGTCGTCTGTAGGTACCCTAAGAAATTTTCTATAGAAAAATTGTCTTTCAGAAATTTTCTATAGAAAAATTGACTTTCAGAAATGTTCTATAGAAAAATTGTCCTTGAGAAATTTTCTATAAAAAATTTTCTATAAACAAATTGTCTTTGAAAAATTTTTTATGAAAATTTTTTCAAAAATTTTCTACAGAAAAATTTTCTTTTAGAAATTTTCTCTGAAAACCTGTCTTTTAGAAATTTTCTCTGAAAACCTGTCTTTCAGAAATTTTCTTTGGAAAAATTTTCTTTCAGAAATTTTCTGTAAAAAAATTGCCTCTCAGAAAAATTTTTTTTTCAGAAATTTTCTATAGAAAACCTGTCTTTTAGAAATTTTATATAGAAAAATTGTTTTTCAGAAATTTTCTGCAGAAAAATTGTCTATCAGGAATTTTCTATAAAAAATTGTCTTTGAGAAAGTTTCTATAGATTTTTTTTTTTTTTTTAATTTTCTATTAAAAAATTATCTTTGAGAAATTTTCTATATAAAAATTATATTTGGGAAATTTTCTATAGAAAAATTATCTTTAAAAAATTTTCTATTGAAGAATTGTCTTTGAGAAATTTTCTGTAAAAAATTGTCCTTGGGAATTGTCTTTGAGAATTTTTCTATGGACAATTATTTTCAAAAATATTCTCTAAAAAAATTTCTCTCAAAAATTTTCTATAGAAATATTGTCTAAGAAATTTTCTATAAAATAATTGTCTTTGAGAATTTTTCTATGAAAATTTCCTTTCAGAAGTATTCTATAGAAAAATTGTGTTTGAGAAAGTTTCCATAGAAAGATTGTCTTTCAGAAATTTTCTGCAGAAAACCTGTCTTTCAGAAGTTTTATATAGAAAAACTGTCTTTGAAAAAGTTTCTGTAGAAAAATTGTCTTTGAAAAATATTTTATAGAAAAATTGTCTTTGAGAAATATTCTATAGAAAAATTGTCTTTCAGAAACTTTCTATAAAAAATGTTCTATAAAAAAAATTGTTGTTCAAAAATTTTCTGTCTTTGAAAAAGTTTCTGTAGAAAAATTGTCTTTGAAAAATATTTTATAGAAAAATTGTCTTTGAGAAATATTCTATAGAAAAATTGTCTTTCAGAAACTTTCTATAAAAAATGTTCTATAAAAAAAATTGTTGTTCAAAAATTTTCTATAGAAAAATTAACTTTCAAAATTTTTTTTAGAAGAATTGTCTTTCAGAAAATTTCTACAGAAAAATTGCCTTTCAGAAATTTTCTATGAAAAATTATCTTTGTGAAATTTTCTATGAAAAATTATCTTTGTGAAATTTTCTATAGAAAACCAATTTCTTTTTTAATTGGTTTAAAACCAATTTTCTATAGAAAAATTGGTTTTAAAACATTTTCTATTAAAGAATTGTCTTTGAGGAATTTTCTGTAGAATAATTGTCTTTGGGAAATTTTCTATAGAAAAATTATCTTTAAAAAATTTTCTATTAAAGAATTATCTTTGAGAAATTTTTTATAGAAAAATTGTCTTTGAGAAATTTTTTATAGAAATTTTCTATAAAAAAAATTGACTTGAAAAAGTTTTCTATAGAAAAACTGTCGTCAAAAACTTTCTATAGAAAAATTATCTTTCAGAAATTTTCTATAGAAAAATTGTCAAACAGAAATTTTCGATCGAAAAATTTTCTTTCAGAAATTTTCTATAGAAAAATTGGCGTTCAGAAAGTTTCTATAGAAAAACTGTCTTTCAGGAATTTGCTATAGAAGAATTGTCTTTCAGGAATTTGCTATAGAAGAATTGTCTTTGAGAAATTTTCTATAGAAAATTTTACTTTAAGAAATTTTCTATAGGAGTATTTTCTTTCAGAAATTTTCTGTTGAAAAATTATTTCTCAGAAATTTTCTATAAAAAAATTGTCTTTGAAAAATTTTCTATAGAAAAATTGTCTATTAGAAATTTTCTATAGAAGAATTGTCTTTGAGAAATTTTTTAAAAAAATTGTCTGTTAAAAATTTTCTATAGTAAATCTGTCTTTTAGAAATTTTTTATAGAAAAATAGTCTTTCAGAAATTTTCTATAGAAGAATTGTCTTTCAGAAAGTTTCTATAGAAAAATTGTCTGTCAGAAATTTTCTAAAGAAGAATTGTGTTTTTTTTTCTATAGAAAAATTGTCTTTGAGAAAGTTTCTATAGAAAAATTTTGTTGTCACTGATCATGCTAAGTATGTATTTTAAGCTTGTTAGTATTTATATTTTATTATAAAATTGTCCTTTATATTAAAAAAAAAATATTAAAAATAAATGTAATTAAAATTTATAATATTGAGCATTTTGTATGGAAGGGGATATATAAAACTTTTAAATCAACATAAAAAAATACGTTCTTTGACCAATCAAACTGTACCATTTATTTAAATATAGTGGCTAAATAAACAAAATTAAATTTGAAATAATGCTTAAATGCATTTTGTAAGTTTACCTAAGTTGATTCGGGTAATATGCAAAGAAACTTTTCAAGTTGGATTCCTACGAAAAATCTTAGGTAAATTATACCCTAAAATTAAATAATTTCACAATTGTTTTTTTTTGGGTGTACTACGATCCAGGTTTTGATAGAAACCATAAAAATTGTATTTTTTCCTTTATAAATCTCACATTATTCATATGATTACGGTTTTTTTTGGATGCTTTAATGCCCACGATTGATCAAAAAAAGTAGAGTTCATTTTACCGATTCTAGCATTATTTTATGATTGATGTATTTACAAAACAATTGTTTATCTAAAAAATCCTCGAATATATCAATGAAATCCCCGGATCCCCAAATCAAATTTTTCATCCCCGTTTTCCAAAAAAAATTCCCTATTTGGGGACAAAACCCCTAAACTGGTAACACTGCCAACAACTAAAAATTTAAAGTGCAGCGGAGCGTATGATAAATATTTAATTCAATGTTGCTTATACGCCATGAGTTATTTAATGACTTGTTATTTTATTTGAAATTGAGAAAATTTCATTTCAAATTGAGACTTTCCATTTTAAATTGAGAAAATTTCATTTGAAATTGAGAAAATTTCAAATGAAATTGAAAAAATTTCAAATGAAATTGAGAAAATTTCATATGAAATTGAGACTTTTTATTTGAAATTGAGATATCTACATATGAAAATGCGAAAAGTACAATTGAAATTCAGAAAATTTTCAATTGAAATTGAGAATTTCCATTTCCATCCATGAAATTGAGTATACTTCAATTTGAAATTGGGAAAATTTCAAATGAAATTGGGAAAAATTCAAATGAAATTGAGAAAATTTCAAATGAAATTGAGAAAATTTGTTTTACAAGATTTTTACCAATACAATTGTAAATTTACATTTTTTTCGACGCGATAAAACTTACAAGGAAGTTTCGAACCTTTACTAAATTTTTTGCTACCTCCTATTTTACGAGAATTCGCTTTTTGTAATTTTACAAATTTCCAACTGTTTTTTACAAAAAAATCTAGTTAAATCACGAGAAGTTAAATTGTAATTTTTACTAGGAACTCTCGTAAAATAGAAGGTAGGAAACAATTCTTTTACGAGGCTTTTTAGGTAATTTTACATTTTTTTTGAGTGTAGTAAGTGTAAAATTTTTCTAAGTGTATATGCAAATAAATTCTTTTACAGCTCTAATTATAATTCACACCATTTGTTATCTTTGTATTTTTGTTTGTATCTAGGCTTCCTGCTTTTGTTCTGCCTTCATCATTAATATTTAATATTCGAAGTCCTTTGAGACTTCACACTTACTTTCATACATACATTTATTATTGAACGTGCTTGCAATACAATTTTCTAATTTTATAACCAAAAAAGGAAATATGATGTCAAAAACCTCCAAAACAGTATTAAAATGTTTTCAAATTGTTGTATGTCTATAAAACAAAGCAATTTGTTTTTTCTTTTATACCCTCCACTTATTGTTAGTGGTGAAGGGTATATATAAGTTTATCATTCTGTTTGTAACTTATCGAAATATCGGTCAGGAACCCCATGAAGTATATATTTTATTGATCAGAGATCGATTCTAAAAAAATCTTTGCGAAGTCCGTCTGTTGAAATGGCAATCATGGCCAACGTATTACAAGGATACTATTGAAACTTAACATATTCACTTGTTGTTGCCCTGAAAAAGTTGGTATTGCATTTGATAGATATCGGTTGAGCGGTTCAAGAGTTATGAACTAACATGTAAAAAAACCTCGAAAATTTTGGTACATTCCACATAACCTAAAAATACAAAATGCTATAATTCAGCTGTGGTGGACATATCTGAACAGAAATGGATACCGAATGTTATTTAAACATGCACAAAGATATTTTTTTTTCGAAATTTGGTTTTTGCATATTTTTTTTTTCACCAAAAAAAAATTTTTTACGCGGATTTTTTTTTTCCAAAAAATTTTTTTTTTTAAATTTTTTTATTGGTTTTAACAATTTTTTTCCAATTTTTTTTTGCAACAATCTTTTTTACATTGTGGAGCATATTCATAGATTCGGCCTAGACGAATTTAACTTTTTAAGTTGTTTTGTTTTTTGCATTTCTAACAAAAATTCTTTTTCATAATTCATAATCTTACCAACAAACTCAAATAAACAGCCAGCCCCCTTTTGTTAATCCTATTGACCCAGAAAATTTTACAAAAACATGTTGTTTTCCACCCACAAACAAAAAGATTCATGTGATGTTTTAGGCCTAAGCCTTTTGTAATGTTCGGTTGGTTATTTTTATTTTCAAAGTTAAACCCTTTTGTAACAATAAATAAATATTATTTATCACTCTGTGTGTAATCTACTTATCAATCTCAAGTAGAGGGTATTATTTAAAAACGAAAAGAAAAAAAAAATTTTAGCATGGGGTACCAGAAGGTCAAGGTTAATTTCTTCGCAATTTAACTCTTCAGCAGCGTAACGCAGCACGAAATTTTCATTTAAACAAATTCTTTGTAATTCTAAAGTTACAAAATTATTATTAAAAAAACACCCCAAGACTCCCTTATTGTGAATATTTTGTGTAAATAAAAATGATTAATTTTCTTTTATTTGTTCTTTATTATTTTATCATTTTTTTTTATTATTTCTTGTGTTTTTTTTTTAATTTTTTCGTACCCATTTATTATTTATGTGCTTAAACATATTTAAATGAATTATTTTTTTTTATATAAGTTTTAGGTAAATAATTTTAAAAATTCTTGGCTAAAGTAAATTACAAAAAAAATTGTATTAATTTTAAGCTTAGAAAAGTTTTTCATAAAATTTTGATAAAACTAAAAATTTTTTTAAAAAGCTTTCTTATAGTTTCTATTGCTATTCAATAAGCTTTAATAAAACTTATAATTTTAAACATTTTTGGCTATTAAAAAGTTTTTCATAAAAGTTTGATAAAACTAAAAGTTTTATAAAAAAAGCTTTTTTTTAATAGTTTTGTTTTGCTATTCAGAAAGCTTTAATAAAACTAATAATTTTAAACATTCTTGGCTAATAAAAAGTTTTTCATAAAAGTTTGATAAAACTAAAAGTTTTATAAAAAAGCTTTTTTTTTTAAAATATTTTTTTTTGCTATTCAGAAAGCTTTAATTAAACTAATAATACTGTGCAACACAATTTTGTATTTCAAATGGGACAAAAAAGAGAATGAAGGAATACCACTAGTAGACCAAATACCCAAAGGGTTTTAAAAATTATGCTCGAGTTATTATTTTATAGGCCATTGAAGCTTTTTACAATTTTTTTTCAAAGGCGTTTAAAATAAGTCAACATATTTTTTTATACCCCCCACTTACAATTAGTGGTAGAATTTGTCATTCCGTTTGTAATTCATCGAAATATCGGTCGGATCAGTGATCGATTCTAAGACATTCTAGCGATGTTTGTCTGTTGAAATAGTGATCACGGCTAAAGTATTAAACAGATATGATTGAGTATTAGCATATTTACTTGTCGTAGTATTGAAAAGTTTGATATTGCATTTAAGCGATATCGGTTTAGCGATTCAAAAGTTATGAACGAAAATGTTAAAAAATCTTGAAATTTTTGATACACTCCACATAACCTAAAAATACAAAATGCTTTAATGCGGCTTCTGGTGAACATATGTGACCAGAATTGAATACCGAATGGTATTTAAGCAAGTTTGTACTCATGTTTTTTTTTTATAAAAAACTTTTTTTCGCGGATTTTTTTCAAGAAAAATTTTTTTTAGCGGAAATTTTTTTGTTTTTTGCAAAAGTCTTTTTATACCCTCCTCCTCCTCCATACAGTATATATATTCTTGATCATTCTAGCGATGTCCGTCTGTTGAAATGGTGATCACGACCAAATTATTAAACAGATATGACTGAGACTTAACATATTTACTTGCTGTAGTCTAGAAAAGTTTGGTATTGCATTTAAGCCATATCGGTTGAGCGGTTCAAAAGTTATGAACGAAAATGTTTAAAAACCTCGATTATTTTGGAACATTCCACATAACCTGAAAATGCAAACTGATTTAATTCGCAGTAAAGTTTTAACCATTACAACACACTGGGCACAGGTCCCCCGAACTAAGGGGGCCCGAAATGCCAGTAAATTGGCAAATGGAGCAATATTTTTTTTTTAATTTGTTTAAAAAAAAAATCACATTTTCTAACAGCAAAATTCTCAGAATCTAACAGATTTTTTTATTCCTCTATTAAAAGTAGAAAAAGTCTCAGATTCGGATAATTTTTCGTATAGAAAAAGTCTCAGATTCTGAGACATTTTTTGTTTAGAAAAAGTCTCAGATTCTAAGACATTTTTTGTATAAAAAAATCTCAAATACTGAGACATTTTTCGTACAAAAATATTCTCAGATTCTAAAACATTTTTCATAAAGAAATTGCCGCAGAATTTGAGACATTTTTCGTATAGAAAAATTTCAGATTCTGAGACATTTTTTATATGGAAAAAGTTTCAAATTCTAAAACATTTTTGGTATAGAAAAGTTTCAGATTCTGAGACATTTTTCGTATAGGAAAAGTCTCAGATTCTGAGATAGAAAAGGTTTCATTAAAGCCAAATTGTTCTACAGAAGTACAATGGTTTTAATAAGTAAAGAAAAATTACCTCGAGCTAGAATAACCCGATTCAAAATATTTCGTTTTTAGTTTCTTTGTCTTAAAACAGGTAATAACATGAGTTTAATTTGTACCAAACAAATGTTTTTTTTTGTCATAAAACTTTTTACTTTCCAGCAGGGCCCAACTTCTTGTGTGCCCAGGACCCCGCCAAGCCTTAAAGCGGCCCTGTTAATTCGACTTCTGGTTAACATATGTGAACAGAAATGGATATCGAATATTATTTAAGCAAGTACAAACATATTTTAATAAAAAACATTTTTCCGCGAAGTTTTTTTTTAAAACACACATTTTTTTCCGCGGAAATTTAAAAAAACTTTAGTGGTCCATAAAAAAAGTTTTCAAAACCCTTCAAGGATTTTGGTCTACTGATGATATACTTTCATTTGTTTTGGTTTTTATTTCAGATACACTCGTTGACCTAAAATTTGTTGCACTGTATAATTTAAAAAAGCTTTTATAAAGCTTTGTAATCCAATTAATGTTGATGAAACTGTTTTTTTGTATTAATAAATACTTTGTTTTCTTTTGTTAAAAAAAAAATTAAATGCAAATTTAAATGCAATTTCTAAAGCTTTAAATAAAGCTTTTGTAAAATTTTTACTAGTAAAACAAAAAGTTTTCTAAATAAAGCTCTGGGTTTTAAATGCAAATGCTTAAGCTTTCATCAAATCAAACTTTGTAAAAATTTAAAGTTTTCTAAAAAAAAGCTTTTCTTTCATTTCCAAACAAAAAACCTAAATCGCCTGGCTTTTTTTTAAATTTATTTATCAAAACTTATATAAAAGGTTCGAAAAAAACATGAATATAATTTTATTCTTTGGTTTTTTTTTACGTTTATCTACTTAATATTATGTCATACATAATTAAAATCTTTTTTATTTTTTAATTTTTTTTTTTTTTTGTTTTTTTAACTTACTTAATTACTTTATTTATGTAATAATTAATAACTATGAACAATATAAACAAATGCAAAGTTTACTCCTTTTGCATACACAATTAACTTGGTTTGCAACACATACACAATGATGTCCTCTAGCGATAAATGACCCCACGTTTAACCATAATTAGAAACCCAGATGTTGTTTTTCTTTAGCTGCAGGATATTGGAATTGGAACAACATAAAATTTAACTTAAAAACATCTATTAAAGTAATTGTAGGTATGTATTATAAGTAAAATACGATCAAATCGTTAATAGATTGTTAAAAGAAAAACATCCATTGTGACATTATGGCGTAGACAGTGTAAAGTCATCGTCGTCCACCATTGGCTTTTCATCATCAGCATCATCATCATCATCTTTATCATTTGATTCGGCCAATGCCGAACATATATACTTGATTACAGTCACCTGGTGACACAGCGTGTTAGACGACCACTATGTTGTGACAGCAGACACTGTGATACAGTCATACCCAATAATACTAGACAACAATTTGTTGTAATCATAAAATCAATTATTGATGTGAAAATGTAATGAAGGGTTGATATATTGATAAATGCCGAAATGATGGCATCATATGATAGAGATCGTACAACACGACGAAACGATTGTGTTAGAGAAGAAGCACTGTTGTTACCATGTTGCATGGCTGCAGGATGTTCACCATTGATGACGTGTACCACTACTGATGCAGAATCTGTGAAAAAGGAAAATAGGAAACAGAGAAATGTGTTAGTTAAAGTAAATTAAAAATAAACAATACAAATTTGTAAATAATAATGATATGAGAATCTAAGATATGTTTTTGTATAAAAAAATAACATCATGAAATATTTTTATAAAAAGGAACAGTTTTGGTACTTTTTATAAACAAAAGTACCATTTTGGTACTTTTTATAAAAACAGAAAAATTATTATAAGGGTTCAAGTTGAAAAAAAACAGAAGAAAAATTGATTTTCCAAAAATTATAGACATTTCTGGTATTCCCATACCGGTTTCAAATACTCCAGTTAGTGTTATCATCAGTAGGATTTTAAATGTCGGTTTGTCTTGTTAATATAAATTGTTTTTTATATATGTGAATATTTATGGTTTCTACAGAAAAAATTTTAACAGTCTCCAACACTACAATTCTATTTCTAGCAATATCAACCTTACTTCATACTTTCTTTCAACTTTTTTGTCTCTTAAATTTTTTTTGGAACTTTTTTTTTAAGTAACAAAAAGTTATAAATTTATACTTTTCGTACGAAAAAGGAGCCCCTGTAGGTTACTTGGTAGCGGGCTAGCCTTTCAACGTGGGGGTCGTGGGTTCGATTCCCACAAGAACCCTTGGACTTTCGCTACAACGAGACAACGGTTATTTTTACCAGTTCTCGGTTAGGTTGAAATTATTAAAAAAATAAGTTGGAATTAAATGAAAAGAATAAATTAAAATACTTGATTATGGGATCAAAATTATTATATTATAATGTTCGAAAGTACTATTTTTGTACTATTTATCAACATTTTATAAAAAATACTATTTGGTACTTTTTATTAAAAAGTACTATTTTGGTACTTTTTGTTAAAAAGTACTATTTTGGCACTTTTTGTCAAAAAGTACAATTTTGGTACTTTTTTATTAAAAAGTAAAATTTTAGTACTTTTTTTAAAAAAAATACTATTTTTGTTCGTTTTGTTACAAAAAATATTATTTTGATACTTTTTATAAGAATGGACTATTTTTATAAAAATAAACCAACCAAATAAGTATTTTTTTAAGCAGAGTATGTGGTATGAAAATCATAACCGTTATATTTATAATACCGCTACGGGTTGAAAACCTCCCATTGCCGTTATTAGCAGTGGTACCCTTACCTTACCCCTACACACTAATTTAAAATTAAAATGAATTTTAATAACTTTTTATTAAAAAGTACTTTTTGGTACTTTTTTATTAAAAGATACAATTTTAGTACTTTTTTTAAAAAAGGTACTATTTTAGTAAGTTTTTATAAAAAGATACTATTTCGGTACGTTTTTACAAAAAATATTATTTTGGTACTTTTTATAAGATCGGACTATTTTGACACTTTAGAAAAATAAACCAACCAAATAATAATTTTTTTTTAGGCAGAGTATATGTGAAAAAGAAAGTATAAAAATTATTACCGTTACCCTTATATAACACCGCTAAGTTGAATACCGTTGCCGTAACCGATACATCTTAAAAGATTTTGTTTCCTTACCCTTATATGTACACTAAAAAATGAAAATGAATTTCAATCCCTAAATATTTAAAAGTACTATTTTTGTACTTTTTATTAAAAAGTACTATTTTGGTACTTTTTATTAACAAGTACTATTTTAGTACATTTTATTAAAAGTATTAATTTGGTACTTTTTATTAAAAAGTACTATTTGAACTTTTTAAAAAGTACAATTTTGGTTATTTTTATACCCTCCAACTACAGTATGGGGGTATACTCACTTTGTCATTCCGTGTGTAACGCATCGAAATATCAGTCTAGGACCCCATAAAGTTTATATATTATTGATCAGTGATCGATTCTAAGATAGTGTTGTAAATAGTGGTTACTTTTGACTACTCAATACTACTCGATACTTTTTCAACTGAGTACTCGATACTACTCAATACTTTTTTTGAAATTGAAAAATTTTAAAATAGAGCTTTATAAATTACAATTTTATTAATTTTTATCAAAATTCTATTTGTGTTTGCATAACAATGGATTAGCTTTTATGTTTAGATTATTTTTAATCAATTTAAAAATTATTTTTCTAGAAAAAAAACAACTAAAATTTCATACACAGAGTTGCATTTTATGGTTATATTTGTTGGTTAAATTATGCGTTTCTAATGAAAAAATACAACCCTGAAAGTATTGAGTAGTTACTTTTGAGTATTGAGTACTCGAAAAATAGGCAGTATTGAGTAATTAGTACTCAAATACTTAATACTTTTACAACACTATTCTAAGACATTCTAGCGATGTCCGTCCGTCCGTCTGTCCGTCTGTGGAAGACACGATACAGCCCAAAATAAAAGTGCTAGACTCCTGAAATTTGGCACATATGAGGCATTCCACACCAAATGTCCAGCGAAAAAAAACATGTGTCCCGTAAATTTCTGAATAGGTTGTTTGGATAGCCCTATATGTAACTAAGAAAATAGCGTTTTTGGTTTTTCAAATTATCGAAAACTGGGCTTAGGAGGCGTGGTCAAATATTGAAAAAATGGTACAATTTGTGGCGAGTTGCCTTGATTAAATATTTATCACATTAAAACGGAATGCACAACAATGTCAAAAATTTACGTTCTTATATAGTTTTGTATGGGCTATCGACTACAATTTTTTTTTTTGGAAAATTTTCAGAACTCGTTCTGAAATTTTCCATTTTTTAAAAAAGTCAATTTATCAAAAATCCGGCCACTTTTTTTTTCTTTTTTATTTATTTTTTTAAAAGTTTAGATGTTTGTCCATCCACACAAAAAAAATCAGAAACACGTTCATCTATTTTTTCGAGAAAATCGCATTTGAACTTTAAATTTCATAACAATTTTGTTATTTGCTTGTATTTCTTTGTGTCAACAGAGCGTATGACGAATATTTATGCAATTAATATTACTCATTCGCAACTTTAAAACAAAGAAATACAAGCAAATAACAAAATTGTTATGAAATTTAAAGTTCAAATGCGATCTTCTCGAAAAAAAAGATGAACGTGTTTCTGATTTTTTTTGTGTGGATGGACAAACATCTAAACTTTTAAAAAAAGAAAAAAAAAAAGTGGCCGGATTTTTGATAAATTGACTTTTTTAAAAAATGGAAAATTTCAGAACGGGTGCTGAAAATTTTCCAAAAAAAAATTTTTAATAGATAGCCCATACAAAACTATATAAGAATGGAAATTTTTGAGTTTCTGGTGCATTCCGTTTTAATGTGATAAATATTTAATCAAGGCAACTCGCCACAAATTTGACCATTTTTCCAATATTTGACCACGCCTCCTAACCCCAGTTTTTGAAAATTTGAAAAACCAAAAATGCAATTTTCTTAGTTTTATATAGGGCTATCCAAACAACCTATTCAGAAATTTACGGGACACATGTTTTACTGTAGCGGGACATTTGGTGTGGAATGCCCCATATGTGAAAAAAAGTATAAAAATCATTACCGTTACCCTTATATAATACCGCTAAGTTGAATACCATTGCCGTAACCGATACATCTAAAAAGATTTTGTTTCCTTACCCTTATACACTAAAAAATGGATTAATTTGGTACTTTTTATTAAAATGTACTATTTGGTACTTTTTACTTTTTTAAAAAGTACAATTTTGGTTATTTTTTTTAAAAAAAGGTACTATTTTGGTACGTTTTTATAAAAAGGAAGTATTTCGGTAAGTTTTTACAATAAATATTATTTAGGTACTATAAGAACCAAATAAGTATTTTTTCAAGCAGAGTAACCTAAATCACAATGTACCTCAGAGTCTATCCCAGTTTGCAAAAAAAAAAAACCGTACTTGTTATGTTAATTCACAATGGGAAACATAATTGACCTCGAACTAGAAAAAAATATTTTTCATTGCATTTCATACTTGTTTAAATTTTTGTAAGATAATGTTTTTTCTGCAAAATTTTGGTTTAACGAATTTTTAGTTCAAATAATTTTACAGAGTTTTATTGTAAAATCGTCCAGTTTTATTACTAACTAAAAATTTATGAAGTACTTTGTTTAATTAGCATAGTTTTTCGGTAATTTAACAAAGTTATTATTTTCAGTGTATAGTCCTGCCCACAACATTAAAAATATTGAAACGACAAAAAAAAAATCAAATTTCCCTGACAAAATACTTATTTCCATTAAACGCTAAAGGATATTTTTTGAGAAGACAGCAATTGTAATAATAATAATAATTTCCATGAATACTTTATTAATTTTCATAAAAGTAAAGTAAAAAACTGAGAGAGAAAAAAAAAAAAAAAAACAAAAATAAATCATCTTTTATAATGTATTGCCTTTATAAGTGTAATACCAAAAGGTTATTGCAATAATACTTACCAGAACTACTTGGAGAACATGTATAATTCCCAGAATCTGCTGATGTGGCTTTGGAAATCAATAATTTACTTGTGCGTGTAGTACGTTCGGTTATAACATTAATGCCACCACGTTGAGAATAGTTCATTAGACGTTTTCCTTTGTACCAATAAATAAACGAAGGCGGTATGGGTGATTGCATAGCAAGGCATGTTAAATTGATATCACTACCACTTTTTATAAACAATTCAGGATTACCAAGAATTTTTGCACGGGAAACTGCAAAATAATAATAAAAAAAATAAAATTAAAACCAAAAATAAATATACATTAATTTTAATGAAAGTTTGCCAAGTTCATGTATACTATATTTACATGCAGATAGAGTATATTAGGGGGAGAACTTTTTTTATGTATTAAAAAAATTGTAATAAACTACATTTTTTCCACCTAATCCTCTTACACTGTGCAACAAATTTGGGGGTTACCGAGTGTATCTTGAATAGGAGCAAAAAAATTAAAGTATAAAGAAAATGAAAACTTAGCTCAGGTTTGTTTTTATGGCTCACTGAAGTTTTATGGAATTTTTATTTTCTTAGAACATATAAAACCTCGTTCTCCCATTTTTAGGGGTCATTAAATTAGGATTGTCGAAGATCAAAAGTTTGTGCGATATAAAAAAAATGCTTAAAGGAGTAAAAATGTAAAGTATCATATTTTAAATTATGTTTCACCAATATACTTTAATTTTTTACTTTTTTAACCATTTTTATAATATCGCACAATCTTTTGGTCTTTGACAACCCCTAGTAAAATGCAAAAAAATTTTGTAGATCATTTTATCCCTTTAAACGCACGTTTTAGTGCTGTTCATTGAGGACTTTAAAAAAGCTTTAACGACCCCTAAAAATGGCAGATAGAGATTTAATATATTCTAAGAAAATAACCGCCCATCAAATTTCACTACAGCCATCTGTTAACATTATTCAGCACAGAATTATATTTAATACATTTGTTTGTTTACTTATTCCAAACGCCTTTGAAAAAAAAATTAAAAAATTCAGTGGCCCATAAAAAAAGAACTCGCCCGAGTAAAAAAGTTTTTTATATCCCTATTATTATTAATATTATAAATCTGATTGTTGGTTTGTCTGTCTGTCTGTCTTTCTGTCTGTCTGTCTGTCTGTTCCGCAATAAGTACAGAACGGCTTAACCGATTTTCATGAAATTTTCACCACAGATAGTACTAACCGAGGCGGGAACTATAGGCCATAAGCGACCGCGATCGGACAAAGGGGCGTAAAATGCCACGCCCCTTTGTACCATGCTAAAGCTATATCTGCCTGTATGACAATAACGGAAAAACGGCTGAACCGATTTTCATGAAATTTTCACCACAGACAGTACTAACCGAGGCGGGAACTATAGGTCATAAGCGATCGGAAAAAGGGGCGTGAAATGCCACGCCCATTTGTACCATTCTAAAGCTATATCTGCCTGTCCGGCAATAACGGAAAAACGGCTGAAACGATTTTCATGAAATTTTCACCACAGATAGTATTAACCGAGGCGGGAACTAAAGGCCATAAGCGACCGCGATTGGACAAAGGGGCGTAAAATGCCACGCCACTTTGTACCATGCTTAAGCTATATTTGCCTGTCCGGCAATAACGGAAAAACGGCTGAACCGATTTTCATGAAATTTTCACCACAGATAGTACTAACCGAGGCGGGAACTATAGGTCATAAGCGACAGCAATCGGAAAAAGGGGCGTAAAATGCCACGGCCCTTTGTACCATTCTAAAGCTATATCTGTCTGTCCGGCAATAACGGAAGAACGGCTGAACCGATTTTCATGAAATTTTCACCACAGATAGTACTAACCGAGGCGAAAACTATGAGCCACAATAGAGGGCGATCAAAAAACGGGGAGTAAAATACCACGCCCCTTTTTGTTACACTGAAAGCTAATTCTGCTTTTTATGCAATTACGCTTAAACAGCTGAACTGATTTTCATCATGAAATTTTCACCAGATAGTATTAACCGAAGCGAAAAGAATGATCCAAAATACAGGACGATCGAAGAAAGGGGGGTATAATGCCACGCCCCTTGGTATTACATTGAAAGTTATTTCTTCCTGTTTCGCAATCACGCATAAACGGCTAAACCGATTTTAATGAAGTTTTTACCAAAGATAGTACTAAGCGAGCCGAAAACTAGAAATTATAATAGAAATAATGTCACG
The DNA here is from genome assembly GCA_963921195.1 of Pegoplata infirma. Taxonomy (NCBI): domain Eukaryota; kingdom Metazoa; phylum Arthropoda; class Insecta; order Diptera; family Anthomyiidae; genus Pegoplata; species Pegoplata infirma. The sequence goes on from OY992536.1 coordinate 12,415,027, forward strand.
CCCCTTTTTACTATACTGTTTTTTCTGCATGTTCCGTAATCATGCTTAAAAAAAATAAAATAGATAATAAATAAATAATAACATATATAAAAAACAGTTTTCATTAACAAGACAAACCGACATTTAAAATCCTACTGATGATGACACTAACTGGGGTGTTTGAAACCGGTATAGGAAATACCAAAAATGTCTATAATTTTTAGAAATTAAATTTTTCTTCTGCATTTTTTCAACTTGAACCCTTATAGCACGCCCCTTTTTATTTATTTGAACGCTATTTCTGTCTGTTCCGTAATATAGCATAAACTGCTAAACCGATTAGAATGAAATTTTTACCACAGATAGTAAGTACTTACCGAGGCTGGAACTATAGATTAAAATAGAGCGCGTTCGGACAAAGGGGCGTAAGTTGACACGCGCCTTTGTACTATACTGAAAGTGTTTCTGCCTGTTCCTTAATAACGCTTTAACGACTAAACCGATTTTAACAAACTTTTTTTCCATAGATAGTACTAACAGAGGCGGGCACTTTAGTATGTATCAACTGCCACGCCTTTTGCAATGTACTGAAAGTTCATTCTGCCTTTCCGAAATCACGTTTTAAACGGTTATTTTAATTTTCACCACAGTTAGTTAGTACTTATTTAGGCGGAAACTATAGACACGACCAGACAAAGGCTTGAATTGCCACGTCCCTTTGCAATACATTGAAATTTATTTCTGCCCGATCCGTACGAACGCGTTGACGGTGAAACCAGTTTTAATTAAATTTTCACCACAGATGGTATTTACCGTGGTGATCGGGAAAAGGGGCTTAAAAGCCGCGCCCATTTGTATTAACTTAAAAAAAAATATTTTTTCCTGTTGAACGATATGCCATATTAGCCCGCGATTAGACAATTGGGTGTCAATTTGTAATATACAGAACGCTATTTCTGGCTTATTTGCTATAATGCAAAAACGACTTAACCAATTCCTTTAAACACTACTGTTAGAACAAACTGAACGCGAACTATTTGCTATATCAGAACCTGAAAACAGTTGAGCCGATTTCAATGAAATTTCTAACACAAATAGTGATATAGCCAATATTAAACAGCGATTGATAAAAAGGCATATAATAACACGCCCCTTTGTACTTTAGCGTGAGTTATATCTGCTGAGTAAATTTAATTGCAATTTTCTTCACGTGCTAACTAATAGGGGAACTATAGGTCACATGAGACCAAAATTGAACTAAATGCGTTAAATGCCACACTCACTTGAACTACAGTGAAAGTTATGTCTTTATTGATGCTTTCACTACATAAAGTGCTAACCGAGGATGGAACTATAGGTTCCTTTTAAAAGCCATTAAACAAATACATTATAAACCTATTCAAATACATTAAATAGGTTTATATTCACCAATGAAAAGCTACGAAGAAGTAGATAAATTGACTAATAAAAAACTCATTCATTACATAATATTTTTTTCAACCCGGGCAACGCCGGGTGCAAAACAGCTAGTAATTATATATAATTTGATAAAATTATATCAAATTATATATAATTATATAAAATTATATATGGAGGTAAAATTTTCCAAAAGTTTTCTTCACAAAAAGTATTTTATTAACAAAAAAAAAAAAAAACAAATAAATCAAAATTGGATCTATTTTATTGGAAATAAAACTAGATTGATAAAATATATACCCCGATTATAGCGAACTACGCTTATAATAGAGTTGTCAGTCGATTAAGAATAATTCGATTAATCGATCAAACAAAACCCAACTCTTGTTCGAATAATTAAAAAATGACGATTTTCGAATAACGAATAAATCGATTAATTAATGTCGATTAATCGAACAATTTTTTTTTTTAATTAAAAAATTAAATAAATGCTTAGAATTTGATTTATTCTCATAAATTTTGAAAGATTTTATACAAAATGTAGGAGAGTTAAAATATATTGTAGCCATAGCCCTGGATAGCACATCCATTATAGAATTAGAGGGAGTTATCAAGTTTTTAATAAATAATTTAGAAAAAATTAATAATTCTTTTGCATCAGACTTACTAAAATGTATTAATTAAATAAGAATTAATGAGAGACGTATAAAAGTGTTAAATACGTTAATAATTTTTCTAAATTCTGGAAATTTTCTGAGCAATGAAAGTTTCTTAAAATATTCTACAAAAAGCGAAACAAAAGAATATGCAAATAAAAGTATTGAAATAGAGGAAGTTATTAGTAATGAAAATAATAATCTTTTATGCGAGTTAAATAATTCAAAGTATTAAAAATTCAGAAAATAAAAAGGACTTCAGCGATATATCAGACGATATGGTATATTTGGAAAAATCTGAAAAAAGAACAGAAAAATAGATAAACTTTTTTATGCTCTTCTTACTATATCACCTACTTCAACAATTAGCGAAAGAGTGTTTTCAAAATCTAATTTAATAAAAACAAAAACCAAAAATCGTTTGAAAGCAAAAAAATTGAGTCAACTTTTATTTTTAAAAGATTATCAGCTTTACCACAAGAAAATAAAATAAATTTAAAATGAGCTTTTAATTTTATTTCCATACAAATTGTTTTTGTTTTTAAAATCGACTTTCAAAAAATGTATTGAAAATTTGAAATTTAAAATAAAACTTTTGTTAAAATAGAATTTTTGTTTTCTTGTGGTAAGGGCCTATTTCTTAAGAACAACTTAAATTGTCTTATTTGACAAAAATCATTTATGATATATTTTGTCTGAATACTTCAAATAATAATTTGTATTTGAATTATTTCTCAACAAGTATTAAAATCGACATCCATTAATTAAAAGTGATCTCAGTTATTCAATTTTTAAGTTTTTTTTTACTTTTAACTATTTTATTTTTAAGTTTTGTATGTATTTTTTCGTTAATAAAAATTTTAACTTTCTTATTTTAAGATTTTTTATATGAATTGTTTATTTTTTTTGTTAATAAAAATATTTTTTAAAATAATTTTTTTATTCGTTATTCTCTTCGATTAATCGAATAAATTTTGATCTTTAATCGTTTGATCGAACGAGGAAAAACAATTATTTGAATTATTCGAACAAAGTTGGAAGTCGAATAATTGACAACTCTAGCTTATAACGAACTATTTTTACTGGTCCCTCGGAGTTCGTTATAATAGGGTTTGACTGTATATATAATTTGATAAGATTATATATAATTATATCCAGGATTTGGTGGATATAATTATATAATATTATATCAAATTATATATAATTTTATAAAATTGTAAAAAAATTTCATCAAATTATATATAATTTGATATAATTTTATATAATTATATCCACCAAATCCTGGATATAATTATATATAATTTTATATAATTTTTTGGAAAATTTTACCTCTATATATGTATACTAGCTTACCACCCCGGTACTTCGTTACCGGTTGTATTGAATACCGGATAATAGAAGGATCAGTATTACTTTACCGATTTCAAGAAAATTCCCCTACGTAGACTTTGTTTTATTTACTTGTGCACGTTTAAGTCTTTCATAAACTAATATTTCAATGAATAATTTAAACAATAAAATTTGAATAATTTTTGAGCCCTTATATCGGGATTTTTGATTTTGAGTGAATAAAAATTTCAGTGAATAAAGAAATTGAAATAAAAATGAGTTACGACAATAAGAAGCGGAATTTTAAAAACTTATTTTTCCCAGAATGTTCTCCTACGTTACAAATTTTAACATTCTAGGAAATATAAAAAGTTTCTATACATATAATTTCAGAAAATAAAAAAGTACCAAAAATTGTACTTCCGGTACTTTATAAAAAGGGACTTTTTATAAAAGGTACAGTTTATAAAAGGTACTTTTAATGAAATATACTTCTTATAAAAGGTACTTTTTACAAAAGGTACTTTTTTAAAAGGTAATTTTTTTAAAAGGTTCTTTTTATAAAAGGTACTTTTTATAAAAGGTACTTTTTATAAAAGGTTCTTTTTAAAAAAGGTACTTTTTATAAAAGGTACTTTTTATAAAAGGTACTTTTTATAAAAGGTACTTTTTATAAAAGGTACTTTTTATAAAAGGTACTTTTTTTAAAAGGTACTTTTTATAAAAGGTACTTTTTATAAAAGGTACTTTTTATAAAAGGTACTTTTTATAAAAGGTACATTTTATAAAAGGTACTTTTTATAAAAGGTACTTTTTATAAAAGGTACTTTTTATAAAAGGTACTTTTTATAAAAGGTACTTTTTATAAAAGGTACTTTTTATAAAAGGTATTTTTATAAAAGGTACTTTTTATAAAAGCTACTTTTTATAAAAGGTACTTTTTATAAACGGTACATAATTTTCGGGAAGTACTTGTTCCAAAGTGTTTTATTTCACTAAAGGATCCTACATTTCAAATTTCAAGTTTGAATGATCATTATTCCAGTAAATAAAAAAAAGTACCAAAAGTACACTTTTTTACCCATTTTACCCCCGTAGAATCAACATTGGCAAAAACCTACATTGCAAATTTCAAGTTTCTAGTACCATTATTTAAGGAAATATAAAAGGTACCAAAAGTACAGTTTTTTAGCCTTTTTACATCCTTAGAATCATCATTGGCAAAAATCAAGCCTAAGTGGATCTACATATATTCCGGAAGGTGAATATACAGTCCAAATTTTAAGTTTTTGTGACCATTTTTTAAGGAAATATAAAAGGTACCAAAAGTACAGTTTTTTACCCTTTTTATCCCCTTAGAATCAACATTGGCAAAAGTCCAGCATTACTGGATCTATATTCCGGGAGGTGAACATACAGTCCAAATTTTAAGTCTCTATGACCATTATTTCAGGAGATATAAAAAGTACAGTTTTTTACCCTTTTTACCCCCTTAGAATCAACATTGGAAAAAAGCTTCGTAAAAGTAATGAAAATTAACATCAGATTAATGAAAAATTACTTACGGTTTCAACTGAAGCCATGTTGCATTTGACCAATGAAGCTGATATCATAAAAGTTCCTTTCAATGAAAACTTTCACGGAAACAATGAAAAAACTCGTAGAACGTGTTTTTAAATTTTAACACGTATTTCATTTTAAGATTTCATGAAATGCATGAATTATTCATTAATCACAGGTTGAATATCAGTAGGTAAGCGAAAGAAAATCACAACTTTAAATTGAAATTAATGAAAATTTTCATTAACATTTTAAATATTCAATACCACTACGAAGATTTGTTACACGAGGGACTTTCTAATTTGGACGACTATAAGAAATTGTTGTCTACAATACTGCCGTCCCAAGAAAGTTACAAGTGCCAAAATTCCAAAATTGAGATAAGGACAGATTCGGAACCGTAAAAGAGTTTTTGATTTTTGTGTTAAGCTTAAGGGGGTTTAAAGAAAAAAAAAAAACAGCCTTCAAGTGATTTTTTTAAACAGCTATAAAAAAATAAATACGCAATATTTTTAATTTTTTTTTTATTTGAAACATAAATCATTGTTATATTTTTAAAATTTAAGAACACAAAATTTTTTAAAGGACAATATCGGCTGCAGTTGCACAGCTAAAAGTACTGGACCGATTTTGATGATTTTTTTTTGATTTTTAGATTATTAAATTCTCTAGTACTTATCGTGGCCATTTTTTTTAAACTTTGGCCTAATTATGTTTTTCATGAAAGAAGAAAAGTAACTTTTTTATTTTTATACCCTCCACTCTAGTGATAGTGGTTATATAAATTTATCATTCCGTTTGTAACTCATCGAAATATCCGATCCGATCGATTTTAAGACATTCTAGTATGCCCGTCTATCTGTCTGTCTGTCTGTGTAAATGGCGATCACGGCCAAAGTATTACACTGAGATGACTCAAACGTAACATATTTATTGGAAGTTCTCCCGAGCGGTTTGGTATTGCATTTGAGCGATATTGGTTCACTGATTAAAAACTTATGAACGAAAATGTAAGGATACCTCAAAAATTTTAGTACATTCAACATAACCTAAAAATACAAAATGCTTTAATTCGACTGCTGGTTGACATATGTGAACATTAAAGGTGTCCTTACGACTAAGGTAATTTTTCAAAATCACTTTTGAATACGTGGTAGGGTCCTAAATTGTAGTTTAGTATCTAAAAATGAGTGAGCCAAAATTTGGGGGCAATCGGATAAAAATAACTCGTGCCGAAAATGGATTGAAGTTTTGTGACACTCTTATGTGATAAAAAAACACGTTTTTTCTAGTTTTTTGAAAATTATTGGTATATGTTATTTTTTGTTAATTTTTTTGTTAAATAATATGAAAATGGTACTAAATTACCTTTCCAAAAAGTTTAAAAAAATTCAAATCGGATAAAAAATAAGCATTTTATGCATACATGCCCCAGACCATTGCATGGTTTTTAAAGCCATATTTTGAAAATGTTCAAAATTTCTAGGCAAAAAAATAAAAAAAATTAAATTTTTCTTTATAATGTTATTAAATACATGTTATAGATAAAAACTAACAAATATAGTAGTCTAGCTTTTTTTAATTTGGCGTGGGTAGTGATATAACTTCCGCGGATTTTAAAGAAAACGTGTTTTTCTATGGTAATTTAGCAAATATGGAAAAAAATGTTTTGTATTGTACTATACCAAGCGTAAAACACAAATTCTGTAAATTTTTAGAGAAATAGGGCATCTTTAACCCCTTTTCATCGATGTGAAATGACAATTTTGGGACATTACATATTTCAATAAAACAAGATATCTGCATACATCCGGTTTCTCAAAAGTTATAGAATTTACATTTTACGCTTCGTTCCGTACAATAAAGAAAAAATTTCCCCATATTTGTTAAATTATTGTGAAAAAACGCATTTTATTTGGAATCCGCGGAAATTTTATCACTACCGGCGAAAAATAAAAAAAATCTTGACTACCATATCTGCTATTTTTAATCGTAAACATGTTTTTAATATGATCATAAAGTAAAATAATTTTTTTTTTTATTTTTTTGCCTAAAAATTTTTAAAATTTTGAAATTCTGGCTATAAAACCCATACAATGGTCTGGGGCATGTATGCGTAAAATGCATGTTTTTTATACGAATTTAATTTTATTAGTCTTTTTGGAAAGGTAATTTAGTACCATTTTCGTATTGTTTCACAAAAAAATTAACAAAAAATAACAAACACCAACATTTTACCAAAAACTACAAAAAAAGGGTTTTTCTTTCATACAAGAATGCACCAAAACTTCAATCCATTTTCGGCACGAGTTATTTTTAGCCGATTGTCCCCAAATTTTGGCTCACTCATTTTTAGATACTAAAGAACAATTTAGGACCCTACCAGGTGTAAAAAGATGATTTTCGTTTTTAAGGACACCTCTAGTGAACATAATTGAACACCAAATGGTATTTAAACAAGTACGAACTTATTTTTTGACAAAAAAATAAAAAAATAGTGGATTTTTTTTTTAGCAAATTTTTTTTCGCGAAAAATTTTATTTTTTTCTAAAGTAATTTCCTTTTAAATAAAGTTTTTTGCAATAATCTTTTACAAATTGTGGAGGGTATCACTACACTCGGCAAGGCCGAATTTAACTTTTTTAATTGTTTTTTTCTATGTTTATATTAGCATAATTTCAACAAAAATCAATATTTTTTTAAAAAATGGCCGCGGTAAGTACTACAGAATTTAATAATCTACAAATCAAATACAAAAATTAATCAAAATCGGGTCAGTAGTTTTTGCTGTACAACTGCAGCCGATTTTGTCTTAAAAAAAAGAATTCTAAAATTGAGTGGCAACCCTGGCAATTCTTGTTGACCAAATTTTGTATTATAAAATTCTAAAAATATTACAATAATTCATGTTTCAAATAAAACAAGTAGAAAAGTTAAATTCGACTTGGCCGAATCTATGAATACCCTCCACAATGCCCTTTTTAAGTGATAGTAAATCTTCTAACGTGTAAAAATAATATTTTTGATTGGAAATATTTTATATTGTAAAAAAAAACTTTTTTTAGTACTTTTTGAAAAAAAAAATAATTTACTAAATTTTTTTTTGAGTGTAAAATTTTTTTCGAGTGTATTTTTTTTTAGTGTAAAAATATTTTTGAGTGACCAAAATACGTTGTAAAATATTTTTGTGACTTACCAATGTTTTTAAGACATGTTTAAAGGCTTTTCAACGATTTCGCTAGAATGCAATACCAACCTGACCAGGTAAATGCCCAACATATGTATATGCCAAACTTCAGAAGCTTCTTTAAAGTCTTTTAAAAGTTAGCGTGTTTTCAACAGACAGACAGACGGACGGACGGACATCGCTAGATCCTCTTAGAATCGATTGAGGATCATAAATATATATACTTTTTGGGGTCCTAGACCAATATTTCGAGGTGTTACAAACGCAATGACAAACTTATATATACCCTCTATCACTAGAGTAGAGGGTATAAAAACAGAATTAAAAAATATTGCGCATTTATGTTTTTATAGCTGTTTAAAAATTGCTCTCGTTAAGACTGTTTTTTTCCTTTATACCCCATTTAAAAGACCTATTTTTTACTGTAAATGATATTAGTTATGAGTACATGGATATACAAAAATGTAAGGCGCGGAAGATAGAAACCGTAAAAGCTAAATATCTCAAAAATACTGAAATTGAGATGTGACTTTCTTTCTTATGACGGCAGAATAGCGCGTGTATCACAATTTTTTTGGTGAGTCACGTGTAAAGTGTGTATGACATCTTCTGTTTTTTGAACTTTTGAAGCAACTTTATCAGGGTCTATGAGATTTTCGACAACTTCTCACAAAAACTTTGAAATAATGGAAATTTTCGTAGAAGCTCTTTATAAAGTTGGTTGAAAAGTTTAAAAACAATCAAATAACATGTATGCTAAACCATCACTAAAATTTTGTTAAATGTACGTTATTGTAGATAACAAGGTAGAAAAAATACACTTTCACTTTTTTATTCACGATTTTCACTTAAAAATTTGTTCACACAAAATTTTACTCTAACCTTAATTCATAATAGATAAGTAAAATTGAATTTTAGTACTTATGCGATTAATTAAACCGCTCAACAAGCTTTTTCTGTTCGAATTCTGATGAGTAATTTTAGTAGTCTTTGATCTCCTGATTCCAAATCTGTTCTCTAAAATTTTCCATCACGTCTAGATTTTTAGTTATTAAAATTTGGTATTTTAGGCTTTCAAAAAGGCAAAAATCACGTTTTTCAGATTTTTAACCGCGTATAAAAAAAATTCTAGACGTGGTGGAAAATTTGGAGTACAGATTTGGAATCAGCGAGTCAAAATCTTTAAAAATTTTTTATGTGACTTCAAACCGCAGCCAAAAACCTTCGATTTGTTGAGCAGTGTTATATACGCTTCACTATAAATTTCGTATAAAAAGTCTGAAAAAATCACAAAATAAATTCGTGCCACTCTGATCTTCTGTTTTGTCGTTATTTTGAGCGTTTTACTACACACCAAACAGACAGGTGTCAAAAAACGATATGTTTTATAAACCAAATTTAATGAACATTTTTAATGAAACTACGATAACTAATGAAACAAATTTTATGAAATTGGTTAAATGAAAACAAAATAATGAATCCATCTTATTTATATTACAAATGTTTTTTTAGAGCAGCGGAGGTTTTGATCTGCTACTGGTATACAGTATTTTTTTTGGGTCACATTCAAGATAAAAAATCGCGCTGCACAGTGTTATTTATGCTATAAATCTTTATTACTTACCCACTACATTTAAACGAAACCCCTGACTTATTTTTGGTTCTGTTGATACTTGACACTCATATGTACCAGAATCTCTAGGTTGTGGCGATGATATTCGTAAAGTCCATTCATCTGATCCTTCTGTGTGTAAAGATTGAAATCGTTGATCATTGGTGTATGTCAGTATGCCCACAGTTAGTATGTGTAAATCACGTTTTCGTATCCAAGATACCTGTTTTTTTTTTAAAATAAATTTAAAATCTCCATCATATTTTAAACTTAAATTTTTATGTAATGCTTCTTACCGCTCTATCTCCTAAATTTCTAACTCTACATTGTAGTAGCGCTGCTTGACCCACAATTGAGGTTACTTCTCGCCGCGAGGAGTTATCAAAGTACGGCTGAGAGTAGGGTGTTTCCCAATAGTGTGAGGATACATCACCGTATATAATTCTCATCTCTATAATAAAATAAATAAAAAAATATTTGTATGAATATTAAATCGTAATATAATTTAATTTTTATTCATTATAAAAGTTAAGTAGCGTTATAATTCAAAAAAACAAACTTTAAATTGCAAATTTTTTTTTATGATTATTTCCTATTCTCAATTTAATAACTCAAATTAACCATAATTTCCACTTAAATTGTTTTATATGTTTTTTTTTTGTTGCAAAAAATTCTTTCTATTATTTTGAATACTAAAAAATTATTATTTTTTTTTATGGGTTTTTATGTTCTATTTGTGGGGTTCCCAAAATGTTTTTTTTTGATGCTTTAAAATACTGGACCTCATTCGAACCACATTCTTGGTCCATTTTTTGAAGACTTGAAAGAGTTCTACTGATTTAATTTTTTTTGATATTCGTGTTCAGCGCATCAAAAGTAACCTATATACATCTATGGGGGTTTTCGTGTCAACTGACACAACTTTTGAAACCGATGTCTTCCGATCGGGATGAAATTTGCACCAAGGTTAGTCCTATTGAATAGTAGTTCAGACACAATTTTTCAACGAGATCGGTCAAGAACTCTCTGAGTTAGAGGGGGTCGAAATTTGACATTTTGGCCAAAGAGGTGTTTATTCTCATCCATGTAACTTCTTACCTATTGTTTTTAGCAAAATGTGTCCCAAAGAGTTTAGATAGCTATTTCTTTAGTCTTTCGAAAAAAAATATAAAAAAATAAAAAAATTTTTTTGATTTTTTTTCTTAAAAATCCAAAACTTTTTTGACTTTTTCCTCAAATGGGCCCTTTTTTTTTATTCGAAAGAAAGCTTAGGTGATTTCCTTTAAGAGCTGTGGGGTCGCTTAGTGGGATGCGAGTGGAATATCTATGAAAACTTTTTTAACTTTGGAACACAAAAAACGGTTCTTCAATTTGCACTATTAGGCGTGGGATAGCTACCCTGTTTTCGATTTCGATCCGCGATACCCTCTAATTTTTTTAGGTTCGAAAAAGAAAGCACGAGCCAAAAAATGGGGGCGGTGGGGAGGTGCCATATGGCCCCTCATTGGGGTCAAAGTTGGGCGTAAAGAGGTAAAAATCCTCAAAAAGCCCCAAAACTCCCCTAGAAACGCCACTGGAGGGGTGCAATGTGAGACCGACCTCCAATAATTTTCTGCCCCCAACATTTTTCTTGAACATACCTTACCCCTATTTCCACTTCCTAAGGGGTCTCCCATACAAAATGACATTTTTATAAAATTTGCTCCTACCACTCTAACTGTCCATAGGGTGCCCCTACCCAGCAAAAATTGGCATTACTAGTAATGGGTTTTGTAATCCGAAACAGATGTTAATAAGTAGTTACTTATTGAATGAAACACTAATTATTTTAACAAGGGCGTGAGACAAAAATAATTAGTGAAGAGTATGGAGATAAATAAGTAGTTACTGCCTCGGATTACAAATAAGGAGTAAAAACCCATTAACAATAAGAAGTAAAATAATTAGTTAATTAAAACTTTTGAAATGTAACTTGTTTTTACTAAAACTTAAAAATTGCGTAATTTTTATTAAGTTTTTAAGTACTTTTTAAGTTAATTGAATTGTAAAGATTAAAAACTACAAGTACAAGAAAATATTATTACTTAGAGGTGCTTTTATAACATATTACTGAGAAGTAGTTACTTTTGGGCTTAAAATAATGTTAATGGTAATGGGTACTCATTATAAATAATGTACTTGGTAATGATTACTTTTCACAACTCATTACTATGTTTTTGCTGGGTAGAGAATGTTTTTTCAACTCCAACATTTTCTCAGAATATACCTACCCTTTATTTTCAACTCTTTTATTTTTTTATAAGTTTTTAAAAATACATGATTTTATAATGTATGGGAGCCCCTTAGGGAGTGGAGATAGGGTGTTATGATGTTCGGACAAAATGTTGGTAACTAAAAAATAATGGGGGTTGGTCGTAATTTTTGCCTCTCTAGGAGGCATGGAGGGGCGGTAGGAGCTGGTTTAATAAAACAAATTTATAAAAAATAAATGAAATGTATGGGGACCACCTTAAGGGTTAAAGATAGGCTGGATTTTTGCCAATGTTGATTCTAAGGGGGTAAAAAGGGTAAAAAACTGTACTTTTGGTACTTTTTATATCTCCTGAAATAATGGTCATATAGACTTGAAATTTGGACTGTATGTTCACCTCCCGAAATATAGATCCAGTAAGGCTGGACTTTTGCCAATGTTGATTATAAGGGGGTAAAAAAGGTAAAAAACTGTACTTTTGGTACCTTTTTTATTTCCTTAAATAATGGTCCTAGAAACTTGAAATTTGGAATGTAAGTTCAGCTCCCGGAATATAGATCCACTAAGGCTGGATTTTTGCAAACGTTGATTCTACGGGGGTAAAAAACTGTACTTTTGGTACTTTTTATGTCTCCTTAAATAATAGTCATATAGACTTGAAATTTGGACTATATGTTCACCTCCCGGAATATAAATCCAGTAAAGCTGGACTTTTGCCAATGATGATTCTCAGGAGGTAAAAAGGGTAAAAGCTGTACTTTTGGTGCCTTTTACATTTCCTTAATAATGGTACTAGAAACTTTAAATTTGCAATGTAGGTTCACCTCCCGGAAAAAAGATTCACTAAGGCTGGGTTTTTGCCAATGTTGATTCTACGGGGAAAAATGAGTAAAAAAGTGTACTTTTGGTACTTTATTTTTTATTTGCTGAAATATTAGTCAATGAAATTTGGAATGAATGGCAAGGATCCTCTGCTGAAAAAAACAAATTTTGAAAATTTGGATTCTAAGGAGGGTCAAAGGTGTAAATACTGTACTTTTAGTACTTTTTGTTATTTTTTTAAATAATATGCATAGAAACTGAAAATTTAGAATGTAGAATCCTTCGGCGAAAAAAAATTTCTGGAAAAAGTATTTTTTGGAAATTGTACTTCATCGGGGGGTAAAGGGGTAAAAATTGTACTTTTGGTACTTTTTATATATACTAAAATAATGATCTTTGACACTTGATATTTGGAATCAGAGCTTCGAAGGATTTCATTCCTTAATTCGATTTGTCATTCTGAGTGAAAATTTAGTGATTGCATTCCCCAATCACATTTTAGCGAATTGAATGAATTCACTATAGACTCATTCGATTTATAAATATCGAATGCATACGTTTTATTTTTCATTCGACTTTCAAAAATCGAATGCATTCGATTTTTTTTTCATTCGACTTTTAAAAATCGAATGCATTCACTTGCGAATGCAATCGATTTTCTTTTCATTCAATTTGAAAAATCGAATGGCTTATTCATTCATTGCATAAAAAACTTAAAAAAAATAACCAAGATAGAGTAAAACGGAGCCAATTTTTTGCCCATAGTATCGCTAACACTCTTCACATTTTTTTGTCGTATAGGCAGTTAATATGTGCAGTTTTTAAATTTTCGGGAACACCAACTTTTTGGATTCAAAATTAGAGCCCATTAGGATCATCGTATGTAAAGAGATTAGGCGGTACTATGGACCAAAATTTGGCTCCGTTTTGGTCTATATATGTATTTCAAAAATCGATTGCATTCGCAGTGGAATGATAAAAAGTCGAATGCATTCGATTTTTCTAAATCGAATGAACAAGAAATCGAATGCATTAATTTTTGTTCATTCAATCGAATGAATTCCAAGGACTGCATTCAATGTTGATTTATGAAATCGAATGCATTCACTGACTATAAAAATTTAATGGATTTTTTTGAGAATTCATTCGAAAAGGATTTCATTTTTCGAAGCTCTGTTTGGAATGTACCCTTTATAAAAAGTACCTATTATAAAAATATTCTTTTATATAAAGTACCTTTCATAAAAAGTACCTTCTATAAAAAGTACATTTTATAAAAAGTACCTTTTATAAAAAGTACCTTTTATAAAAAGTACCTTTTATAAAAAGTACCTTTTAAAAAAAGTACCTTTTAAAAAAAGTACCTTTTATAAAAAGTAACTTTTATAAAAAGTACCTGTTATAAAAAGTACCTTTTATAAAAAGTACCTTTTATAAAAAGTACCTTTTATAAAAAGTACCTTTTATAAAAAGTACCTTTTATAAAAAGTACCTTTTATAAAAAGTACCTTTTATAAAGAGTACCTTTTATAAAAAGTACCTTTTATAAAAAGTACCTTTTATAAAAAGTACCTTTTATAAAAAGTACCTTTTATAAAAAGTACCTTTTATAAAAAGTACCTTTTATAAAAAGTACCTTTTATAAAAAGTACCTTTTATAAAAAGTACCTTTTATAAAAAGTACCTTTTATAAAAAGTACCTTTTATAAAAAGCACCTTTTATAAAAAGTACCTTTTATAAAAAGTACCTTTTATAAAAAGTACTTTTTATAAAAAGTACCTTTAATAAAAAGTACCTTTTATAAAAAGAACCTTTATAAAAGTACCTTTCATAAAAAGTACCTTTTAAAACAAGTACCTTTTAAAACAAGTACATTTTATAAAAAGTGCCTTTATAAAAAGTACCTTAAATAAAAAGTACCTTTTATAAAAAGGACCTTTTAAAAAAGTGCTTTTTATAAAAAGTACCTTTCATAAAAAGTACCTTTTATTAAAAGTACCTTTTATAAAAATACCGAAAGTACACTTTGTGGTACTTTTTTACATCCTGAAATAATAATCATAGAAACTTTTTATATTTCCTGAGAAAATGGTCCTGGAATCTTAAAATTGGTATAATAGGAGAATTCGTTAAAAAAAAAACATTCTATGAAAAATACGTTTTGGAAATTTCGCTTTTTAGTGTGGTAAAATGGCTAAAAAGGTGTATTTTCGGTACTTTTGATATTTTCTGACGTAATGGTTCTAGAAACTTAAGATTAGGAATGTAAAATCATGTTTGTACTTTTAATATTTGGTAAAACAATGATCCTAGATAATTGAAATATGGAATGTAGGATCCTTCGGTGAAGAAAAACATTCTGGAAGAGGTACTTTTTGTAAATTTCGTTATCGGGGGAAAGAAAGTGTACTTTTGGTACTTTTTTTTTGGTTCCGATAATAATAACCTTAGAAGCTTGAATTTTCAAATGTAGGGTCCTTAGGTGAAAAAACCATTCTGCTAAAATATTTTTAAAAAATTCCGTTTCTAGAGGTGTAAAAAAGGGGTTTTTTTAATACTTTTTATATTTCATGAAGTAATGATTTTAGGCACTGACATTTTGAATGCTCGATCGTGTAGTGAACAAATGCTTTGGAATAAGTTCTTTTTGAAAAATTTGTTTCTACGGAGAGAAATGAAACTTACATGGAACGAAAGGAGACGAATTGGAAACGAAATGGTGAAGAACGAGGAACGAAATGAAATAGAGCAGGGAACAATATGTAATGATACTTTTTATTAAAATTTTTCGTATTTAACTTTTTTACTCATTTTTTTTTTTAATTCGGTAGAGTAATCCTGATCCTTCTATTATCGGGTATTCAATACAACCGGTAACGAAGTACCGGGATGGTAAGCTAGTAAATATCATATGTCGTAAAACATGGTTTTTAAATTTTGTTTTTTAATTTTAAAAAATCCAAAACTAATCTGATTGATTTTAAATTTGTACCACATAACTTTTAGGTCTCGTAGAGTAAGAACTTGACAGTACCCTCGGAAAAATCTTAAGTTGAAAAACAATGTCACTGTATTGGAGGGTATACAAATTTGATAAAAGTTTTTTAATTTATTTCTCTCAAGAAAAATCTAATTAGTTCTTAAGGAAATTAGCTCTTTATCAAGCTTTTGGGAAAATTTTTAACAAACATTACGATTCTGGAATGTTAAGTAGAATCGATTACAGGATATTGCAACTATTTGGAACGGAAAGCTTGGTTATAAATTTTAATTATTTTTTATACATTCTTAAGTTTGAAAATATTTATTTTAACGACTTAACCGAATTTGAAGTGCTCTGAAAAAAGTTTAAGAATCACTATTTGATACTTTTACTTTGACTACCTAAATGTGACCCTATTTCCCTTAAAAATTTTTACTTTTATATGTTTGTATGTATTTTTGCTGGTGTTTTTATGAAACATTTTAGTAATAAAAAGAAAAAAATTCTTAAAGTTATAGTATCTGATATACTATTTTATGACCTCATTAGTAAATACTATGGGAACTACACAGGTATGCATCTATTATGTATTTACTCACTATATAAAGTCAAAAACAATAAACTTTTTTTTTTTTTTTTTAAAAAAAAGCTTAAAAACTTTAAAAACTATTTAAAAATTAAACAAAAAAAAAAAAAATTAGCTGTTTTTACCTTTTTTTGCATTTAAAAAATAATTTAATATGTAAATTTTTCACAAAAAAAAATCTTAAAACGATTAGGACAGGAGTAGTACTCTGTATGTGAACTATTTTAAAGTTTTTTCCTTTTTTTGTAGTTCAGTTTTTTAGTTTGTCCAAAGTTTGTTTCTTACAAACAGCTAATCAAAAACTGATTAAAACTCTGTGGAGCAAGAATAGTTTTTGACAATTTGTTTTGTTAAAAAAAAAATAAATGGATAAAAAAAAAGTTTAGTTTGAAAACTTTTTTTTTTTAAATTTATTTTGCACTTGTTCTGTTCTGTATTGTTATTTAAAATAATATCCATTGTCTATTTTTTGTAACAGATTTTTTTTTTCTAGTTCATAGCAATTAAAAAACATTTTTTTTTGTACTTTTTTGTTACAACAAAAAAAAAAAAAAAATCTGTCAAGTTTGTCATGTTCATTTAGACCATCAAATTATCATAATTATTTTATCGACATTTTATAAAGAAATTAGAACAGTTTGTCACACAAATGCACACTTAGTTATACACCTAAAAGTGTATTTATGCATATTAGAGTGCCTTGATAAAAGGAATGTTAAGGTACTTCCCCCGCAAAAAAAAAAAAAAAATACTTTATTTTATTTTATGATGATTCTCATAATGTTATAAAATGGTGCAGTTCACGGATTTTAAAATTGCTTTGAAATTTCAAATGGTCAAAGCTTGGTTTAGTTAAGCATACTCCGTATTTTTGTAAATACTGGGTAAAAACTTACCGTTCTTAAACCAAAAGATAGTTAATGATCTAGACTAAAAACACTATTGAGAAAATTCAGAGAAATTTACACTCCCGTGATTTAAAAGACAATAACATAAATTTTTATTTATTTAATTTAATTATTTAAATATTGAAAAACTGCTAATTAAGCACATTTTGGGTCTCTCCTGTAACGTACCCTTAACTTGATTTTAATAAAAATGAACTTTGATTTTAATAAAAATGAAATCAGTCGTCTGAATTTTTCTAGCACTTAACGTTTTCGAGATATTAGCATTTAAAAAAATAAAAACTCTGTAATTAGCTTGTGGTTATGTTTGTAAGTATTCGAAATATTGATCCTAGACTCACCTTTAAGTATACCGATCTTCTCAGAATCGTTTCCAAAGAGTATGAAACTTTTGGCTAATCAAGCTTAATTATAACAAGTAAAAAAGTTAAATTCGGCCTTGCCGAATGTAGTGATACCCTCCACAATTTCAATAAGATTATTGCAAAAAACTTTATTTAAAAGGAAATGACTTTTGAAAAAAAAATTTAAAAAAAAATTTCCGCAAAAAAAAATTTTGGTAAAAAAAATCCGCGATTTTTTTGTCAAAAAATATGTTTATACTTGTTTAAATACCATTTGGTGTTCAATTATGTTCACATATGTCAACCAGAAGCCGAATTAAAGCATTTTGTATTTTTAAGTTATGTTGAATGCACTGAAATTTTTGAGGTGTACTTACATTTTCGTTCATAACTTTTGAACTGCTGAACCGATATCTCTCAAATACAATACCAAACTTCTCGGGAGAACTTCCAATAAATATGTTAACTTTCAGTCATCTCTGTGCAATATTTTGTCCGTGACAGCATTTTCCACAGACAGACAGACGGACAGACGGAAATCGCTAGAATGTCTTAAAATCGATCGGGCATCATGAATATATGGGGCATTCCATGTGAAATCGGACACTTTGAAAAACTTTTTTTTTAGATTTTCCCAATTTGTTTACAGTTTTTAGTACCCTTCGAAAACTCCTTCGTGGTAATTTTTCAGATTTTTTTGATGACCCGTTCAAAAGATATCGAATTTTTAAAAATTGGTAGTTTGTTCCTTTTCTCAAACTTCTTTTAATCATAACTTCTTCAATAATGGTCCAAATTTCAAATTTTTTTTTTCAAAATTTTTGTTTTTTTACGTACTTTCTAAAAAAAAATCCCAAAAAATTCTTAAAAGCGCTCTAGTATGCGATTTTTAAGTTTTAAAATTTAAATCTGAGTTTTGAAAATGTTTGTACTCTTCGATTTTTTTGAAATTTTTTTGTGTAAAACAAAAGAGAGAGGGGTCATTAGTGAGACCGACCCCCATTTATTTTTACCCTACAACATTTTTTCGAAACATACCTACGCCCTATCTCCACTCCCTAAGTAGGCTCCCATACAAAATTAAATTTTTATAAAATTTGCCCCAACTGTTATTTGTATGGGAGCCTACTTAGGGAGTGGAGATAGGGCGTAGGATGTTTTGAAAAAATGTTGTAGGGTAAAAATAAATGGGGATCGGTCTCACTAATGACCCCTCGCGGACGCACCATTGGACCGGTAGAACCTGATTAAATAAAACAAATTTACAAAAAATAAAAAAAATTGTATGGGGACCGCCTTAACAGTTAAAGATAGAGGGTAGGTGTGTTCAGAGAAAATGTTTGGACTAAAAAAATATTGTGGGTCGGTCATACATTTTGTTGCTCTAAGGGCACTATTAGGGCAGTTAGAGCGGTTGGAACAAATTTAAAAAAATGTTGTTTTGTGTGGGAGCCCTCTTAGAAATTGGAGATAGGGTATTAGTTTGTTCCAAAGAAATGTTAAGACGTAAAAATTAATGGGGGTCGGTCTTCTAAAGGACCCCTCTATGACGCACCATTGGAGCAGTAGAAATGATTTTAAGATTGAAAAATTACAATAAAATTTTTTCAAAAAATTTTAAAAAATAGTAATAATCGTTATCCCACGATCTTCCTGGGCAAAAAATTTGTAGAATTGATAGAAGTTTTACACAAAAAAATTTCATAAAAATCGAAGAGTACAAACATTTTCAAAAATGAGATTTAAATTTTAAAACTTAAAAATCGCATACTACAGCGCTTTAAAGAATTTTTTGGGATTTTTTTTAGAACGTACGTAAAAAAACAAAAATTTAAAAAAAAAAATTTGAAATTTGGACCATTATTGAAGAAGTTATGATTAAAAGAAGTTTGAGTAAAGGAACAAACTACCAATTTTTAAAAATTCGATATCTTTAGAACGGGTCATCCAAAAAATCTGAAAATTTACCACGAAGGAGTTTTCGAAGGGTACTAAAAACTGTAAACAAATTGGGAAAATCTAAAAAAAAAAGTTTTTCAAAGTGTCCGATTTCACATGGAATGCCCCATATATACTTTATGGGGTCCCAGATCGATATTTCAATGAGTTACAAACGGAATGACAAACTTATATATACCCTCTATCACTAAGTGGAGGGTATAATAAAAATAAAAAATAAAAATCAAAATTTTTTTTCATTGTGTGAACTTTTTTTTTCGACCCAATGTTTAGGGCCCGGTAGCGACCCCTAAACCTTAATGAAAAATTCTCACGGTGCTTAATATATATTTCGGGTGGCCCGTACAAAATCCAACTTTTGTTTTTATGAACCACCCTAATATATATTCATGATCCTCGATCGATTTTAAGACGCTCTAGCGATGTCCGTCCGTCTGTTGAAAATACGTTAACTTTTGAAAGACTTTACGGAGGCTCCTGAAGTTTGGCGTATATGTTGGTCATTTACCTGGTCAGGGTGGTATTGCAATTCAGAAAAATCGGTTCAGTGGTTCAAAAGTTATAAGCAAAAGAGTGAATTTCGTCTAGGGGTTTACGCGAATTTGCGATATATGTAATAAACAAGCTTCGAAAGACAATTCTGAGGATCTTGAAGCTTGGCATATACATTTGTCGTTTCTATGGTCTGGTTCGTATTGAATTTCCGCCAAATCACCTTAAATTCACGTGTTGAAAAACTATTAAACATATTTTTACACTAAGAAAAAAAATGCACTCAAAAAAAATTTTACACTAAAAAAAATTTAGTATTTTTTTACAAAAATGACTAAAAAAAGTTTTTGACTCAAAATAAAATATTTCTAATCAAAATTGTTAATTTTTTTCACGTTAGAAAAGTTTTCGTTTTCTATCACTTGAAAAGTGAATTGTGTAAGGTATTCATTAGCATGTCCCAAAATCAGGAAATTTTGGAATTTCTTTAGGGCATACCTAGGGTGACCATTTTTTTCTGAACTCAAATTAGTACGGCCAAGTTTTTATGTTTTTTTTTTTCTAGAAATAACTACGTGTAAAGCTTAATGTTGACTACGGAAAGAATTAAGCGTTAATCCTACTCTCAAAAGCTCTTTTCTATGGGAAGTCACTGATGATGTTTTAAACACCCAAACAATTTTCGTTAAATTTATATAAGTACTTTAGTAAAAACAACTGGTAAAAACAACTGTTAAAAACATATGCTATAAGATCTGGTAGTTATTTTTCAGAAAATTTAGTTGACTTAAAACAACTTCATTTAAATGTTTTGATCGTTTCATTGCAGAAAATATAATAAAAACCGACAGGTTTTGGGAAAGAGAAAATGCCTCAGATTCTGAAGACTTTTTCTTTAAGTTTTGGTAAGTTTTCCTTTTAGAAAACTTCCCAGCGATTTTTTCAATAAATTCTGATGACATTTGCTCATCGAATATCTCAGAACTATTAAGGTTCATGCAATTAGATTATCTTTCCAAATTTATAGAAAATCCGTCATCCCGTGAAGTTTTCGTTATAGAAAATCTCAAAGATTCTCTGCGCCTTTTCATTTAAATGTATGAAGATCAAAATAATCTCATGATCAGAAATCTTTTTGCGTTAAGGAACTTTTTGATTCATTGTCAGATTTAAGTTTTAAAAAACTACTCTGACGACTTTTTTATGAAAATAAAGTTTTTGTATAGAATTTTTGAATAAAATAATTTTTTTTTATGTTGAAATGTTCAAAAATCAGTACAATCAGTACATATTTCAAAAAATCAGTACAAATCAGTACAACGTTTTTTGTACATGTACTGATCAAATCAGTACGAATGGTCATTGAAGAAATGATTACGGTAAAAATAATTAAAAAAATTTTGTATGTCATCTTCAGGGCGCAACTAGCGCTTAAAGTTTGCATCCGTGGTGCATTTTGTAAAAAAAATATTTTCATTTTTAAAATTGGTGCCAAAAGTTTCGTTAGGTAGAGTATATTGAGGAAAAAATATTTTTAAAGTTTTCATGGAGCAATTTTGATCCAGCGCAATGTTTTGAAACTTCGAGGATGCATAATTTATTACATATCTTTTAAATTTTTGTAAAAACTACTTTTTATACAAAGGCTTGAAGATAAACTCCGTTTAATACAAAATCTTAAAAGATCTCTTACATATTTGTTAATTTTTTTCAATTTGAAAATAAAAAAAAATATTTTTTTTTGA
This sequence comes from Pegoplata infirma, assembly GCA_963921195.1. Classification (NCBI taxonomy): domain Eukaryota; kingdom Metazoa; phylum Arthropoda; class Insecta; order Diptera; family Anthomyiidae; genus Pegoplata; species Pegoplata infirma. The sequence goes on from OY992536.1 coordinate 12,436,857, forward strand.
CTAAATGCACTACGGATGCAAACTTTAAAAGCTGGTTGCGCCCTGAAGATGACCTCCAAAAATTTGTTAATTTTTTCCCCCGTAACCAGCTCTTGAATAAGCATCGTTCTAAGGATGTGACCTAAAATTTTCCAATTTCGGGACACGCTTGTATTCATAGATTTGCCTAGTCGAATTAAAATTTGTTGAAATTTACCAATTTAAAGTAGGAAACTGGGCTATAAATTCGGATTTTTGAGAGTGTACTTGTTTACCTCTAAAATCGAAATTTGACAAAATCGAGGGAATTTTTTTTGAGAGTGCTGTGGCTCAGTGGTTAGCGCGTTGCACTACTAGCCAGTAAGCCTGAGTTCGATTCTCAGCTCAGGCAGAACAACATTTTTTTCGGATAGTTATTAGTTTCTATTTATGACTAATATCTATCGCAGCACCCTCCTTCGTTGATAAATAGCACTAAAAACATCAACGAAGTAAAATAATAAAATAATGGCTATTAAACACAGCTTCAAAATAATTCGCCAGATCAATAACAGATGGCGATGCAACAACTGTTCTAAAAATAACAACACGCACAATTACAGTGTTGCCATACTGAAGCCCTTCTACTTTTCCAATCTTTCATCTCTCTTCTATCCCCTTTCCGAAAGAAGCATCACGGTTACATTAGTAATTAATAGACAGCATTGCCTGAGTGTTGCTTCTTTTATAAAAAAAGGGCCTGTCAATTTTTAATTTTTTTTTTAAACTCCGGCTTGTAACTCATTGAAATATCGTTTTGGGACTTCATATAATCCCGAATATCGATCTATTTTAAATCGATCTAGCGATGCCCGTGTGTCTGTTGAAATAGTGATCACGGCTAAATTAAAACACAGAAATGACTTTATGTATAACATAACTTCTTTTCGATGTTTAAATTAGTTTGGTAATGGATATCAGCTATGTCGGTTCAGTAGTTCAAAAGTTAATAACGATAGCTTATCAACGACTCTTTGAAAATTTTAATATACAGCTGCGGTCAAAAAAATAGCACCAGGATAAAACAAAATTTCCTGCGCTATTTTTTTTTTAACAATTTAAACTTATGTCACTGAAAACGTGTCATAAGTTACTTACAAGAGTGTGAAACAATATTACATAACAAAAGGCTAATTTGGTTTTTTATTTCATTAAAAATTTTCAGAGTTTTTAAAAAAACTTCAAAAACACTCAGTCAAAAAAATAGCACCACAGTACTTTTTGTATTAAAATTAAATTCATAAATTTGAAAAACGAATGGATTATGAATTCAGTATTGTTGTAATATCTTTAAATATTTAAAAAAAAAATTGTCGAGTGCTCATTGTTGACAATTACCTCTGTACAACGTTATTGTGCCGAATTCACGAGATTTTGGGATCTTTAATTCGAAATTGAGTTCCAGATTTGCTGAACAGCCACCCAAAGGGCTTTATTACAAGTTGGTTGTATTCAAGACACTCTCTTCTCTATATCTGTCCATTAACTATCGATTTGATCTAGGTCTGGGGATTGACCAGGCCATTCCATCACGTTTACTTTATTGTCCAGAACCAATTTTTTGTCAATTTCCCGTCATGATTTGGGTAATTGACGTGTAAAAGGCCAAAATTAGTGGCATTTGCTCAGAAACTTATGGTAACATTACTTTCTGGAGGACATAAACGTTAAGTGTATATCCACGATTGTCCTAGTCCAATATGTGAGCCATGGTCCAATATATGAACCCCACTCCACAGTAGGAAAATATCTCCCACACCATAAGCACCATTTTAAGTTATTTTTATTTCGAGTTTTAGATTGAAATCCGAGTTATAGGGTCTTCTGACATAGGTATGTAATCCCATGTCTCCAAATAAAACAACAATGGATTCATTTGTCCATAGAACATTGATCCACTTTTAAGCTGGTCATTCTGAGTTACTGTTAGCAAACTTCAAACGACTTGCAGCATGCTTAAGTGAGAGTAGGGGCACTTTTTCGAATCTACAAGCGTTAATGTTGTTGTTTTGTAATCTTCGACGAACATTTTCAGCATTTGCTGTCCTTTTTTAGCTCTAGAGCTGCCGTAAATGGGGCCTTCTTCCATTGTCTTTACAAACATCTAACCACTAATGGTGACAAACGTCGTTTGTGACTAAGTTTTTCAAGCTCTAAAGTTAATTTTGTTGAATTTTTAATCATTTTATAAGCGCATCCAACTAATTTTCCTGTTTCAGAATATGGTTTATGTTCAGAAATTATATTTTTTACAAAAGCACGTTTTTGAGGAGTGTAATGTTTTCCAAGTCGTATTTTTATGAAAATAAACATCAAATTTTGTAATGAATTAATTTTTTTGTAAATAAAAACTATCTTCCTTTAGTATTTAACACTTTTATTTTAATAATTTAAACAATATAAATTTTTTTAATAAAATTTTGTCATTCGGTGCTATTTTATTGACTGCACTGATTCAGAGTTTTTTTAAATTATCGATCATTATAAAAGAACCGTCCACAATTTTTGGAAAAAGTAAAAACATTTAAGGGGTGTATACTTAGTATAAGAGTATTACATATTTACTTTAAACGAATACACACATAATATTTTGTTTTAATTGGATGAATAGAGATTTTGTCATTGGTGCTATTTTTTTGACCGGCACTGTATACCACATATCCAAAAATACAAAATGCTTTAGTTTGTCTGTTGGTGGCCACCTGTGAACAGAGTTTGATAAAGAATGGTATTTAATCAAGTACAAAATTTTTTTTCACACAAATTCAATTCCAGGCACTCTAATGCAAAAATTTTCTGGCATTAAATATTATTACACGAAATAAATTAAGTACATAATTATTCATATTTTTGCCTAAAACTGCACTAAAGCGATATGAGCGCTAGGATTACCTTAGGAATTTGTCAAACGTAAAAGATAAATAACTGCAGAACTGGCCTAGTTTCGTGAAACACCTTAAAAAAAAAAGTAAAAACGTAAACGCGGGTACAAAAATTTACCATGTTTTATAAATTATTATTGTCAGATAGTTGATTTATTACTTGAGTACTTCCTTAAAAGCTCTTATGTTTATGGCTGACAAAATAGACAATGTTATTTAAGGGATTTTTTTTTTGTTGAAATAATTTGCATTTGTTAGTCATACCGCTGTTATGGAAAAGCGTACAAATAGAAATTTCAAAATTTTAATTGAAATTTTAATACAATTAAAGTGTTACAGTAATATGTCCTACAATATAAATCGTTTAAAAAAAAGAAAAAAAAACGCAGGTAAGTTTTTAGTGGGGCAAATCGATCCAGGTGGTAAATGACATTACCACCGACCAGTATCGTGATTAATATTTAAGGGTCAACACAAATTTATATAATCAATAAAGGTCAATATCCCAGTTGGAAAATGTGTCACTGAGGAAATTTCCACAGTGATTGAGGAAATGTCTTCAGGTTCTGACAAATCATAAGTAATCCTTGATGACATGTCCTAACATTATCAGCACTGAATGTTTGCTTTAAGAGTGTTGACAATTCCTCTAAGACGTCTAAAAGGAAATGTCTTCAGAATAGCAGTATATTAAATTAGAATTTTAAATCTGGGCAACTCTTCAATTTCCAAGAAAAAGATGGCAATATTATCGATTTATTTAAAATAAAATCAAAATCTAACAAGTAGAATAAAAGTAATAAATAGACAAACAATTTTCAAAATAAAGTTTGGAACAAGTAGTTAGGTGTGGGACTAATAAACTGATGGTTCCAGGTTCAAATCCAGTTGGGACTAAAAATGCGAAAAGTTTTTTCTAAATATAATAAAGATAATTTATAAAGGAAAATGGATTAAATGTATTTTCGCATGACCTACGTCAGACATTTCCCCAAAGAAGTCTTAGGTGACATGTTCCCAAAAGGTCAGTCCTGACCACTGCTGACTTTGAGTGAGGACATTTTGAAAATTTGTATGAAACTGTCCTCAACCCAGTACATAGAGATGTCTTGTGGATGTTAGCAGTGACTCTGACATGTCACCGCTCCGTCACTGAGGATGGCTCGAAGACGTTGCCAACTGGAATAGTCGATGCAGGTCAATACAGATTTATATTTGAGGAACGAAATGGAATGAAACATGGAATGACTTGGAATTCAATTTTTCTACTCAATATTTTTTTTACAATTTTTTTTTTCATCCAAACTTCTAACTGACAAAATTTTTATAGGGGAAATTTCAGAAATGGGGACTCAAATCCTGGTCCTTTTAAAATCCCAGACTTAATTTAACCGGTAACGAAGCACCGGGCGGGCATGTAGTACCACAGACTATATACAGACTCGACAGTAGAGTTTTATAACAAAAAAAGGGGAAAAAATAAACGAATTTTCCCCAGAGAGAAAACAGAGCGGCTTTTAGCTATTTTTAAGCTAACATGGCAACACTTTCTACGACTTACAAGGTAAGTCTCCCTAGTGTCACAAGCGGATCTTTATGCAATTGATTTTATTTTGAAGAGCAGAAAAAATAAAGGACATGTATTTTTTTTAGCAGCCCAAATTCATATTTAGGGGGTTAAAAGGAGGGGGGAAGACAAGGTCATTTTTCAGTTTTTTTCGTTTATCTCCTATATTAAACAAAGAACCTAGTCATGTTACATACCAAATAAAAGGTCGTTGGAAAACCTATCTAATTGTGCTAAGGACGTGTCCAAACATGCACAACTTTTCGTCATATTGAGTAAAATACCAAAATTTTAGGACATTTTTGTTAATAAGCCGAAAAATATTAACTTCTTTGGCCCGTTGTTAGCACTACAAGATAGGTATTTTTAATACCTTTAATCTTATACCACACATGAGGCATTCCACACCAAATGTCCCGCTACAGAAAAGCATGTGTCCCGTATATTTCTGAATAGGCTGTTTGGATAGCCCTATATGGAACTAAGAAAATTGCGTTTTTGGTTTTTCTAATTTTCAAAAACTGGGCTTAGAAGGCGTGGTCAAATATTGGAAAAATGGTCAAATTTGTGGCGAGTTGCCTTGAATGAATATTTATCACATTAAAACGGAATGCACCACAATCTCAAAAATTTGCATTCTTATACAGTTTTGTATGGGCTATCGATTAAATTTTTTTTTTTTTTTTTAAATTTTTGGAACCCGTTCTGAAATTTTCCATTTTTTAAAAATGTTAATTTATTAAAAAACATGCCACGTTTTTTTTTCTTTTTTAATTTTTTTTTTTAAAGTTTAAATGTTTTTCCATCCACACAAACAAATTCAGAAACACGTTCTTCGTTTTTTTCGAGAAAATCGCATTTGAACTTTAAATTTCATAACAATTTTGTAATTTGCTTGTATTTTCTTGATTTAACGTTGCGTATTATTAATTGCATAAATATTACTCATTCGCAACAAAGAAATACAAGCAATTTTTTTTTTTTTTTAAAAAGAAGCAACACTCAGGCAATGCTGCCTATCAATTACTAATGTAACCGTGATGCTTCTTTCAGAAAGGGGATAGAAGAGAGATGAAAGATTTGAAAGATAGAAGGGCTTCAGTATGGCAACACTGTAATTGCGCGTGTTGATAATTTTGAGTACAGTTGTTGCATCGCCATCTGTTATTGATCCGGCGAATTATTCTTGAAGCTGTTTTTATAGCCATTATTTTATTATTTTACTTCGTTGAAGTTTTAGTGCTATTTATGTTATGAAATTAAAAGTTCAAATGCGATTTTCTCGAAAAAAACGAAGAACGTGTTTCTGAATTTTTTTGTGTGGATGGACAAACATCTAAACTTAAAAAAAAAAATTAAAAAAGGGAAAAAAGTGGCCGGATTTTTGATAAATTGACTTTTTAAAAAAATGGAAAATTTCAGAACGGGTTCTGAAAATTTTCCAAAAAAAAAAAAAAAAATTTTAATCGATAGCCCATACAAAACTATATAAGAATGTAAATTTTTGAGATTGTGGTGTATTCCGTTTTAATGTGATAAATATTTAATCAAGGCAACTCGCCACAAATTTGATAATTTTTCCAATATTTGACCACGCCTCCTAAGCCCAGTTTTTAAAAAATTGAAAAACCAAAAACGCAATTTTCTAAGTTCCATATAGGGCTATCCATATAACCTATTTAGAAGTTTACGGTACACGTGTTTCGCTGGACATTTGGGGTGGAATGCCTCACATGACTATATTAATTTTGTTTAAATAGGCGTATATCGTAAAAAACTGAAAAAGGTCAATTTCCCCCATACAAATCGACCCCCCCTAAAAATGAGTTTGGGCCGCTAAAAAAAAATACGTGTCGAATTAATCTTCGTTCATAACAACATATTCAAATTTCATAAAGATCGGAGGGTGACACCAGATAGACTTCCCTTGTGAGTACTATGCTAATATGTTAAAAATTCAATAAATAAATATCAAGATAATTTATGTTAACTTCTAGTAATTGCTTAAATAAATCCGTTAAAAAGTTTACCATTTTTGTTTCTAAACAAACTTTTACCTGTAATACTTTTCTTTAGGAAATGGGGAAAAAAATATGTTAGAAAAATTACGCCGAAGAAGGTAAAATTCTACTTAATTTTACATTAAATCATTAATCAATCAATGTATAAGCAGTAGTTCGTGTTGCATGCAACAAAATTCGATGACAGATGTAAGCAACATTTTTGCGATTAAACTAAAGGTCAGACAATCGAATAATTATTTTCCATATAATAAATTTTTAATCTTTATTAATTACATGCAACATATTTGTACTTAATATTAAAATGCCACTATTTGTAATTAAGATGGAGGGGGATTGTAAATTGTGATGTAGTAAATCTCTGGCTTATTTATGTAGTCAATTAAAAGCACATACAACATGTTACAAAACCAAAATAATAAAAAAAATAAAAAATAAAATGAGAAATAAGTATTTAAATCTGATTGGGTCATACATACATACGAAGAGAGCGAGAGAGATGTTTGAAAAAGGATTATTGTCTTTTATAAAGTTTTTTATAAAATTCTAAAACCATGAAGGTTTTTTATTATTTTATATAAGAGTGCTTAATTAGGTGCTTTACAAACTAAACCTAAATGAATGTAAACGAATACTTAAACGTATGTATGTGCTAAAATTCTATGTAACACATACGTCATAGTGGTAAATACATTTAAATCACTCATACGTTACCATTAGGATATTTTATACGAGAGTGCTTAATTAAATGTTTGGCCAACTAAAACGAAATAAATATACTTAAACAGAGTGGTAACTGAACAAATACAGTTTTTGGTAACGGTATTTTAAACAATTTTACTCGGTACAGTTTTTAAAATAAAAAACAAAAATTATACCTCGTTTTGAATTGAGAAAAGTGTGAAAGAAAAATTTTAATTTTTCTAAAAATTTAGACATCCTGGTTTGTTTCTTACTAGTTTCATATTATCCAGTTATAATAATCTTCAGAAAACTTTTTAATGCCAAATTTATTTAGTTAATAGTCAATAAAACTCTATATGTGAAAATTATTTACAGATCGCAGCCGACAAGAATTGAACTCATCATCATCTGTAATACTTTGCTATTAACTGCTTGTAACGTACAATCACTCTAGACCGATACGCCAAGTAGGCTGTTAAGCAAGTATCAACTAAATCTGATTTTTTCAATTCGAGTGTAGTTGTTGCTGTTGTTTTTCCTCACAGAAGACTTGTTATTGTAATGTGTAAACAAATTTTTATTTTTAGTAATCATTATTCTTCTTCCTCTCCTTCATCAATTCTGATCTAAGTACTTATTTTTGCAAACATTGCCAGACATGGTCTATATTTTTTAGACACAAATGTTAGGTGTTGCCATTTTTCCAAAGATACTGATTGCCACTTAGGGCGACTTGTAGTCGTTATTTTTAAATTATTGTTTTCTGTAAAGACAGTCGAGCTCATGCTCTAATTATAATTATGTATTATAATTTTTTGATTTGTTATATATGGTTTTGAATTGAGAAAAGTGTGAAAGAAAAATTTTAATTTTTCTAAAAATTTAGACATCCTGGTTTGTTTCTTACTAGTTTCATATTATTCAGTTATAATAATCTTCAGAAAAACTTTTAATGTCAAATTTATTTAGTTAATAGTCAATAAAACTCTATATGTGAAAATTATTTACAGATCGCAGCCGACAAGATTTTTAAAAAAATTAAAATTTTTCTTTCACACTTTTCTCAATTCAAAACCATATATAACAAATCAAAAAATTATAATATATAATTATAATTAGAGCCTGAGCTCGACTGTCTTTACAGAAAACAATAATTCAAAAATTATACCGTTACCGAAACAGTGGCAAAACATTAAAGGGCTAAAATTGAATTTAAATCGCAAATTTGGTTTTAACTTTAATTTGGTTTATCGAACAAAAATATTACTTTTGTTTTATTTAAATTAATAAAATTATTCGAATAATCAAATAAAAACACAATAACTCGAATAAAATTATTCGAATAATCTAATAAAATCAATCGAATAATCGAATAAAATTTTTCGAATAATCGAATAAAACTATTCCAATAATCGAACAAAATTATTCGAATAATCGAATAAAATTACTTGAATAATCAGATAAAACAATTCAAAAACAAGTAAGAAAATTATAGTCGGTCAAGACATACGGATTCCGGAAAATGGGTCCCAAGTTCAAACATGGACCGATTAGATCTATATTTTGTGAAATCTTTAATAAGTATAAAAAACACTTACAAATCAAATTTGTATGAAAATGGTTTCTAATTGTTGACAATGAACCGCTTTAACTGAATATCGGGGGAAATTCTCACATGGGGTCTAAGTCTAAAAATGTTCCGATGATAATCAGATTTGATAAGGTTATTAAAGTACGCGTTTAACATACACAAACAAATTTTTAATTTAATATTTTCTATTTTAGTGTTTTTACCGGCGTATGCCATTTCTGTTTCTCATTAAGGGTTTGTGATTGAAGAAGAAAACATTGTATTTCTAAAGATTATTATACCCTCCAACTACAGTATGGGGGTATACTCAATTTGTCATTCCGTGTGTAACGCATCGAAATATCGGTCTAGGACCCCATAAAGTATATACACCTGTGTTTAGAAAAATAGGAGAAAAAAAGGAGTATCCTCGTAAAAATTCAGAAAGGTATATCTTCGAAAATAAAACGAGTATTTTAAGCAAATAAAAAGTGCGTTGTAGATAATTGCTTAAACTTTAATTTAAATTAATTCCAGCCATATTGGGAAATTAATATTTCCTTTTTTTACAAAAAACTGGATGTCCAAAAATAAGTGTTTTTTTACAATGCGGGAAGGTCTTGGACTTTTTTTCCTGGTAGGTAGAAAAATTATTTGATTACTGAAAATTAACTATAAGGCTAATGCTAAAAATTCAAAATTGTGTATTTGAAATAAATCGACTCGTAAGTACACTGATAGAAAAACGCTTCATATCACTAATGAATGGAATTCATTAACGTTAGATTCATTGCAACAACGAAATTTTTCATATGCTGAATGAAATTTCATACATATTGTGCAAGATATTCATTAATTTTGATTCATTAGATTTCGTAGTTTCATTAAAAAATTTCATTAAGTTTTGTTTACAAAATTTTCTGTTTTTTGACACTTGTCGTGTCGCGTCTGTTTAGTCTGTTAGTTTACGCGCGCAAAAAACAGCTGATCAGATCGTGATTTTTTCTAAGAATTTTTTTACGAAATTTAAAATGAAATGTTGTTGATTAATTATAAGTATTTATTAAACTCACGTTGTTTTAAATTATTTCGGGGTTTTACTTATGTATTAAAAGTAAACGTTATAGTAAAATTTTGTGTGAGAAAACTGATTGTGAGTGAAATCTACACTCAACCAAAAATCATTGTATTCCCAAAGAAAATCGCTGTAAATTCAACAGAAATCATTGTTGATTTTGACCCTACAAATATTTATGTTGATTTCAATAAAAATTGTTGTCAGTTTTTGTAAAAGTTGATCAACTCGTTTTTTTGTAAATCAACTCGTATTTTTTGTAAACTCAACTCATATTTTTGTTGATATAAGAAATTTTATTAAAAAAAAAGCTTGTTGTTATTTGTAAATATTCTTTTATATATATAGATAAATCACAATATTTTTTAGAATTATCACCGGCTTTTTAAGCTGCAATATTTAAACAAGATTTTCACACACACTTCGTTTATTTATGTTATGCACTCGTAAGCCATTCTCCAGTTTTCTAATGACACCAAATCAAAAACCTTAAAAAAAACAAAAAAAAAATTATAATATAGTATGAATACATAAAGTAACCAATGTATTTTATTACTTACCAAATATTTACAGATCAGAATCTGATCATCAGATCCTATTTTTATTTATTTTTATAATATTAAATATTTTTATAAGAAACAAACACATAAAATGATTTTATAAGAGACAAACAAATTTCACATTGCAATGCATTGCTACCAACTTGATAATACAAAATTGAACGAACAGGGTTATTTTTTCTTTTTTGGTTTTATCTATTGAATTCTGTATAAGCGTTGTAAATAGTTGATTCAAATTTACTGATTATTCAACGATATCAACATTAATTTTTGTTGAATACGGCAATATTCTGTAAAACTTGATCTACAATGGGTTTACTAATTTTTCTACTAAGATATTTTTATGAGTGTATAGATAAAATAAAAAATATGTGAAAGTGTTTTTTTACTTGGTTATTTTGTGATTTTTTCAGATTTTTTTACGAAATTTTAAATAAAAACTAAATTATTAATTAACTAATTTTTGTGATGTTTTATATTAGTTCGTGGTTTCAATGTATTACAATTTAAGGTTGGAGTAAAATTTTGTGCGAGAAAACTAATTGTAAGTGAAAACATTTTTTTATTATTTTTAATTCTATAAAAAGATCTTTACAATTTCATACGTATATTTCATTTTAAAAATAAAAGTAACATTTGTTAAATAAAAGTTTTTCATTTCAAAAATAAAAAGTAGGATTAATTCAAGGAAAGTATTTCATAAGAATTAAAAACTTTTTTCATTAAAGTAATGAAACATTTTCATAAAATAAAATTTTTATTTTGTATGAACAATTTTCATTAATTTAATGAAACTTGTTCTTGCAATTACATTTTATGATACCCATTTCATTAATTCAATGAAACCCTACATAGGTTTCTTTTTAACGTCATTTTTCATAACATTAATGTAGATTTTCATTATTGTCATGTACAAATTTCTATCAGTGTATTTTTTAAAAAAATCCAAAAAAAAAGTATTCCAAAAATTTCATTTGCAGTTCGACCCATGAATCTCATTTATTTTTTACCCAATCTGGATGGGATTAATTTTAAATTAAAGCTTGCCACATTTTCTACGATGCACTTTTTATCTACTAAAAATATTCGTTTTCGTTTCAAAGATATACCTTTATGAATTTTAATGTTCGATACGCACTCCTATTTTTCTCCTATTATTTTGAACACAACTGTATATTATTTATCAGTGATCGATTCTAAGACATTCTAGCGATGTCCATCTGTCCGTCCATCCGTCCGTCTGTGGAAGATACGATACAGTCCAAAATAAAAGTGCTATACTCCTGAAATTTGGTACATATATGTCTTATGTTCATAGGCTGGTTAAGTTCGGAGATGAGCAAAATCCGACCAGGGGGAAAAAAGTTCCCCCTTGACAAAGTAAACCAACCCATGAAAAAAAGGTAACTTTTTATAGGTTTTTTTGTATTTTTGTTAAACAAATAAAACATTTTTATGCTTGAAAAGGTTCAAAGTCTTGGACTTGAACCCAGGGGATTTGAAAATTACTTTTTTTTGGTCCGCCCCCTTTTGTGGGCGTGGTTTTTCAAATAATTTATATAATATAAGAAGAAGAAGATGAAATTGTATATCTTTTGTACAAAGAGCATAGTAATTAAATTTGTAAACATTTTTGACCAAAGAGAAGGTGTCCCCAAGGACCCCCGACAAGCCCCCCCCAGAAAAAAGACGCCCCTGGATTTTTTTTAAAATTGTTTTTTTTACATTTTGGAGGGTATAAAAGATTTGGCACAGCCGAATGTAACACTCTCACTTGTTTTATTTTATTTTTTTTAATCGTTGGAGGGTATAAAAGATTCGGCACAGCCGAATTTAACACTCTCACTTGTTTTTAATGTGGATTTATTCCAGACCATGGTTTCTGTAGCCACCTCTACGTCTTCAGTGAAGAAAAATACATTGGATTTAAATTGTTAGATTTTTGTAAGACTGTTTTTTCTATATGTTTTTTCATCAACAGACTTAACTCTGATTGGAATCGAACCCACGTTCATGAAATTTTCCATCAGTTTGCAAAGCTAGCACTTAACTATCTGGGCTATCGCTCTGCTTGACAAACTGACAGCAGAAGTTGGTTCGTATTTCATTACAGATGTTATGTGTGTGACTTCAACAGAAGATTTTTTATTTTTACACAAACATTTTCTATTTTAATGACATTTATGTGAAAATCGGGAAGGTGGTTATTATGGGCACTGCAAGAAGAACTACACCATTTCCAATTGTATTTTAAAAATTTCCAAATGTATTTTAAAATTGTCCAAATGTATTTTAAAATTATCCAAATATATTTTAAAATTGTCTAAATCAATTTTAAAAGTGTGCAAATATATTTTAAAATTATCCAAATGTATTTTAAAATTGTCCAAATATATTTTAAAACTGTCCTAATTAATTTTAAAATTGTCCAAATGTATTTTAAAATTGTCCAAATATATTTTAAAATTCTCCGGATGTATTTTAAAATTGTCCAAATGTATTTTAAAATTGTCCAAATGTAGTTTAAAATTTTCCAAATGTATTTTATAAATTTCCAAATGTATTTTATAAATTTCCAAATGTATTTTAAAATTATCCAATTGCATTTTAAAATTTTGCAAATGTATTTTCAAATTTGTCCAAATGTATTTTAAAATTGTCCAAATGTATTTTAAAATTATCCAAATGTAGCTTAAAATTTTCCGAATGTATTTTAAAATTGTCCAAGTATATTTTAAAATTGTCCAATTGTATTTTAAAATTGTCCAATTGAATTAAAAAATATTCACCATATGTGATGGTACTTTCCATTGTCCAATTCCAAAAAAAAAAAAAAAAAATACTTTCCCTGAATTTGTTTCTTCACGCACAACATTTTGACCCTTTTTCTCTAAAGAATTTTCCTTTAATAAATATAAAAAAAGGATGATGGTTATTTTTGTTTTTAACAACATTAACCAACACTTAAACTTTTCAAACATTTGTTGTATCCCAGCAAAAACATGGTAATGAGTTGTGAAAAGTAATCATTACCAAGTACATTATTTATAATGAGTACCCATTACCATTAACATTATTTTAAGCACAAAAGTAACTACTTCTCAGTAATATGTTATAAAAACACCTCTAATAATATCTTCTTGTACTTGCAGTTTTTAACCTTTACAATTCAATTAACTTAAAAGGTACTTAAAAACTTAATAACAATTACGGAATTTTTAAGTTTTAGTAAAAACAAGTTCAATTTTAAAAGTTTTAATTAACTAATTATTTTACTTCTTATTGGTAAGGGGTTTTTACTCCTTATTTGTAATCCGAGGCAGTAACTACTTATTTATCTCCATACTCTTCACTAGTTATTTTTGTCTCACGCCCTTGTTAAAATAATTAGTGTTTCATTCAATAAGTAACTACTTATTAACATCTGTTTCGGATTACAAAACCCATTACTAGTAATGCCAATTTTTGCTGGGATTAGACGCAAAAGTTTTCTTCAGCACAGATATTTGTTGATTTTCCATTAAAAAATACATAATTTTTTTTTTATTAACTTATGAAAAAATATACAAATTTTAGAGCACTTATAATTTGAAAAATGTAGAAGTTAGTAAAAAGTTGGTCGTTTGTTTTATTTTCGGACCTAAACCCAAATTCTAAAAAACAAACTTTTATTTGAATACATTTTTAAGTTTTTTTACACCCTCCACTCTACACCATTTCTAATTGTATTTTAAAATTGTCCAAATGTATTGTAAAATTGTCCAAATGTATTTTAAAGTTTTCCAAATGAGTTTTAAAATTGTTCAAAAGAATTTTAAAATTGTCGAAATTTAGTTTAAAATTGTCCAAATGTATTTTAAAATTGTCCAAATGTATTTTAAAATTGTCCAAATATATTTTACAATGGTCCAAATGAATTTTAAAATTGTCCAAAAATACATTTGAAATTGTCCAAATGAATTTTAAAATTGTCCAAATGTATTTTAAAATTGTTCAAATGTATTTTAAAATTGTACAAATGATTTTAAAATTGTACAAATGATTTTAAAATTGCCCAAATATATTACAAAATTGTACAAAAATAAATTTTGACAATTTTAAAAAAATTTTGGAAAATTTTATACTACATTTGGACAATTTTTAAATACATTTGGACAATTTTAAAATATATTTGGGCATTTTTAAAATACGTTTGGACAATTTCAAAATTAATTTGGACAATTTTAAAATATATTTGGACAATTTTAAAAATACATTTGGAAAATTTTAAAATACAATTGGACAATTTTAAAATACATTTGGACAATTTTAAAATTCATTTGGACAATTTAAAAATACATTTAGATAATTTTAAAATACATTTGGACAATTTTAAAATAAATTTGGGAAATTTCAAACAACATTTGGACAATTTTAAAATACATTTGGACAATTTTAAAAAAACATTTGGACAATTTAAAAATATTTTTAGACAATTTTAAAATAAAATTGGCAAATTTTAAACTACATTTGGACAATTTTAAAATACATTTGGACAATATTAAATACATTTGGAAAATTTTAAAATATATTTTGACAATTTGAAAATACATTTGGACAATTTTAAAATATATTTGGACAATTTTAAAGTACATTTAAACAATTTGGTCAATCAACAATTTTAAAATACATTTGGAAAATTTTAAATTACGTTTGGACAATTTTAAAATACATTTGGACAATTTTAAAATACATTTGGACAATTTTAAAATAAATTTGGAAAATTTTAAACTACATTTGACCAATTTTCAAATACATTTGGACAATTTTAAAAAACATTTGGACAATTTTAAAATATATTTGGACAATTTTAAAATACAATTGGACAATTTCAAAATAAATTTGGAAAATTTTAAACTACATTTGAACAATTTTAAAATTTTGACAATTTTAAAAAAACATTTGAAGAATTTTAAAATACATTTGGATAATTTTAGAATACATTTGGACAATTTTAAAATATATTTGGACAATTTTAAAATACATTTGGACAATTTTAAAATACATTTAGACAATTTTAAAATACATTGGAACAATTTTAAAGTACATTTGGACAATTTTAAAATACATTTGGAAAATTTTTAAATACATTTGGAAAATTTTAAATTACATTTGGGCAATTTTAAAATACATTTGGACAATTTTAAAATACATTTGGACAATTTTAAAATTGTCCAAATATATTTGGACAATTTAAAACACAATTGGACAATTTCGAAATAAATTTGGAAACATTTGGACAATTTTAAAATTCATTTGGACAATTTTAAAAACATTTAAAGAATTTTAAAATACATTTGAACAATTTTAAAATACATTTGGACAATTTTCAAAATATATTTGGACAATTTTAAAATACATTTGGACAATTTTAAAATACATTTGGACAATTTTAAAATAAATTTGGCAAATTTTAAACTACATTTGGACAATTTTAAAATACATTTGGACAATTTTAAAATACATTTGGACAATTTTAAAATACATTTGGAAAATTTTAAACTACATTTGGACAATTTTAAAAAACATTTGGCCATTTTTTAAATATATTTGGACAATTTTAAATACATTTGGACAATTTTAAAATATATTTTGACAATTTCAAAATACAATTGGACAATTTCAAAATAAGTTAGGAACATTTTAAACTACATTTGGACAATTTTCAAATACATTTGGACAATTTTAAAATACATTTGGACAATTCTAAAATATATTTGGACAATTTTAAAATACAATTGGACAATTTCAAAATTAATTTGGACAATTTTAAAAGACATTTGGAAAATTTTGAATTAGAATTGGAAACCGTGTATTGATAGAGGGAATATATAAGTTTGTCAATTCGTTTGTAACACCTCGAAATATTGGTCTTGGACCCCATAAAGTATATATATTCATAATTCTCCATCGAGTTTAAGTCGGTCGAACGATGTCCGTCCGTCCGCCCGTCTGTCTGTTGGAAACACGCTTACTTTTAAGTGACTTTAATGAGGCTGCTGAGGTTTGTCATAAATGTTTGTCATTTACCTAGGCAGGTTGGTATTGTAATTGAGTGAAATCTGTCCAGTGCACACTCGTCGATCCCATTGGCCAAAAATAAAAAATAAAAGTCAAAAGATTGTCACCAAATGTGGCATCACTATTTCTTATAAAAACAAGGTTTAAAAATTTATAGTTGTTTTTGTTATGTTCCAACTGTACTCTTTAAGAACAGCTTCAAAAGAAAGACAGAGTTAACAGTTGGTTTTTGAAGTGTGAAAAAGTGGAAATTAAGTGCAAATTCAAATTATTTAAAACATTAAAAAAAAAGTTATGTTGAAATAAATCAAAATAAATATTGAATTAAAAGGTATTAACTTAATTTTAAAATTATTACAAAGTGTTTAGCTTGTTGTGGATTTTTTATAAAATTATTATTTTCCCAGTGTGATTTTTAGTGTTTGTTCGTCCATACATTTAAATTTCAACTAGAGTTTTAGTTGTGTTACCCCCAGAAATCTCCAATGGGATTTTTTTTTGGTTTATTAGTTAATATCTCAAGATTCTAAAATTGTTAATATCAGCTGCTTTGGTTTGCCCGTCTTTGATTTATCTCCCACAATTCAAAGTGGCCTCGATGTTTTTTTGTGGTGTTTTGTTAATTTATGTTTGCGTTGTTCTGTTATTGTTATGCATGTAAAGATGTGTGTTTGTTTTTTCTTTTCTATGAGCTTTTAATTGACAATTTAATTCTGAATATAATGAGCTTTATCCTGATAAAATCGGCTAAGAATTGACAGAGTTGTGGTAATTTTTCTAAAAAAGAAAATTGAGATTTTGAATAAAATCGCTCAGGCAAAAAAAGTAAAAAATAAAATAATCATCATGAGAGGTTGCGTACTATATTTTTAAAGGTTTTTGGCGTTCTGAATCCGAATCTGACCTTGAAATTGCTCTATCGCATCGGGTTTTTGAGATAACAAGATATTTTAAATATCTCAATTCCAAGGCCGGATTTGGGCTCAGCGCGCCAAAAACCTTTAAAAAATGTAGTACGTGACTTCTCATGATGTTACTTTTTTTTTTGCCTGGGTAATCTGAACATCGATTTCAAGTAAAATCTTAACATTATTTTTTAGAAAAATTACTACAACTCTGTCAATTGTCATCCGATTTATCAGAATAAAGCTCATCAGCTTCAGAATTAAATTGTCTTTAAGTATAGTTTTTTAAATATTTAGGTTGCTGAAGTTTAAAAAAAAAAAAAATAGACATTGTTGAAAAAATCAAT
This sequence comes from Pegoplata infirma, assembly GCA_963921195.1. Classification (NCBI taxonomy): domain Eukaryota; kingdom Metazoa; phylum Arthropoda; class Insecta; order Diptera; family Anthomyiidae; genus Pegoplata; species Pegoplata infirma. The sequence continues at coordinate 12,454,546 of OY992536.1, forward strand.
ACATATCTTTCTTATATTTTTCTTCTCTCCAAAACAGTTTAAAAATTGGAAATCTGTTGAAAAGTTTCTGAGTTACACATGGTTAAGTGAGAATAGTAAAAAAAAAAACGTTTTTTGGCCATAACTTCAAATTTTGAGGGTGTCTGGCAAGTTTAATGGGCATTTTTGTGATCTACTCGACGAAAGCAACAACCTATAACATGTCACATCAAAAGTATTTTTTCACTGTAGCACAGTATTATTACACTCATAAAAGTTTTACAGTTACTGTTTCACAGTCAAACAAATAGTTTTCGTTTTAGTTAATATTAAAAGAAAATTCGTTTGTTTCACATATAAATATTCTAAACAACTTTTTAAACGTTTATTCAAATACATAACTGTCTTTTAAATAAAATTTTCCGTAACGTTTGTTTTTTTCAGTTATTTAAAAAACAAACCACATTATTTTATTTGTCGTTTGTTATTTGTCAGTTATTTAAAAATTTCTAAAATTAGATTTTTTTTTTTTGAATTTGAAAATGAAATTTAGTTGCTGAAAATATAAGTAGCTTGTGGCACAGAGGGTAGCGTGCTGGGCTATCAGCCAGAAATTATGAGTTCGATTCCGCTCAGGTTCGAAGTTTTTTAAAATTATTTCTAAAAAAATAAATAAAAATGAATGTAAATTTCCGTTATTTTAACCGTTTTTTCCGTAAAATTTTGTCAGTCATTTTAACGGATTTTTAAGTTATTTTTACGGATTTCAACAGTTATTAATTAACATTTAAAAATAACTGAGAAATGTTTTTGTTTTAAATGAAATGTAAGTAGTCCGTTTTTTAAATAAAGTTTCATTTGTTTCAAACGTATTTTATGTTGAATTTACTTACATAATATTTTAAGTGTAGATCAAATGACAAAATATGGCCACGATAAGTACTAGAGAATTTATTAATTTACAAATCAAGAAAAATTTCATCAAAATCGGTTTAATAGTAATTGCTGTACAACTGCAGCCGATTTCGTCCTTTAAAAAAAGCATCCCAAAATTGGGTGGCAACTCTGGCAGTTCTAGTTGAACAAAATTTGAGTTCAAAATATTACGATAGTTTATGTTTCAAATAAAAAAACAGAATTCAAAAATATTGCATATTTATTTTTTTATAGCAGTTTAAAAATTGGTAATATTAAGGCAGTTTTTTAGTTACAACCCCCCTTAACCTTCTATAATTTTTTAATTACATTTTATTTTATATTTAATAAGTGAATATTTTTCTTTTTTTTAAACTAATCTTTTAAAAATATTGTTAACATATGAATAATAAACTAGTTTCGCAAATTTTTTCTCAATTTTTTTGCTTACGTGAATGTGGGTGCTACCGTAAGGGGGGGGGGGGGGGGTGGGTATGAGGGTATAGTTCTGACATATTTATAAAGCCGTGACAAAAGTTTCACGACGATACCTATACTGGAAGTATTTTTGGCCGCCAACTCCATACAGCTCCGTCCACTGTGCAGTGGTTTAAAAGTTATAAGCAAAAGAGTGAATTTCGGCATGGGTTTTAACGTGTTTAAAAACACGCTAACTTTCGAAAGGCAACTCTGAGGCTACTGAAGCTTGGCATTTATTTTTATAGTTTCCCTGGTCTAGTTGGTATTGAATTTTAGCAAAATATTAAGAAATCCGTAAATTTCAGATTGGTTTCAACTTTAATTCACGTGTTGAAAAAAAACGTTAAACTAGCTTTAAAATCATTTGTGAGTCAGAAAAATATTTTACAAAGTATTTTTGTCACTCAAAAATATTTTTACACTAAAAAAAATTTTCAATAAAAAAAAATTTGTAAATTTTTTTTTTCCAAAAATGACTAAAAAAAGCTTTTTACTCAAAATAAAATATTTCTAATCAAAATTGTTAATTTTTTTCACGTTAGAATATTAACTATCACTTTAAAAAGGCATTGGGGTGTATTCATGGATTCGGCCAAGTTGAATTTAACTTTTCTACTTGTTTTTCATACAATTTTAAATACAAACTCATAATAATCGTTAGATTTGTGCATAGAAAGTTTGAGAGCCTTTTAGTTATTTTTTTAAAAAATCATGAAAATATGTAGACAATAAATAAATTAAATATTAAGCATTCAATTTTGCTGAAAAACAATTTCCAACTGAATTTTTTAGTTGTATCAACTAAAAAATCGGTTAAGACTACAAATATTCAATTGCGGTGACCTATATGCAAATGTTTTAGATTTTTGTTGCAACAACTGAATTTCAATTGGAAATTAGCAAATTTGTTTTTTGTGAATGATAACAACTACAAATATAACAGTTTTTAACTGTAATAAACGATATATCAGTTATAATAAACAAAAATAAAGCTATGATAAACAATATTAAGTTTTATTTACCAATATTCAGTTGTAGTAACTAATTTAAAAACTTAAACAGCAAACATTTCATTTAATTAAATGAAAATGCAATTTTTTTTTGGAAACTATTTTATATAAATTCCAATAAAATTGAAATGCCAATTGAAATCTGTATTATCCTTATACAGTGTAATCTTCTGAAAAAAAAAACGTTTAAAATAATATTGTTGCATGGAATTACTCAAAGAGTCTTTAAATCTTTATAGATTTTTCAGTTTTTTGTTTTTGGCATAAAATAAATATTTAAGTACTATTTTTACTACAATTCCACGTATTGTTGAAAGTGTATGAACAAATATTAATAAAAAAAAAATTGTATAGCAATAATTGGAATACATAAAAGCCACGTAAACAAACAGACATGTAATATTTTTTAAGTATGTATGTATAAATCGTATCGTATGTATGTGTGAAGAGGTGTTTGAAAATCTATAAACGAACCATACATACATAAATAACTAACGTATGAGTAATATATTATATTTGGTGCATGCACGCTATGGTGGAGCAAGTTTTTCTTTTTTTTTAATTTTAAAATTGACGGGGTCGGAATAGTTGTTTTTTAGGGTCAATATTAACACACAACAAGTAGAAAATTTAAATTCGACTTGGCCGAATCTATGAATACCCTCCAAAATGCCCTTTTTGAGTGATAGTAAACGTGAAAAAACAAAATTTTTGATTAAAAATATTTTATTTTGTGTAAAACAACTTTTTTAGTAATTTTGAAAAAAAAAAAAAATTTACAAATTTTTTTTTTGAGTGTAAAATTTTGTTTGAGAGTAAAGTTTTTTTTCGATGGTATTTTTTTTTATACCCTCCACTCTAGTGATAGAGGGTATATATAAGTTTGTCATTCCGTTTGTAACACCTCGAAATATTGGTCTAGGACCCCATAAAGTATATATATTCATGATCCTCGATCGATTTTAAGACGATCTAGCGATGTCCGTCCGTCTGTCTGTCTGTTGAAAACACGCTAACTTTTGAAAGATTTACGGAGGCTCCTGAAGTTTGGCATATATGTTGGGCATTTACCTGGTCAGGTTGGTATTGCAATCCAGCGAAATCGGTCCAGTGGTTCAAAAGTTATAAGCAAATGAGTGAATTTGGCAAGGGTTTTTCTGGAATTTACGATATATAACACACGGTAACTATCGAACGGCAAATCTGAGGGTGCTGAAGGGCGGCGTATATATTTGCCGTTTCTCTGGTCCGGTTCGATTCAAATTTCAGCCAAATCGATCCAGTGGTTCAAAAGTTATTAGCAAAACCGTAAATTTCAGATTAGTTTCACCTTAAATTCACGTGTTGAAAACCAGTTAAACATGTTTTAAAAACATTTGTAAGTCAAAAAAATATTTTACAAGGTATTTTTGTCACACAAAAATATTTTTACGCTAAAACAAAAAAAAAAAAAATACACTCAAAAAAAATTTTACACTCAAAAAAAAAAATTTATACTCAAAAAAAAAATTAGTAAATTTTTTTTTTTTTTTTCAAAAATTAATGAAAAAAAGTTTTTTTTACCCAAAATAAAATATTTCTAACAAAATTTTTTATTTTTTTCACGTTACTTTTACTTAAAAAGGGCATTGTGGAGGGTATTCATAGATTCGGCCAAGTCGAATTTAACTTTTCTACTTGTTTCTTTTTAGTGTAAAAATATTTTTGAGTGACAAAAATACGTTGTAAAATATTTTTGTGACTTACCAATGTTTTTAACGGGTTTTCAACACGTGAATTTAAGGTGAAACTAATCTGATTCTCGGTTTGCTAATAACTTTTGAACAACTGGACCAATTTGGCTGAAATTCAATACCAGGCCAGAGGAACGACAAATACATAAGCCAAGCTTCAGCATCCTCAGAATTGCCTTTCGAAAGTTAGCGTGTTTTTATCTCGTATATTCGCGATAAACTCTTGCCGAAATTCGGTCTTTTGCTCAAAACTTTGAACTACTGGACCGATTTCGCTGGATTGCAATACCAACATGAAAAACGGAATGACAAACTTATATATACCCTCTATCACTTGAGTGGAGGGTATAAAAATCATATAACAATTGAGGGAGTTGTGATAATTTTTCTAAAAAAGAAAATTACGATTTTGCTGGAAATCGATGTTCGGATTACCCAGGCAAAAAAAATAAATTCATTGTAAGAAGTCATGTGTAAAATTTTTTGGCGCGCTGAATCCGAATCTCCAGGTTTTTAAGATATTTAATTTTTAAAAAATTTCTTGAACTAAGAAAAAAGCCTCCATTTTTTGCAAATTTCAAACAGTGATATCTCAAAAACTGTTCGACTGATTAATCCCTACACCACACTGTGGTACAGGGTATAATGAGTTTGTGCTGATGTTTGTAACTACCCGAAATATTGGTCCTAGATCCACTTTTAAGTATACCGATCGACTTAGAATCACTTTTTGAGTCGATTTAGCGATGTCCGTCCGTCTGTCCATGTAAACGGTGTAAACACGATACAGGTCGCAATTCTTAATCAATTGCCTTGAAATTTGAAACTTAAGCCTCTTTTGGCACAAGGACAAAGTCTATTGAAATTGAAAAAAAAATCGGTCCATATTTACACCTAGCCACCATACAAAGGTCCTCTTTAGTTTTGGCTCAAATGACTATAATAGCCGCATTTTAATAGGTATCTTTTCGAAATTTGGCAGGTAATCATGTTTCATCAACGCAAATCAGCATTCCGAATTTTAAAGAAATCGGACCAGTTCTTCTTGTAGCCCCCATACAAACCACCTTCCCGATTTTCACATAAATCTCTCAAATTTCATGAAAATAGAAAATATTTAATTAAAATTCTGTTTGTGTATGTTAAACGCGTACTTTAAAAACCTTATCAAATGTAATTATCATCGGACCATTTTTGGACTTAGGTCCCATGTGAAAATTTCGCTCGATATTCAGTTGAAGTGGTTTATTGTCAACAAAAAGAAGCCTATTCCACTCAAATTTGATTTGTGAGTGCTTTTTACACTTATTAAAGATTTGACAAAATATAGATCTAATCAGTCCATGTTTGAACTTGGGACCCATTTTCCGGGAAACTCTGGTGTAGGGTATTATATGGTCGGTCTTGACCGACTATAATTTTCTTACTTGTTTTTTAATCGTGTTTAGAGCATCAAAATTAATAAATATGATGCATCGCAAGAAATATTTTTTTTTTTAATTTTTTCAAAAGTTGAAGAAAAATGCCACTCTTCTTGGCCTTTTTTTGGGAGGCTCGTCGGGGGATACCTTTCCCCTTGCGATTAATGCTTACTAACCCATTCATTATGTTTTTTTGCATTATTACACAATTTTATCTTTATTTTCATTATTATTTTATTTTTCCGACCTCGACGATTTTAAAATTCGAAAAAATAAAATTTGCTCCACCCTTATGTTCACATATCAGTCCTTTCATGACAAACTTACAATTTTGAGTTTTAAAAGCACAATTTTAAAAGCGCTAAATTCTTAAAATTTGACAACAATATTTCTTATAGTCAAAGGCTGGGTAACTTCGTAAATGGGCAAAATCGGACTAGGTGAAAAAGTTTTCCCTTAGAGAACAAGTTTTTTGTATTTTTATTTAACAAATATTTAAATATTTCTTTAATCGGTCGAGCGGTTTTCGAGATTTGTCAACAAATTTCCAAAAATGGCTTTTTTTTATACATTCAAGAAATTAAAAAAAAAAAATTCCATTGACTATTTTGTAGAGCTCAAGGCAAAATTTCATTTAAACGTAATTTGAGCGAAGTCAGACCGTTTTAACCCATGTTGCCCTACGATTTAAGTTTAAAGTTTTTGGTGAACATTTTCTAAAAACCCAAAATTTTGTTTGAAGGGGCTAAGGGTTAAAATCGGATTTAGCTCAAATTAATTTAAAATTAATTTTTTAAGTTCTATGAAAGGTGTAAGAAAAAAAAAAAAAATTTTTTTTTTTAAGTTTTTTGAACATAAGGAAACCGTTATTTTGTGCAAATTTCATATAGCGATATCTTGAAAAAAAGTTTGACCGATTATAGAAATTTTTTGATATTCGTGTTAAGCGCATCAAAATTTATAATTATGATAAATAGCAAGACATACATTTTTTATTTATTTTTTTTTTTTTTAATTTTCAAAAATCAAAATTTATTTGTATACAAAATGTTTTGTGGAGTTGTGTAGGGTATTCATGGATTCGGTAAAGTGTTGTTTTACATTCTGAAGTGTTTTACAATCTGCAAGGTATCCATATATTCGGTAAGTCCGAATTTAATCTTATTAGTTTTCTAGTTTTCTTTGTGTTTTTTACGTTTTAAGGCACACAAAATTCATTAAGAAGGTTTTTTGGAAGATTTTTGTAATTCCGAAAGCAATTTTGTTTCCTTCAATTTTTTACATTGTGGGGCATAGCATGTTCATTAAATACACATTTTAGATATTTTTTTTTAAAAATTTACAGATTTTTGTAAGACACAACATTTTTTCTTCGTTTCTTATACATTTTTAGGCATGAGCAATTTATTAATATGCTTTAAGAATTTTTTTTTGAGAAACTAAAATTAAGCAAACTTTTTTTTCTTTGATTTTGGGACATAAGAAAATAATAAAAAAATGCTAATAGATTTTTTTTAGTGTCGGAAACACCAAATTAAGGTGTTTTTCTTTAGCTGAATTCAAAATTACCCAGCAAAGAGAAATAGTTTAAATTTAAAGTTTATTTTAAATATTCATCAAATGACTTTTGCAAAAGAAAAACAAATTTTGGTAGAATGCATTCCAAAACAAGTAAAAAAGTTAAATTCGGGCTTGCCGAATGTATTGATACCCTCCAAAATGTAAACAAGATTATATGTAAAACAAGTAAGAAAATTATAGTCGGTCAAGACCGACCATATAATACCCTACACCAAAGTTTCCCACAAAATGGGTCCAAAGTTCAAACATGGACTGATTAGAACTATATTTTGTCAAATCCTTAATAAGTGTAAAAAACACTCACTAATCAAATTTGAGTGGAATAGGCTTCTTTTTGTTGACAAGAAACCGCTTCAACTGAATATCGGGCGAAATTTTCACATGGGACCTAAGTCCAAAAATGGTCAAATGATAACCAGATTTGATAACGTTATCAAAGTACGCGTTTAACATACACAAACCGAATATTAATTAAATATTTTCTATTTTCATGAAATTTTAGAGATTTATGTGAAAATCGGGAATGTCGTTTGTATGGGGGCTACAAGAACTGGTCCGATTTCTTTAAAATTCAAAATGGTGATTGGTGTGGTCGAAACATGATTACCTGCCAGATTTCGAAAGGATACCTATTAAAATGCTGCTATTAGAGTCATTTGAGTCAAAACAAAAGAGGACCTTTGCATGGGGGCTAGGTCTAAATATGGACCGATTTTTTTCAATTTCAATAGGCTTTGTCCTTGGGCCAAAAGAGGTTTAAGTTTCAAATTTTAAGTCAATTGATTAAAAATTGCGACCTGTATCGTGTTTACACTGTTTACATGGACAGACGGACGGACGGACAGACGGACGGACATCGCTAAATCGACTCAAAAAGTGATTCTAAGTCGATCGGTATACTTAAAAGTGGGTTTAGGAGCAATATTTCGTGAGTTACAAACATCAGCACAAACTCATTATACCCTGTACCACAGTGTGGTGTAGGGTATAAAAAAAAAAAATTAAAAAAGACTGAGATTCTGAGAGGTTTTTTTCCATTGCAACAGTTTCCGATTTTAAGATATTTTTCCAAAAAATTTTTCTATAGAAAAAGTCTCAGATTCTGAGATATTTTTCCTATAGAAAAAGTCTCGGATTCTGACAAATTTTTCGTGTAGAAAAAGTCTCAGATTCTGAGACATTTTCCCTATAGAAAAAGTCTCAGATTCTGAGACATTTTTTCTATAGAAAAAGTCTAAGATTCTGAGACATTTTTCCTTTAGAAAAATTTCGGATTCTGAGACATTTTTCCCATAGATAAAGTCTCAGATTCTTAGACATTTTTCCTTTAGAATTCCGATTCTGAGACATTTTTCCTATAGAAAAAATTTGGGATTCTGAGACATTTTTCCTATAGAAAAAGTCTCAAATTCTGGACATTTTTCCCATAGAAAAAGTCTCAGATTCTGAGACATTTTTTATATAGAAGAAATCACAGTTTCTGAGACATTTTTCCTTCTGAAAAAGTCTCAGATTCTGAGACATTTTTCCTATAGAAAAAGTCTGAGATATTTTTCCTATAGAAAAAGTCAAAGATTCTGCCGCATTTTTCCTACAGAAAAAGTCTGAAATTCTGAGACATTTTTTCTATAAAAAAAGTCTCAGATTCTGAGACATTTTTGCTACAGAAAAAATTTCGGATTCTGAGACATTTTTCCTATAGAATAAGTCTTTTTCCTATAGAATAAGTCTTTTCCTATAGAATAAGTCTTAGACATTTTTCATTAAGAAAAATTCTCAGATTCTGAGACATTTTTCCTATAGAAAAAGTCTCAGATTCTGAAGCATTTGTCCTATAGAAAAAGTCTAAGATTCTAAGACATTTTTCCTAGCAAAAGTCTCAGATTCTTAGACATTTTTCTTATAGAAAAAGTGTCAGCTTCTGAGACATTTTTCTTATAGAAAAAGTCTTAGATTCTGGGACATTTTTCCCATAGAAAAGGTCTCAGATTCTGAGATATTTTCTCTATAGAAAAATCCCCAGATTCTGAGACATTTTTCTTATAGAAAGAGTCTCCGATGCTGAGACATTTTCCTTAGAAAAAGTCTCAGGTTCTGAGAAATTTTTCCTATAGAAAAAGTCTCAGATTCTAAGACATTTTCCCTATAAAAAAATTCTTAGGTTCTTATTCATTTTTCCTATAGAAAAAGTCTCCGATCCTGAAACGTAGGAAAAGTCTCAGATTTTGACACATTTTTTCTATAGAAAAAGTCTCAGATTCTTAGACATTTTTCTTATAGAAAAGGTCTCAGATTCTTAGAAATTTTTGGAAAAAGTCTCAGATTCTGAGAGGTTTTTCGTACAGAAAAAGTCTCAAATTCTGAAAGATTTTTCGTATAGTAAAAGTCCCAGATTCTGAGGGATTTTTTGTATAGAAAAAGTCTCAGATTCTGAGGGAGTTTTTGTATAAAAAAAGTCTCAGATTCTGAGAGATTTTTTGTATAGAAAAAGTCTCAGATTCAGAGAAATTTTTCTTATAGAAAAAGTCTCAGACTCTGAGCCATTTTTTGTATAGAAAAGACTCAGATTCTGAGACATTTTTCTATAGAAAAAGTTCAGATTCTGAGACATTTTTTCTATTGAAGAAGTATCAGATTCTGAGATATTTTTCCAATAGAAGAAGATTCAGATTCTGAAAGATTTTTCCTATAGAAAAAGTCTTAGATTCTGAGATATTTTTCCTATAAAAAAAGTCTCTGATTATGAGACATTTTTTCTATAGAAAAAAGGCTCAGATTCTGCTAAATTTTTCATATAGAAAAAGTGTCAGATTCTGAGAAATTTTTCCTATAGAAAAAGTGTCAGATTCTGAGACATTTTTCCTATAGAAAAAGTCTCTGATTCTGAGACTGTTTTCTTAAATAAAAGTCTTCGATAATGAGACATTTTTCCTATAGAAAAAGTCTCACATTCTGAAATGCCTATAGAAAAAGGCATCTGACAATGAGACATTTTTTTATATATTGTTTTTACAGAATTGCTCACTGGTGTATGAATTTGTCTTTTTCTATGGAATACCTCATATACATTTAAACATAATTCATACGTTTTGAATGGTTTGTAAAAATTGTATTATTTGTTTGAACTAGTGTAGTACGTATGTAGTAGAGTAGTACACATGAATACATAATTTTTTACAGTTATGGTTGCTTTTAATAGTGTTTTAAGGGCAGAAAATTATGTTTAAAAGTTTTTGACCAACATTTTTATTTTTTCTCTAAACTTTTACCCTTAAAAACACAATAACATTTTTGGAATAAAAGGACATGAATATATAATCACCGCTTGAACGGACGAACGAACGACCGGCCAGCTGTATTTGTAATAAAATTTTGTGTTTAGTGACGAAAAGTTGTTCATACATTAAAATTTCAATATTGGGGATTAGCAAAAACAAAAAAAGATATTTTTTCACACTGGCTAAAATTTTGTGATATAAGGGACTTAAGGCTATTTTTTTGGTTTTTCGTTAAATGAACCATAAGGTATGAACTAAATATTCATATGGAATAAATTTTCAAAAAAAATGAATTTCAAAAAGCTTTAAATGCTCGTTTTTATATTAAAGCGGGTTTAAAATAAAAACAATTTTGTGTAAATTTTGATTTTTTCAAAACCATTAAGTTCAATTTATAAAATAATTTACAAAAAAAAAATATATATATATATACACAACAATAATGTATACATATTGAGCTCTTATATTCAAAATATGCTAACTCAAAAAATTAGATTTTTTAGGAAATAAAACTACGCTTCAAATAAAGTCATGTGCTTTTTGTCAATTTTTAACATGATAATGTTTTTAGGCTTCTGTCTAATTTTAAAAAAGTTGCAGGACGCCACCTCAGTTTGACTATATAAGCTACCCTGCAAAAACTTCGCTTACTAAGTAATTAACTGAAGGGGTTAGCAAAAATATGAGTAACTAGTTACCTCCCAATTTCATTGTTAATTACTTTAACACGGTGATGTCATTGGAGGTAACCACATTTTGTCTTTTTTTTGCGTAAAGTAATCCTAATGGTAATTAGTATTATTCAAAGCCATTACCAAGTAAGCGTGACAGGAAGGGGAACCCATTACCAACTTTTTGCTGGGTAACAATTAACGAAATAGAAAACAAGAATTACTATTTTCATTTTCTTAAAACCAAAAATTTTAATAACTTGGGTTTGTAACTTTGATAATAACTCACCTAGTGGTGAATAAAACCGTTTTTCACCAGCTGGTGAATAAAAGGTTACATAATTATTTTTCAACAAAAACAAAATTTTTTTTTCATAAAATTTTTTTTTTATCAAATTTTTTTTCCATCAATTTTTTTTTTCATCAAATTTTTTTTTTTCATCAATTTTTTTTTTCTTAATTTTTTTCATCAATTTTTTCATTAATTTTTTTCATCAATTTTTTTTCATCAAATTTTTTTTTTCATCATTTTTTTATCAAATTTTTTTTTCATCAATTTTTTTTTTCATAAAATTTTTTTTTTTTTTGATAATTTTTTTTTTTTTTGATAATTTTTTTTTTTTCATCAAACTTTTTTATACCCTTCACTCTAGTGATAGAGGGTATATATAAGTTTGTCATTCCGTTTGTAACACCTCAAAATATTGGTCTAGGACCCCATAAAGTATATATATCGATCGATTTTAAGACGATCTAGCGATGTCCGTCCGTCCGTCCGTCCGTCTGTCTGTTGAAAACACGCTAACTTTTGAAAGACTTAACGGAGGCTCCTGAAGTTTGGCATATATGTTGGGCATTTACCTGGTCAGGTTGATATTGCAATCCAGCGAAATCGGTCAAGTGGTTCAAAAGTTATGAGCAAAAGACTGAATTTCGGCAAGGGTTTTTCGTGAATTTTTTAGATAAAAAGCACTATAATTTTCGAAAAGCAATTCTTAGGATGCTGAAGCTTGACATATATTTTGCGTTCCTCCAGCCTCGTTCGTATTGAATTTCAGCGAAATCGGTCCAGTGGTTCAAAAGTTATTAGCAAAACCGTGAATTTCAGATTAGCTTCACCTAAAATTCACGTGTTGAAAACTCGTTAAACCTGTTTTAAAAACATTGGTAATTCCCAAAAATATTTTACAACGTATTTTTGTCACTCAAAAATATTTTTATATCAAAACAAAAAAAAAAATACACTCGAAAAAAATTTTACACTCAAAAAAAAAAATTAGTAAATTATTTTTTTTTTCAAAAATTACTAAAAAAAAGTTTTTTAAACAAAACAAAATATTTCTAATCAAAACTGTTGTTTTTTAACGTTAGAAAATTTATTATCACTTAAAATGGGCATTGTGGAGGGTATTCATAGATTCGGCCAAGTCGAATTTAACTTTTCTACTTGTTTTCATTATTTTTTTTTATTCATTTTTTTTTCAAAAATTTTTTGTTTTATCAATTTTTTTTTCATCAAATTTTTTTTTTCATCAATTTTTTTTTCATTAATTTTTTTCATCAAATTTTTTTTCATTAATTTTTTTTTCATCAAATTTTTTTTTATCATATTTTTTTTATCAATTTTTTTTCATAAAATTTTTTTATCAAATTTTTTATTATCAATTTTTTTCTCACCAAATTTTTTTTTCATATTTTTTTCATCAATTTTTTTTTACATCAAGAAATTTTTCTTTTCATCAAAAAAATTCATTAGAAACTTTTTTCATCAACATTTTTTTTCACCAAAAATTTTGGGTTCATTAATTTTTTTTTAACATAATTTTGTTTTTCGTGAAAAAAAAAAAAAATTTTTTTACTAAAACTACTTTTCACCAAGTCATAGCTTTTCGCATACAAATTTTCCATTTGTTTATCAAATGTACATAAAACAAGTGAGAGTGGTATATTCTTTGGTGCCGAATCTTTTATACTCTCCAAAATGTAAAAACACTTTTTTGCACTTATTTTTGCACTCACATAGGAAATGTGCAGCTCTTAATTTTTTTATTAATTGAGAATACTTAAAATTTGGGAATATTTAAAATTTGCCTTTTTATTTCTAGAAAAATTTTACTTTTTTAATAAGGGTTCAAGTTGAAAAAATGCAGAAGAAAAATTGAATTTCTAAAAATTATAGACATTTCTTCCCATACCGGTTTCAAACACCCCAGTTAGTGTTATCATCAGTAGGATTTTAAATGTCGGTTTGTCTTGTTAATTTTTAAGTTACCATATTTTTAATATAAAAGCTCGATACTTATTAATTTCTATTCTAAAATTAGATATGACAAGTCATCATCTTTCATTTGACAGGACTACTCTTACACCCCGCACTCAACTTTATTAGTTAGTGTTATTTTTTTGGTTATGATGTATTTCTTATTTCTTCTTATCACAATTCCACTAACGTCAACAGCAGTGATGTCAATTTATCTTTTACACCACCACTACATAGATTAAATGATAATGTTTGTTGTTAAAGAAATGACGTTTACAAAAAAAAAATAAAGTTTTTAACGTCCTTTGTCTATAATTTCATATAATTCACTTAAGAAGACAAACACACACACACGTACATGGTTTAAAAAATTGTCACTTACGATAATTTTTGAAAGTAACACAGTGACACAAAATCGAACTTTCCGAATCGGAATGGGATGAAACCAAAAGCAAATGAAGGTTGACATTTTACATAACAAAACCCTCGAGACTTTTTTTTAGTTCAGTGCTGATTTAAATTCAAAATTTAAATGCTTTAGCACTGGGAAAACATTTAAATTTTAAAGCATTTTAAAACATTTAAACCTTTTTATATTAATTATGTCAAACTTTAGGAGCCCCTTGACATGTGGGGTCCAGCGTCCAAACTTAAACTCGAAATTACGTTACCGGTATCAATTTCTCTGCAATCGGTCTATTACCTACTTACTGAATAGCCAAATTTTTAAAACATAAACCATTGTACACCGTTGCGTATGATTGTTATTTAAAGACAATTACAAAATTAAGTATACGTCACTTTTACAGTCTTCAAGTAATTTTTATTATAACGGTGATAAAAAATCACCAACTTCAAATGCGAGTAAAAAAAAATCTAGCACTGAACTTAAGAAAGCCTTAAGAGGTTTGTTATGAAAATGTCAACTTTCATTTGCTTTTGGTTTCATCCCATTCTGATTTTGGTTGTTGCACTGTGTAATTATATATGAATAGTTTTCTTAAATATTTCTGTTTTTTTTTATAATTTTGCTGTTGATTTAAGTTCAAATCTTGATATATGAATAATTTTCTAAAATATTTCTGTTTGTTTTTTATAATTTCCTGAATATTTTTTATCCCTTTTTAAAATTTTCTGATTTTTGTTCAAATTTTTGAAATTTTTTTTAAAAAAAATTCTGGTTTTTTTTCTTTTTCTAAAAACAACAATTTTTTGGTGCATAAAAATAAAAATGCCTTTAGAAAAAAATATTGACAAATTTTTAAAATTGTAACGATCCTTCAGGCAGTTTTAGCCTTGTGAAAGTGCAAAAGAACAAAAATTGCAAGGCCAAAACTGCCTGAAGGAGCGTTCCATTGGTTTTGCGATGTACTAGAGATTTCTTAACTATTGTCTTGGCTACAATTTCTGTGTTGGTATTGGATCGAAAATCTTAATGGTTTGGCAGTTATAGGCCAAAATATCAAAAAAAAAAAAAAACGTGACAAAAAGTGGTGAATTTTCTACATTTTCGACTTTTTGACCATGAAAACGAAGTTTTTTCTAAGTCATATGTTGAGAAAAAGAGACAATAGCTACAACTTTACTTTTGAAAAAATACAACTTTACTTTTGAAAAAATTTTAAATAGTTTACGAAATATCCCAGCAAAATTTTCGGTTGCAAAGAACCGATTGTGGAACAACTTATACTTCCCTAGAACCTGTTCTAATTCTTGTGCAACACCGAATCTTTTAACAAAGGGATTGTCCCAAAAGCAACAGGTGTTTGTAAGCAACATTAGAACATATTTTTGTTCCTCGGAATCAGTTCTAGAAGTAAAATTTGGAACAGAAATTAGAATTAAAGAAATATATTGAATTGCATTAATTTATTTAACAAAGATAAAGACAATCATATATAAATGAAATATTTACATTTTTTTTACCACACATTCATCCTTTTTCGCCTCCAAATTTGCATTTTGGGCCTTCCAATAATGACATACCAGAACATGGATTTTTTGCAAACAAAAATAACAAATATAATATTATTAGTATTTGATCCGACCCAGACAACGAAAATGTAATTAACTCACCTTTGTTTCAACAATTTTCACGATTATATCCTGCTATTTTAATAGAATTTCGTGTTTTTTTCTTCGTTAACAAAAATAAATTGATATTTATTTTTTAATTTTTTTGACACATAATTTTTTTTAATTCCTGAGAACCAAAATGTTATGAAACTTTGATTGCAGAGAACAAGTTTCACAATAATTTTCACTTAACTTGTTCTGAATAATTAAAGTGTAATAGTGTATGGTTACCAGAGAACCTGTTCTAGAACAAGTGTTGTCAGAATCGGTTCTGAAAAATTTTCCTGGGATGAGCCCAGGAAAATTTGAAAATTTTCCAAAAAAATAAAGTCTGAGACAAAACTGCAAGTCAAAAATTGGAAGCTCGATTTTCACCGTAGACGTATGGTCTGGTGGACTTTTTTGCTCAGTACAATCCCACGAATCAGAAACGCTAAGTGCCCATTAAGATGTTCAAATCGCCCCACCCTAATCCCCATACTGTGGTTTTAGGTTAAAACCGAAATGTAGTTAATTTGAAAGATTATTTCAATTGAGATATTGTAAGCACTTAACAAAAATTAAACTTTATTATTGGGCGCTACAATAAAGTTACCGTTCATTACACGCCATCAAGTACACACAAAATTGCGCAATTTGTTGGATTAACCTGTAGTGTTGAATTAACCTTAACCTTGGATGTTTTGATTTTGTAGTAATTATTTAATATGAAAATTAAGGTTTTCAATTGCACCTCGGTACGTATAAGTGATATGTAAATTTATTTAATATTAATCATACGCTCTGATTAACAAGTTATACATATTAGAGTGACACGATTGACGACTTTTTCGAATTTCGTCGATTGCTGTTCAAATTCTTTCCTTTTGTTTTAAGACAATGGTGCCCAAACACTAGTTAGAGTGACCAAGATGATTCGGCTTTGTACACGTAAACAATCCGAACGACAACGAAACTAACAACAGAGAGCGTAAAAAACAAGAAAACTCCTTAGTTGTTTGCCATCATTCAAAGAAGTAGGTCGATGTCGCTTTGTTTGATAAAAAACTACACAAATAATATTTATTGTTGTTATAACAAAGCATAGATTTTTTTCAGAGCAATACCCAGCAAAACTTAGATTACCAAATAAGGTATAAAATAAGGTATAGGATCACTTATTTTATACATTCCAGCATTGATGATTTTAACAGGCGATGAGACTCAAAGTAATGCATCCACATTATCACAAAAAATACCAGTAAGGTATAAAATAAGTCATAAATTTATAACGAAGAATACGAGAAAGGTGTAAAATATATGATATTTTATAGGTTACGAGGAATGAAATAATATAGCATACCAGAAGATAATATATAAGGTGTTACAAGTAGTGGAAAAGTAATTTTGTATTAAATTTACTCACGTAATTGTAAGTGAGTGTAAGTAGATCAAATATGCTCGTGAATGTGTGTCGTTAGAAATTTCATGTCGTGAGTAGAGCTGCAAAACTATCGATGGTACTATCGATAGTATCGATAGTTTTATTTTAAAAGGACTATCGATAGTTTTTACCCGATAGCGATACTATCGCCGAAAAAATATTAGCTTCAAAAAGATTATCACTTGCTGAAAACTTAATCAAAAAGTGCACCGTTTTAAAAATTTCTATATCATTTTGGAATAATTCTACTTTTTGAAGTATTAATGCAATGATAGTATTCTCGTGTTATTGTTATTGCGAAATTTAAGGTCCGAACAGAACAAGCAGGACATGGTGAAAGATCGCCGTAGTGAGTTAAAATAGACTGAAATTGCAGTGAACGCCAAAAACTGTCATTTGTGTGTTCAGAAGTACCAAGTTGTAATGAAAAAAAAAATAATTTTACGCAATATCTTACAATTCCTTAAAATATCCGATACTATCGATAGTATCGATAGTTTAAAAACAAACTATCGAAAATATCGAATGGGACGACTATCGATAGTTTTGCAGCTCTAGTCGTGAGCCCTTCTCTAGTTTAAACTTATGCATTTTTTTTATAAAATAATTATTTTTTATGTTATTGTAATACATTATGCATCCAATTATAAAAAATGCATTATTTCAAACTTTCAAATAATACATAATGTAAACAAGTATTAGTCATCCATGATTTAATGTTTAGAAATAATAAATATGAAATAAATTTTTTCCAATAATCATGCATTACGTAGCAAATCCTTAGTAATGCATTATTTTTCACTTGAAAATAATACGTTGTGGAACAAATGTTTTGTAAGGCATCATAAAATATTGCTACAAATAAGTAATATACATTACCTGGTAATGTGTTATATAAGTGGTATATAATCACTACCCATTACCAAAGTTTTGCTGAGTTATGAGCAAAAGAGTACATTTCGGCAAGGGTTTTTCGCGAATTTACGAGATAAAAAACACGATAACTTTTGAAAGACAATAATTAGACTGCTGAACGTGGTATGTATCTTTGCCGTTCCCCAGGTCTGTTTGGTATTGAATTTCAGCTTAATCGGTCCAGTGGTTCAAAAGTTACTAGCAAAACCCTGAATTTCAGATTGGTTTCGTTTTAAATGCCACGTGTTAAACAAGTTTTAAAAGCATTGGTGGTAACTTAACAATACTTTTCAAACTTGTTTAATTTTGGAGCAATGCTTTTTAAACTTGTTTAGTTTTAAAAGCATTGGTAGTTTTAAAATTACACTCAAAAAAAATTTTACACTCAAAAAAATTTTTTTTTTTTTTACAAAATTTACATTTTGTGTACATACGTACGCGCACTCAGATATATTTTTACAATAAAAAAAACATTAAACTCAAAAAAATTTTACACTCAAAAAAATTTTGTATGTTTTTTTTTAAATTACAAAAGAAGAGTTTTTTACTCAAAATAAAATATTTCTAATCTAAATTGTTAATTTTTCTCACGTTAAAAAATGTACTATCCTTTAAAAAAATGCATTGTGGAAGGTATTCATAGATTCGGCAAAGTCGAATTTAACTTTTCTACTTGTTTATTTTTTGGACGCTAGATTGGTGATTGTCCCAGTGTGCTCCGGTCATACATTTGACACTTTTAGGGGCATTCTTGGGACAGTTAGAGCGATGAGAGCTAATTTCATAAAAATGTAATTTTGTATCTTAAAAATGTAAATTTGAGGATTGGAGAAAGAAATTTGGATTGTCCAAAAAAATGTTGAGGCGTAAAAATTAAATTTATAAAATTTTTTTTTTTATATCTTTAGCAAAACATCATGATTTAATGTTTTGGGCGAGAGTACATAATTTGGAAGCATTTTTTATTCTCTACAACATATGTAAATTTCGGGACACTCCCTGGGTCAAATTGAAATACCTTCCTTGTTATTGAAAATCCCTGTCTTAGCTACTGATAAGCAGGGTTGTCAGATATGGCGATTTCTCGCCAAACGTGGCGATTTTTTAACTTGTTTGGCGTCTTAATTTTTGATTTGGCGACATGGCGATTTATAAAATGGTTGGCGATTTTGTTGGCTATTTTTTTATTTTTGAGTGTAGATTTATAAATCTGGCAACCTTTTTGATTTTTTTTATCATTTTAAAATGAATGCCACACAAACGTCAAAACTATTTTTTTACTCTGTTGCAAAGTGATATTTTACACACAGACTTTTTTCCTAGCATGTCTGCTACTGCATTCGAGTTTGTGGACAAAAGAAGTTGAATAAGAGAAGAGTTGAATAAGAAGAGTTGAATAAGAATCAAGGAAAAAAGTCTGTGTGTAAATTCCCACAAAGCTTAAAAAAATTAACGGCAAACAGAAAATATTTTCTTATGAAGTTTGTTAGTTATACCCTACACCACACTGTGGTACAGGGTATAATGAGTTTATGCTGATGTTTGTAACTATGTGAATGTTGTATTATAACCACATTTATTGTTACTTAGATCTCAACCTTTTAATATTAGTCAAAAAAATATTTTTTTGAGGAGTTTTTAAGTGTACCCACGCAGAAATTGCCAGTGGTACAAAAAATAAAGTACTGCCAAAGCACTTATATTTTGTAAAATGAAGCGCTTTGCCAACGTTTCAAATTACAACCTTAAAAGTGCTCTGGCATTACTTTTGTAAAATTTTTGTAAGAATATTTTTTTTATCTACCCAAGCAGAAAAATATGACGGTACAAAAAATAAGGCTCTGGTAAAACACTTTATTTTTAGTATATAAAGTAGTATGCAATTACACATAAGAAAGAGCTTTGCCAGTGCTTTGCCAGAGTTTTGTTTTTCGACCAAATTTTAATATAAAGCTCTGGTAAAGTACTTAATTTTTTGTATATAAAGTGGTATGCAATCACATATAGAAGAGGGCTTCACCAGTACTATTTTTTTTATCCAAAATCTCGATCATTATATAGTCCCATTTCTCGTGATGACAGTGAAAACTCGAAAAAATCTCCGTTTTCTTTAAAAATGTTTCCTTTCAATAAAATATCATCACCTTTGTATTTCGTCCGTTTTTTACTAAAAATTCCTTTAACAACTATCAAATTTCTATTTTGCAGTAAACATACGTTATCAGGAGAGGTGGATCTAACTTTAAATCCATGAATATTTACAAAAGAAAAAATCACTCTCGAGATAGAAGTTTCTTTGACATTTCCAAGAGAATATTTAGAAAATGTACTAATCGGATAAACCAAAGGAATATTATTTGCTGAATTATCGGAATGAAAATATGTAGTTTTCTTTGAATTTGAGCAAGAGGGTTGTTTGGAACCTTTATAATACTCTTTATATAATCGAAATCGAATCTGCTTTATGAATAAAGTTGTATATATTCATTTCCAATTGCCTATCATAGCTGTATTATTGATTTTTTTTATTTGGATTTTTTGGAAATAAATAAAATACTTTGATATTTTAGTTGGCTATCAAAAAATAAAATGTTTTGTTATTTTATTTATTTTGGTTTGAATAAAATAAAATTTTATTCAAATTCATAAAAATGAAATAATATTTCTTTCCAAAAAAATCAAATAATTTTTTCTGATTGCTTATTCAAACAAACAAAATAGATTTTTTCAAAATAATCAACAAAAATTTGTGATTTTTTTTGGTTATTCACAAAAATTCAAATGAATAACGTATTATTTAAACAAAAAAAGAAATATTCTTGAAAATTTTGTGTTTGAAAAATAATTTTGTTTTTATTTATTTTGCATTTTATTATACAGTAAAACACACACTTATTCTTACAAACCACTATTGTTTTATTGTTACACTCAAAAAAATAACTTAGTCAAAATATTAGTAAAAGGTGTTGTAATTTACTTCAACCAAACTTTAGCAAAAAAAATTGTAAAAATTTAACTTTTAGAGTTTTTTTTGGCAATTTACTATTGGTAAAATACAAAAATTTTGTGGTACTTTTACTATATTTTCTTGCTAGTTTTTTTTTTATTTTACTATAATTTTAGCAAAAATATTAGTATTTTCCTTAAAGAAATGGTAATACTTTTTATTTTTTTTTTCTTAGTTTTAAGAAAAAAAAAATGTTTAAAGTGTTCTAGTGTGAAAAAACTCATTGCAGATTGATGATGCTGCCAACACCATAGCAAAGTAGCCATCCATCAACTGCATGTGCGCTCAAAAATAGGCTACACAATTTTTAGTATTTTTTACCATATTTTTTGCTAATTTTACCATATTTTTTGCTAATTTTATATGAAAATTTTTTAAAATTTGCCACCTAAATTGTTAATAAAAAGTTGATAATTTTGAAAAATTATTTTTTTAAAATGTTAACACATAGTTAGATATCTAATCTTTAATATCCAAAATTTTTTTTTATTTTTTTTTTAAATACATGTGAAAAAAATTAAAAATTCGAAAAAAAATTGTTAATTTTTTACAAATTTTACATGAAAATGTAAGAAATTTCTTGTGTAGACTACTACGCAATTCTCATTTGTTCTACTTAAGCTAAAAAAAATTACGCAAAAAAATAAAAAAAGTGAAGTGTTGTTCTTTAAGTTTTTTGTTTAAAGTGTTTAAGTGAAAAAAAAATGATTTTGGATTTTGATGTTGTTGGAAGTCCAGTTACTGCAACTACAGCTGCTGAGAAGAAGGCAAAAGAATATGCTGCCACCATCAAGACGAAGAAACCATCCAACAACTGAAGTAATAGTTGGTGCTGCTATTACTACATTTAAAGAACGTGGTGCTCAAAAACAGGCAAACATTTTTTTAGTATATTCACCAAATTTTAAATCAACTACTAATCAGAGAAAAAAATTACTAAATAAAACAGTTTTTTTTACCAAATTACAAATTTTTTTTATCTATTGTAATTTTACCATTTTTTTGGTAATTTTACCATATTTTTTGATAATTTTACAAGGTTGATTTTTTACAAAAATAAAATGGTATTCTTGTAATTTTACCATTTTTTTCCTAATTTTTTGATTAGCAAAATGGTTTTGCTAATATTACCAAAATTTTTGCTACGTCCAAAACTACAGATTTTTTTGCTAATTTTAACCATTTTTTTTGCTAGTTTTACAATATTTTTTTTTTGAGTGTAGCTTGTTATTAAAGGGTTTCTTTACTAAAACATTAGGCTTGTTTTTTTTCAGACCGGATTAAGATTGGGATTTACTTTATTTATTGTAAAAATGTGTCAAATCAAGTCCAGAATTTTTTTTTATATTTTTTTTTCTAAATCTACATACAAATAGTAAATACATATAAACAGGTAAGAAACTAAGCGGTGTCCATAATGTAAAATGGTATAAATAAATCCAATTTAATCCTAGGATTTAACTAAATTTAGTTTTTATACTTCAAATTTTTACCTTAGCTTAATTATGTTTTTATTTTATTATTGATAATACACTTAAAATATTTTGTAAGTAAATTCAACTGAAAAAACGTTTAAAACAATCGTTTTTCCTTTTAAAAACGGACTACTTATATTTCATTTGAAACAACATACTTTTTCAGTTATTTTTAAACGTTAATAAATGCCTAGACATTCCGTAAAAACAAACGATATTTCAGTTATTTTAACTGTTTACAATTTTTTATTTTGTGAAGTAATAATAACATTTTTTGAATAACAAACTACAAAAACCGTACTTCTGTAAAATTATACGGTATAATCAGTCACAAATAATTTAACTGATAAAAATATTTTTCCGTAACTTTTGTAGTTTATTGTTTTTACAACTGTATAAATCGTTCAATATTTTATTTTCATTGAAAAACAAACGATAAAACGCTTAAAATAACTTTAACTAAAAACTTTTTGAATAACCGTAAAAAAGTTACTGTAAAACTTTTCTGGGTGTAGGATGTAGATTCAGAAAAAAATTAAAAAAAAATTGTTTGGCCAGATTTGAACCTTTTTAAAGTAAAATAAAGTTATTCCAATATTGATTTAATGCAAAAAACAAGGCTATTAATTAGAATATTTTTTTTAATTCTTTCGCAAATTGATTTTTAATGTTTAAAAAATACTGTTAAAACGTTTTGCTATTGAAAATACACTACTTGAATAAACTTTTCGATATTTTTTTTAAAACAATAGACAGTCCTGCAAGGATGTATATTTACTAGGGTGATTAGACCGGTTTTTCGAAACCGGTTTAAACCGGTTTTATGTGGCTTGCAACTTCCGAATTTTTAAAACCTTAACTATTTGAAAACCGGTTAGACCGGTTGGTTTACTGTCGAACCCCGGTTTTTATAAATCAACCTTTAAAAGCAGTTAAACTCGATTTTTTTAGTGTAAAGGTGTTAAAAAAATCCCAAATGAATGAATACCAAGTAAAAAAAATAATTTCGCCTTGGCTGAATCCATAAATTTGAGTGCAAATCATTTCTGGATGTGGCAAATCTTTACATATAAAAAAAAAATAAGCAAACATTTTTAATGAACATTTTTGTCGACTATCAAAATTTTATTTTAAGTAATTTTTTAATGTTTGCTAGTTATTTTTTTTTAATAAAAAATGTTTGCAGTAAAAAATATTCCATTGAAGTTTGAACATTTTTTAAATGCTTTTTATAAAATTTCAATTGTATTTAAAAAATTTCGGTTTGTATTTCAAAATTTCCATTGGTTTTTTAAATTTTTCTTTTGTATTTCAAAAATTTCTATGGTTTTCAAAAATTCCTTTTGTTTTCAAAATTTTTTATTGATATTCCAAATTCTCTAAACGCTTTTAAAAAATTTTCATTTTTATATCAGAAATTTTCATTTGCATTACAATTTGTACAATTGGTAATTTTTGAAACGTAAATGAATTTCCGAAACATAAATGAAAATTTTTGAAATACATATAAAATTGAACATTTCTAAAACGTATTTAAAAATTTCTGAAATATAATTGCAAATTTCTTAAATACAAATTGTATTTTCTGAAGTAATATTGGAAATGGTGATATAAAGTACCAATTTTTTCGAAACACCGACAAATCTCTGCTTTATATTAGCCGTAATAAATATTTTTTGCCTTATTTTGCAAAAAACCGAAAAAAACGGGTTCATTCGGTTTTTTTATCAATTTAAAAAAACGCTGATTTTCGAACTATTCGAAAACCGGGTTTTAAAATTTCGTAAGCGTCTTTAGATTAAAGATATCGTCACCCAAAACTTTGTTTTTTTATATGTAAGTGAATTAAGAAAAAAATTTGTATATAATAATTATCAGATATCATTCCATTTCGCAAGAGCTTCTTCTGACATAGAAATATTTTATTTAATTTTGCATTTGTTCAGATGTTGAAATATGATCCGATTTGGCCCATTTTCGCACATAACCAGCCTCAGACCATAAGACATATTTCTGACAAATTTCCGTAGTTTAGCTCTTTTAGTTGGGACTGCATCATGTCTTCCACAAACAAACGGACGGACATCTGTAGAATGTGTTACAATCTATCTCTAATCAATAACATATATTGTATAGTCTGTTAGATGGATATTTCGATTCATTACACACGGAATGACAAAGTGAGTATAGTCCTTTTAAACCAACCTCTAAAAATCGCCTTTTTTCAGATTTTTATACTTTTGTTAAAAAAATAAAAGTTTTTATATCTGCACTTGGAATTTCCTAAATTACAACTTAACTTTTCTGAATTTCAATGGACTTTATTAAATTACAATTTATAAGAACCTGACATCAAAACAAAACTGTGTTGTAAGAATAATTTTGTGTTTCTCTGTACAAAATAAATGAAATAGATTTTTTTTCAAACACAAAATTTTCAAGAATATTTATTTTTTGTTGTTTGAATAATACGTTATTTATTTGAATTTTTGTGAATAACCAAAAAAAATCACAAATTTTTGTTGATTATTTTGAAAAATTATATTTTGTTTGTTTGAATAAAAAAAATCAGAAAAAATTATTCGATTTTTCGTTATTCAAATAAAATCAAAATAAATATTATTCATTTTCAAATATTTAAATAATCTGTTATTTGATTATTTTTGAAAAAATATTGTTATTTATTCATTTCGTTATTTCAATCATAGCATACAGCTATGTTGCCTATATTAAATAAATTAAAAGATTTTCTCTGAAATTCTTCTGTTCTATCTTTAGATATATGAAAAAGGTTGTTTTTTAAAATACTCGTAGTAACATTTTCATGTGAAATAAATGCAGTGCCACTGCATTTCTTAAAATCAACTTTTGAAACAAATATTTTGCAATTTCGAGATAAAGTTTTACGAATTTAACTAGATCAAAATTAATTATATCTAGTAATGGAATATTTTATTTACTTTTGTGATGAGCAAGATTAATTTTTTGTCGGATGGACTTTAAAGTACGTTCTTCGTTCTTGAAAATTCTCGTAATATTAACAGTGTTGCCTTTAACATTCTATCTTTAAATACCTTTTTTTTTAAAAAGAGGACTAAAATAACGGTATTATATTAAAAAATTGTTTCTTAAATTAATTCATAAAAAAATTCTTTCGGAGAATGAGGCTTGAAATTTCCAAAATATAAACCTATTAGAAGACAGAAATGACGTCAAAGACTGAAATGGTGATCGCAGTTCCCGTTAAGTTGATATTTTTTACTTAATTTTTATTTTATTTTTATTTAATCTTTCGTTTTATTATTTACTTAATTTTTATTTTATTTAATTTTTCTTAAATTTTTGTTTTACTTTTGAAGTCAACTTTTAATTTCTTTAAGATTCGTTTCGGTATCATTGTTTTAAAAAATCTAAAACTATCGATCTACATCGATACTAATTTAAAAAAAAAATATGTTTTAATAAAACTTTGTGATGTTGCTCTTAAAGTACTCTGTTATGTTGCTTTTAAAGTACTCTAAAACAGCTCTGTTACGGAGTTAAAAAATCCTATACGGCAGACCGTTTACCATGGTTATCATTAGGGCGCTGATAGAGTACTTTACTGCATTGCTTTCCCAGCACTTATACTACCAAATAAGGTTCTTTGCCAGCACTTTCCCGTCTGTATTTTTCTGCCTGGGTATATATATAAAAGAGTAACGTGACTGACTGACTGACTGACTCATCATCGCCCAGCCCAAACCGCTGAAGCTAGAGACTTGAAATTTGGACTGTAGGTTCACCTCCCGGAATATAGATCCACTAAGGCTGGATTTTTGCCAGTGTTGATTCTAAGGGGGTAAAAAGGGTAAAAAACTGTACTTTTGGTACTTTTTATATCTCATGAAATAATGGTCATAGAGACTTGAAATTTGGACTGTATGTTCACCTCCCGGAACGAAGATCCTGTAAGGCTGGACTTTTGCCAATGTTGATTCTAAGGGGGTAAAAAGGGTAAAAAACTGTACTTTTGGTACTTTTTATATCTCCTGAAATAATGGTCATAGAGAGACTTGAAATTTGGACTGTATGTGCACTTCCCGGAACATAGATACACTAAGGCCGGATTTTTGCCAGTGTTGATTCTAAGGGGGTAAAAAGGGTAAAAAACTGTACTTTTGGTACTTTTTATATCTCATGAAATAATGGTCATAGAGACTTGAAATTTGGACTGTATGTTCACCTCCCGGAATGTAGATCCTGTAAGGCTGAACTTTTGCCAATGTTGATTCTAAGGGGGTAAAAAGGGTAAAAAACTGGACTTTTGGTAACTTTAATATTTTTTAAAATAATTGTCACAGAGACTTGAAATTTGGACTGTATGTTCACCTCCCGGAATATGGATTCACTAAGGCTGGATTTTCGCCAATGATGATTCTAAGGGGGTAAAAAGGGTAAAAAACTGTACTTTTGGTACCTTTTTTAGTTCCTTAAATAATGGTATTAGAAACTTGAAATTTGCAATGTAGGTTTACCTCCCGGAAACAAAAATCACTAAGGCTGGGTTGTTGCCAATGTTGATTCTACGGGGGTAAAATGGGTAAAAAAGTGTACTTTTGGTACTTTTTATATATCCTATATATATAATAGTCATAGAAACTTGAAAATTGGACTATATGTTCACCTCTCGGAATTAAGATCCAGTTAGGCTTAATTTTTGCCAATGATGATTCTAAGGGGGAAAAAAGGGTAAAAAACTGTACTTTTGGTACCTTTTACATTTACTTAAATAATGGTACTAGAAACTTGAAATTTGTAATGTAATGTTCACCTTCCGGAAAAAAGATTCAATAAGGCTGGGTTTTTGCCAATGTTGATTCTACGGGGGTAAAAAGTGTATAAAAGGTACCTTTTATAAAAAGTACCTTTTATAAAAAGTACATTTTATAAAAAATACCTTTTATAAAAAGTACCATTTATAAAAAGTACCTTTTATAAAAAGTACCTTTTATAAAAAGTACCTTTTATAAAAAGTACCTTTTATAAAAAGTACCTTTTATAAAAGGTACCTTTTATAAAAAGTACCTTTGATAAAAAGTACCTTTTATAAAAAGTACCTTTTATAAAAAGTACCTTTTATAAAAAGTACCTTTTATAAAAAGTATATTCTATAAAAAGTACCTTTTATAAAAAGGAATGTAGAATTTTTCGGTGAAGAAAAAAAACTTCTGGAAGAGATACTTTTTTTGAAATTTCGTTTCTAACGGGGGTAAGAAAGTGTACTTTTGGTACTTTTTTTTTTTTGTTCCTATAATAATGACCGTTGAAGCTTGAATTTTGGAATGTAGGGGACTTCGCTGAAAAAAAATTCTGCTAAAGTATTTTCAAAAAATTCTGTTTCTAGAGCTGTAAAAAAGTGTTTTTTGATACTTTTTATATTTCATGAAGTAATTATCCTAGGCACTGAAATTTTGAATGCTTTAAAAAGTTATTTTTGGAAATTCTGTTTCTAAGGGTCGCAACCGATCGTAAAGGGGATAAAAAGTGCAAATTTGGTTATTCTTATATTTCTTGAAATAATGGTTCAGAAACTTGATGTTTTAAATAAAGGATCACCTAGCACAAAAAAACAGTTTTTGGAAAATATAATTTTACGGGGAAAAGGGGACAAATGGTTATTTTGAGATATCTAACTATTGAACTAAAAGCCGCAGAAATAACACCCAAGACAAGGACATATTTTAAAATTTTAGGGTAAAAAGGGGTACCTGGTAACAGTGGTGTAAAATGGTACTTTTCATATCTACAATATAAAGACAACAGAACTTTTTATATTTTTAACGCATATTATACGGAGAGGAATGAAACTTACATGGAGCGAAAGGAGATGGACTTGGAAGTGAAATGGAATAGAACGGGGAACGAAGTGGAATAGAGCTGGGAACAATATGGAATGATACTTTTTACTTAAATTTTACGTATTTAACTTTTTTGACTCTATATTTGTTCTCTCTATATGTTTTTCCACTCAAACTTATTATTATTCCAACTTTTTTTTTCACTGAAGTATTTATTCACTCAAAATCTTAAAACCCGATATAAGGGCTCGAAAATTGTCAATACATTTTTTCACCGAAACGAGCATGATGACGTACCAGCGAAGTTATTCAAATTTTATTGTTTAAATTATTCATTAAAATATTATTTTATGAAAGACTTAAACGTCCACAAGTAAATAAAACAAAAACTATGTAGAGGATTTTTTTTAAATCGATAGAGTAATCCTGATCTTTATATTATACGGTATTCAATACAACCGGTAACGAAGTACCGGGATGGTAAGCTAGTATATTTACTATTTATTAAATTCTTTTATTACAATTATTTGTGTAACAGTGCAATAGCAATTGTTTGATCATTTGAAGACAATGTCTGGTAGCTAAAAAAATCGGTAATTTTATTAATAATATTTCCCTTTAAAAATTAATTGTGTCATTTGTTAACCGAAAGCTTTAAAAAATAATTATTTGGGACTCGCTACTGTACATTAGGGCGTTTCATCAAAAACTTTTTTTTTGATTTTTGCTACTCTTGAAGCGGAATATGAATTCTTATGGCCTAAAAGATTTTTGAGATTTTTTTCAGATTTTTGGCGGGGCGGGATCAACTCGCTCAAATCGATTTTATGCTAAAAATGAGGTTATAAAACATAATTTTTTATTTTTTTTTTTGTTATGGTGCCTTGTTTTTACAAAAGTGGATAAATTACTTCAAAATATTGCTAGCCTCCTAAAAAAAAAATATTCGCGGTAAAAATGATAAGGTCAAAGGTCAATAATCTGACCTTAAAAGTAAAAATTTTGAATTTTCCAACTTCAAAGCTCAATAACTTAAGAAATATGCAACGTAGGTTCGTGATGTTGACACCGTTTAATAGATATTTTAAATACCTTTCATTTAAATCCAAAATGACGTCTGTCATTTTAGTAGAAGTATTAAAAAAATTAAAAAAACTAACTTAACCCATTTTTTTTCTTACATTTCACATGAGCTTAACCAACAAGTACATATATTAGTATCTTATTAATCGGTAGAATGTCTGAGAATAGATAACTTATCATTTATGTATATGCGTTATGTGGTCCTATACCGATATTTCGATGTGTTACACACGGAATGCCAAAGTGAGTTTACAAATAATGAGAATGACTTTCAAAACTTACTAATTAATGTTGATAATAATAGAAAAATTATACCTAATGTAAACAAAAATGTTGTTGAAAAAGCGTTAGCGAAAGCTGTTTGAATATGCTACTACTTTGGCACAAAATTACTTAAGAATTTTTTGGCTTTATATATTTTGTGTGAAAACAAATTGTGTTTTAGATTTAATTTTTATGTATTGTAATTTTAAAAACATTTTCAGAATATTTATTATAATATTGTTATGCTTTTGATAATATTGTTATTCTTTTGATTTTGTATGATACATATTCATAAAAATAAATTCTTGCTTTGGAGATTCGGCATTTTCTCTAAATTTGTACACCCTCTAACCAGAGTATGGGGGTAAACTCACTTTGGCATTCCGTGTGTAACACATCGAAATATCGGTATAGGACCACATAACGCATATACATAAATGATAAGTTATCTATTCTCAGACATTCTACCGATTAATAAGATACTAACATATGTACTTGTTGGTTAAGCTCATGTGAAATGTAAGAAAAAAATGGGTTAAGTTAGTTTTTTTAATTTTTTTAATACTTCTACTAAAATGACAGACGTCATTTTGGATTTAAATGAAAGGTATTTAAAATATCTATTAAACGGTGTCAACATCACGAACCTACGTTGCATATTTCTTAAGTTATTGAGCTTTGAAGTTGGAAAATTCAAAATTTTTACTTTTAAGGTTAAATTATTGACCTTTGACCTTATCATTTTTACCGCGAATATTTTTTTTAGGAGGCTAGCAATATTTTGAAGTAATTTATCCACTTTTGTAAAAACAAGGCAACATAACAAAAAAAATATAAAAAATTATGTTTTATAACCTCATTTTTAGCATAAAATCGATTTGAGCGAGTTGATCCCAGCCCGCCAAAAATCTGAAAAAAATCTCAAAAATCTTTTAGGCCATAAGAATTCATATTCCGCTTCAAGAGTAGCAAAAATCAAAAAAAAAGTTTTTGATGAAACACCCTACTGTACATCTTTCACACAAAAAGAAACCAACATTACTTTTGCAACATTTAATATAAGCTAGGGCTGGCATATCGCAGTAAAAAGCCAACACATTAAATTGAAAAGGTTTCCCATTCAATGGGTACGTTCAGCAGAGAAAGCTGCTACTCAGCTGCTCCTCAACATTCTGCTGAACGGTTTGATTCTTGACATTTCAGTCATCATGTTGAGTGAGCGCTTCTCATCACTAGTAGCGTACACAATTTATGCTACATTTGATCACAAACTGATACATAAGCTGTTTTATTGAAATTATTTATTTTTTTGGACGTTATTCAAAGAAATAAACACAAAAATCATAAAAAAGTATTTTTTACAGCAACAAATAAATGAAAGCGTCAATAAAATAAATATTCCAAAATTTTAAAACATTTACAAAAAAAAATACGTTCAGCAGATTCAACTAATCAAAACATGCTACATCTCAACTGTTGAGTAGCAGGTTTCTCTGCTGAACACGCTCAATGGTATAACTAAAAAAAAATAAAATATATTTTAAGTTCATAGATTAATACCTTCTCAAAAGAAAACTGGATTTCACCACAAATTCTTCTAAAAACTCTCTAGATTTTTTTTTAAGTGCTGGGAAACCACCCCAATTTGTGTTTTTGAAGCGCTGCCACCGCAGCAATATATATTTGGTTTTAAGGTACTTTGCCAGAGCTTTGAGAACCTACGGCACTATATTGGAACGGTGTTATATATCTCGTACTTACGCAGTACTTATATAAGAAAGCTGACAGTACTTGTACTACCGTGCAAAGTACTTAAGCTGTACTGGCCCGTTTGTATTTTTCTGCCTGGGTATATATAATAGTATATCGTCGCTGCTCCGTCGTGATTTGGTATGTGACATTTTTGGATTTTTTTTTTATTGCATAATATGAAACCTCTATAGGGCATCCGTCTGCCCACTAAACCGTTTAGCGATATCTTGAATGGTTTGGAAGTTAGCAAAAGTAGCTATGTGAAATCCATATGAAAATGTTCCAAAAAAAATGGTATGTGTAGTTAAAAACAAGTTTTTGTTAAGAAAACTTTTGCAAATATAAACATTTTTGCTTAAAATTTTTAACATAACGGTTTTAGGCATGCTTACATACTATACTAAAAAATGAAGTATGAGATCACATTTTAAAGGGATGCTGCCATTATAAAAAAACGATTTTTCGCGATTTTAAAAAAAAAGTTATATGTATCTAAAAAGTTTTTTTGCAGAAATTAATTACATACATTAGTCTTTTCATACACATGAAATCAATTCGGAAAATTAATTATAGGGTTGCAAAAAAAACGCAAAATCATTAAAATATGAGAAAAATCGCGATTTTCAACATTTTAACGCAAACATTTTTATCCAAATTTATACTATTATATCGTTATGAGTCTAATTCCCATTTGCCATACCATACAAATTTGCATTTGTAAAAGAAGAATTTTTTTAATAAAAAAACTGCAAAAAAATGTGCATAACTTTAACGATGATTTCCATGAAAACTGTTCCATTGATTCAAAAACGGACTTCACCATTGAAATAAGCATGCCCCAATTATATAGAAATGATGGTCAGATCTCATGGCACAAATTTCAGGAACATTTTTTTGAGTAAAATTTTTTCGCTAAAAAAAAACAAAATTCATTGAAGCAACAGCACTTGGATGCAGATTTGTACAAAATATGGGATTTAAAAGTGTATTTACTATCACTTTAATGAATATGACAATTTTTTGCACTATTATTAAATTTTATAACATAAGTTCTATGAACAAAAACGGTCATGTGTATAAAAATGTCCAAAAATAAAAAAATTAATACCAAAAATGTTCCAACAAAATGTGTTATGTGTAGTTTTTTATGTAATTCGTTAATATCTTCGTTTTAGCTAAAAAATCATTCTTTTTTTTTGTGGTACACATCTATAAAACATCTTTATGTATTTTAAAGACGCTTGACTTTTATAAAATATGGCAAAATGGCAAAATAAAACGGTTTTTTTGCTCTCCTGAAAACTTCATTAAAAACACATACCAAATTACGACGGAGCAGCGACGATATAGTAAACAAAGTACCTCTTCATGTATTCATAAATTATATTTTTTTCGTTTTTAATAAAAATTAACAAAATTAACAAAAAAAAGTAGAAAAACTAAGAAAATAATGGTTTTGGAGACTTGCATTTGGCGACAGAGCTCAAAATAATCTGACAACCCTGCTGACAAGGTTTTTGTTTGCACTACGGTACGTATGAGTGATATTAATATTTACTATTTAATATTAATCATACGCACTGATTACATTTAGTATTATCTAATTGCGTACAAAATAAACTGTAACTTAACAATTGTTTAACGCCATAAAAATAATAATAAAGCGTTTATTTTAATCCTTCATAATCTATACAACACTGGTCACTAACATTGATAAATTAAGGGTGGTATAGTTAGTGAAAATTTGATTGTCTGACAATAACTATAATTTTCTATTTTTTTTGTTTGTTTTTGTATTCATTTTCCATTTTTTTGTTTCTATGTATTTTTTTCATTCTCGTTAAATATAAAATATTATCTATAACACACACACACACATAGATAAATAAACATTTGGACACACACACACATACAAACAAAAACACACACACTTACCCAATAAGATGAGAAATAATAGCTGCATATTAATCAAACATCCTATACGATGATGATAATGATGATTTA
Organism: Pegoplata infirma; assembly: GCA_963921195.1. NCBI lineage: Eukaryota > Metazoa > Arthropoda > Insecta > Diptera > Anthomyiidae > Pegoplata > Pegoplata infirma. The sequence goes on from OY992536.1 coordinate 12,487,713, forward strand.
TAGTTAATAACATGGTTTTGTTTCAGTTGTATATGACGTTTGTTGTTGTAGCAGTAGCTGTTGTTGTTGTTCTTATGGTTGTTGATGTTTTTAATAGTTGAAGTCTGTTGTTAAGGTTTTGTTGATTTTGTTGATGTTGACGTTTAAGTTGATGTTGTTTTGCATATTGAAGAAATTGACACTCATTTACAATTGGCTTCATATTCATAATTTATAAACATATAAATGTTTGTTTTTTGTTTTTGTTGTATTATATTTGCTTTCTCGTATTTCGTTTTTCTATTTGTATTTATTATTATTTCGTTTTTTTCCTTTTTTATATGTATTAATATTAAAAGGATTCCATAGTAGGGATCCTTATATTAAGTCTTTGAAAGGATTTTCACAATTTACATTTCTCTATGTATGGTATGTATGTTTGAATGTTTTTTTATTCATATAATAATAATTTATTTTATATTCATTTTCATTTTCTGTTTCTGCTATTATTTTTTTTTCATTTTTATTTTTTTGGTGTATATGCCATAGTAGTATTTGTGTATATTAATCTTTTTTTATATATTTTTATGACCGTGTTTCTTTTCCTTTTCATTGGTTACAAAAATAAAAATAAAAAAATACTTTTTTAATAAAAATTGTATAAGAAAAGAAAACAAAAAACATTTATATATACATACATACAAGGGATTATACTAACCATAGAGAAACATAGAGGCGAAGGCGTCAAAAATTGAGTTGTCAAAGTACAACTTGTATACATGTGTTTGTTGACAAAGTACGACTTGTAAACATGTATTTGTGTGGTGAATTCACATCGATAACGTACGTGTGAGAAATTAGAAAAAGATAGTGATATTATTTTTTCTTTCACCTTCGCCTCTATGTTTCTCTATGATACTAACTATATCTATATGTATATACATATAAATGTATGTATTAAATATATAAAATATTAGGGGGGTAATTTTGATGCTAAATTTTTTTTTTGAAATCGCTTGCCAAATTAGATTTATTTTTAAATAGACACTTTTGAGTGATTTAGCGGTTGAATTTCGCATTTTTACTCAAATTTATAAAAATTTTAACAGATTTTCTTAAAAACCATCTTATTTTATAGATCAGGCTTGAACTGTAAAATTTTACATGGAAAATAAATGCAAAATGTCGTGGGTCAAAATCTCTGTAAGCTAGTTTACAAAAATTTTTCAAATGTTTAGTAAATTTACAAGTTTTTCGTAAATTAACAAATTTTAAACCAATTCGCCGATGCGCCAACCAAAACCATTATGTCTTTTTCAAAATTTTTTAAAGATTCGTACAAATCTGCTTTATTTTGATCTTTCGCGGTGCTTTAAAACAATATTTCTTTCATAAATATTAAAAAAAAAAAATAAAGAACTGCCATTAAATTTCACTGAAGAAAATTTTTTGGCATTATTTGCCTCAAAACTTGATTTATTTCTTTTATTTGGACTCATATCAAACGCATTTAAAAAAAAATTAAACTTCTCTGGGCCATAGAAGAAGAACTCGAGCTAAGTTTTTAAACCCCTTCCGGGGTTTTGGTATTCTATTGGCATACTTTATTTTTTTTGTCCCATTCAAGGTATACTTGATGGCCCCAAATTTGTTTGCACAGTGTAACCAACAAAAAACTATGAAAACTGATTTTTGGAGAATCATATGTAAATCATGCCAAAATGACCAACATAAATTTTCTTGAATGTTTTTAATGCGAATATCATCGTTTTAATTAGTACACCCAAAAAAAAAACGTGGGTATTTAATACTGAGAATTCAACTAAAATTTAGTCCAAAGGGACCAAGTGCAGAAAATGGTAACCAATACTAAAATTTTTTACTAATATTATTCAAAACCAGTAAAACTTACTAATTTTCGTGCCTTGAAGATAGTAAAATTAGTAACTAATTAGTAGATTTTTGTACAATATCACTTACTAAACCTTTTACTGTAGAATTATTTTGAGTGTAAAGAAAATAATGACCTCAAGCTAGAATAAACCTACTCGAAATATAAATTTATAAATTATTTCTAAAATATCAAATTTTGAGTAAATTTTTGGTAGTATTACAAACTATAAGAAAATTACAAATTTTTGTTAAATATTCAAACTAGAGTTTGCAAATAACCACCGATTTCCTTAACCGCGGTTACGGTTAAAATTCAAGCGATTAACCTCGATTAACGGTTAACCGCAATCTTTTAAAATAATTTAAATTTAATTATTTTTTTGATTAAAAAAAAATGTAATAGAAGTACATTACTGATTTTATGTAAAATATAGACAGTTGAGGGTATAGCTTTTGGGTTTTGGTGGGAGAAAGTTATAAAAAAAGTTTTTCATTCCTATAAAGAAAAAAAAATTAAGTTCATTATTTAAAAAAAAAAAATGGAAATTTTGTTTTGTAAAAGAAGCCATAGATTCTGAGAATTTTTTTAGACTGAACAATTTTCCGATTCTGAGAAATTTTATACTTCAAATATAACTCAGATTTATAGTCATTTTTTTTTTTCTTAAAAAAGAATATTGGATTCTATGGATTTTTATAGTCTTAAATTTCCGAATTTTAGTTGCTGAGAATCTTTACCATAGAAAAAGTGTCAGATTCTAAGATTTTTTTTTCGTAGAAAAACAGAAATTTGTTCTGTAGAAAATCCCAGATTCTGAAATATTCTTTCTATAGAAAAATTCTTAGACTCTGAGACATATTTTTTATAAAAACTGTTTTAAATTTTAAGTATATTTATAACGTTTCAGACACTGAGAGATTTTTTTTAATAGAAAATTATTCAGACTGAGGCATATTTTCTAAAAAAAAAATCTCCGATTTTGAAGTGTATTTTCATTAGAAACTTTCTCACAATCTAAGACATTTATTCTGCAGAAAAATTTTCAGATTCTGAAATACTTTTGTAATAGAGAAAGTTTAATATTCTAAGGCATTTATTGTATTTATATTTTTTTTATTATTCATTATTTTTTTTATTATTCAGTTAACCGTAACCGCTGGATTTTTTATGCGGTTACGGTTAAATAGTGCGGTTAACCGCGGTTACGGTTACGATTAAAACCGCATTGCAAACCCTAATTCAAACTTTAAGTAAATTTGCAAATTTTTGGTAAATTTTGAAACTTTAGGTCTGTTTGTTTGCTTAAATTTCTTACTATTTTTACTACAACTGGAAATTTTTGTTTACTTTTTGTACTGAAAATTTCCAGCTTTAGTAAAAGTAGTAAAAATGAGTAGATTGTAGTAAGGTAAACGAACAGATATTTTTAGTATATTTACAAACTTTTACTTAATTTTTGTTAATATTGAGAATTATAAGCACATTTACAAATATCGAGAATATTTACAACTTTTTGGTAAACTTGCAAACTTTTAGTAAATTTACAAATTTTTATTAATTTTAGATAAATTTACAAATATTTTATAATTTTACAAACGTGACTATATTTATACACCACTCTGTGGTACAGGGTATAATGAGTTTGTGGTGATGTTTGTAACTACTCAAGTGTACCGATCGACTCAGAATTACTTTTTGAGTCGATTTTTGAGTAAATTTTCAATCAATTGGCTTGAAATTTAAAACTTAAGCATCTTTTGGCCCAAGGACGAAGCCTGTTGAAATTGGAGAAAATCGGTCCATGTTAAGACCTAGCCCCCATACAAACACCCCCTTTGGATTTGGCTTAAATGACTTTAATAACTGTATTATAATAGATATCGCTTTAAAATGTAGCATGTAATACAATTTTGTATGCAGGAATCACCATTCCAAGTTTTAAGAGAATCGGGTCCTTCTGGTAGTCCCCATACAAACCACCCTCCCGATATTCACATAACTCTCTCAAAATTTATAAAAATGTAAATATTTGATAAAAATTTTATTTTTAGGTATTAAACATGTACTTTAGTAACCTAATTAAATCAGAATATAATTGGACCATTTTTGGACTTAGTCCAAAATTTCGACCGATATTCAGTTAAACCGGTCTATTGAAAAAAAAAATTAATCGATTCCACTAAAATTTTATCTGTGTGTGTTTTCTACACTAAATAAAGATCTAACAAAAGACAGATCCAATCGGTCCATTTTTGGACTTGGGACCCATTTTCCGGAAAACACTGCTGTAGGGTATCAAATGGTCGGTATTGGCCGACTATAACTTTCTTACTTCCCGAGTAAAAAAAATGATATGACGCAGTATATAATTTTATATGAGTTTGTGTCTATTTTGATATAATATTATACAAAAATGGTTTCATAAGGTTTGATCGAATATTATCAATAATATCAGTTTATATAACTTTATATCGACTTTAATACGAGTTTTGGTCAAATGCAATGATATAAAATTATATCCAATTTTATTAAATTTTTTTTAATTTTATAAATCGGATGTGTTTTTAGTTTTAATAAAAAGTTGAAAAATTAAAATTTCAACTTTTCAAAATTTTCAAAAAAAAACTTGGAAAAATTTCAAAACATGGAGTCATGTTAGATTTTATATAAAACACTTACGTCCAAATTCATAAAAAAACAAAAGGGTTTAATAACAGGTTTATTAATCGAATTTTTTACAAAATTTTCTTTATAAACCTTTTATTAGCCTCTTGTAACTTTTATGAATTTGGAGGTTAGAAAATATTTTCATAAAAAATTTGTCCTTGGAAAAATTTTTAAAAATGGAGTCATATAAAATTTTTATAAAACACTTAGAAAATATTTGCGAAAAAAAATTTTCTTGAAAAAACTTAGAAAAAATTTGGATGGAGTCATATAAATTTTTATCTAAAACACTTAGAAAATATTCGTGATAAAAAAGTTGTGCTTGAAAAAAACTTGAAAAAATAAAAAATATGGAGTCATATGAAATTTTATATAAAACACTTTGAAAATATTCGCAATAAAAATATGTTCTTGGAAAAAACTTAGAAAAATTAAAAAATAATGAAGGCATATACTACAATTTTATATAAAACAATTAGAAATTTAGAATGATGCATGGGACCAGATGTTACAATATACACCAATACCCCGGTTTGCGTCGTTAATTGGGACCGGAGAAACGCGACGCAAACCGAAACGACGCAAACCGAAGCACGATTTCCCATACATTTGTATTAATTTTCACTTTATTGGTTCCGAGATTCATAATTTTAGCAGAAAAATTAGATTTTTCAATAAAAATTGCAATTTTTTTGTATTTTTTTTTTTGAAAACAGTTTTAATTAAAATAAAAATATAACAATTCATGAGAAAAACGTAAAAAAACATAACAAAAACATAAAAATATTAAGATAAAAATAAAAATAAAAAATTCATAGTATAAAAGCAAGTATAAAAGCAAGAGTTGTATAAACATTTTCATATTAACGACGCAAATCGAAGCACTATCGACGCAACTTCGAGTTTTAAGTTTTAAAATTTTAATCTCATTTTCGAAAAAGAATGTGCTCTTTGATTTTTTGGAAAATTTTTTGAGGAAAACATCTATTGATTCTAAAAATTTTGCCCAGTAAGTTTACAACTAGTCATCATCATCATCATCTTTTGGTGTTACAGCCCGGGGTGGGCCTTAACCTTATTCACATTTCGTTTCCATTCGGATTTATTATTAGCCGAGTTCTTCCAGTTATTAATGCCGATTATTCTGCAGTCATCTTCAACACCATTTAGCCATCTTGACCTTGGTTTACCTCTTGCTCTAGTCCTGTGTGGCATAGCGTTAAGGATTATTTACAACTAGTACTATTTTTTTATTTTTTTTTTGTTTGAAAATTGTTATTGCAATTTTCTTAAATCTTAAAATCAGTTTTACTGCTCGATTGGTGCAATATCGCAATACCGACACCCTGACACCCGCTCTATCACCAATTTCTAACGGGGCTCTCATACGAAATGAACTTTTTGTTAATTTGATCCAACCGCAACATTTTCTCAAAACGCACCAACCCTCTATCATTAAGCTTTAAGGCGGTCCTCATGCAGTTTTCTTATTTTTTATAAATTTGTTTTATTTAATCAGCTTCTACCGATCTAGTGGTGAGGGTGAATTTTTACCCTCCAACATTTTTTAAAAACAAACCTACCCCTATATCAACTCCCAAAGTTGGCTCCCACTCAAAATTAAATTTTTATATAATTTACCGCCCTTATAAATTGTATGGGAGCACTTTTAGGAATTGGAGATATGGGGTAGGTATGTTTTGACAAAGTGTTGAAGGGTAAAAATTAATGGGGTCAGTTTCACTAATGACCCTTCTAGGACGCAACATTATTACAAATATTGAAGTTTGAACAATTTTTGAAGAAGTTATGAGTAAAACAAGTTTGAGTGAAGGAATTTTTAAAAAATTTCATATCTTTTAAAAGGGTCTTAAAAAAATTAAAAAATTTACCACGAAGGAGTTTTCGAAGGGTGCTGTAAAAAGGAACTGTAAAAAAATTGGGAAAATTTAAATTTGTTTTTTTTTTTTTCAAATTATATGATTTGGCATGAAATGCCCCATATATATATTATTGATCCATAATCTGTTCTAAGATATTTGGTGAATGTCAAATGTCAGTCTGTCTGTGGTTAACACGATGTAGTCTAAAATAAACCAGTTGGGATCCTGAAGTTTAACACGAACATATATTATGGTCAAAGTCGAGTTAAGTTCTTAAATAGCCAAAATCGGTCCAGGAGGTAAAATGTTTCCCTTAAAAAACTTAACTTATTTCTAAAGAACGCCAATTTTTTTTTTACATGTTTTTTGGTAAAGTTAAAAGTTCTGAACTTGAACCTTGAACGGGATTAGAAAATGCCGTTTTTTCAGACCACCTACTTTTTATGCCATGGATATTAAAAAAAGAACAATTAATTAACGATAAAATTGTAAGAATATATGAAGTTGCAAAAATTAATAGCGGGTGTAAGGAGCGATCCAACGTCTCTCGCTGCTAAATTGGTATAAAAGATTTCGCACAACTGAATAAAATACAATCATTTTTTTATACTTAATGCCGGCGTTTTTTTACCACACTTGATCCTCGGGAACAAGTTTATAGTATATTTTTCAATTTTGCAATTTTGTTAAATAAAGAGTCCCACAGACACATCCCTAATAGTTCCTCAAAATGAATTTCAGACAATCTTTAATAGTTTTGAAGTTATAAGCCTTTGAGTTTTTGGGGACCCAGTGTGAACCTTTTTCCCTATTCATATTACTTATACGTTCCGAAGTTGCAATTAAAAGCATTGTTGCCAATTTAGCTATTTTGTAGCTAGATTTAGCTATTTTTTTTTGCATCTAGCGACAAAAAAAGTCATTTAGCTCTTAGCTACAAATCTAGCTACTTTTTTTGTTCACAAAATTTGTAAAAAAGTGTTTGTTTTTTAACCGTTTTATTAGCCATATTTTCAAGTTGACATTTCGTTAACGTGCTATTTAAGTGTGTATGACATCTGCTAGTTTTTCAACTTTTCAAAAAGTTTTATCAGGGGTTTTCTATGATATTTCCTTTAACTTCAAACAAAAATTTTAAAATTTATCAAAAATCTCTCCATGATAAAGTTACTTAAAATTTTCAACATCAAGCAAGTATCGTATTGGCATAATTCATAGAGAATGTAGTTTAGTACCAACATAAAGAAAAAACAGCTATGGGTTTAAAATATAATAGTTTTCATCTCTCCAATAACGGATAAAATTTTACACCAGTATTCATAACCAAAAAAACGAGTGGCTATAATCGAGCTTTTAATTCGCATTCAGATAATTGTGTATTAAAAAAATTGGTACTGTGAAACAACTCCCAAATGAAATAAATCCCAATGAAATAATTCCTAATGATATAAGTCCTAAGAGGAATGAATTAACTCCCAACTTAAAGAAATGAAATAAGTCCCAAAGAAAAAATGAACCAAGTCCCAATATTTGGGAGTTATTTAAAATCAAAATACTTACTCCCAAAAAAAATTAAAGAACTCCGAACTAAATAAGTCCAAAAAAATAAAATAAGTTCCCATTACAGGAATTATATCTATTATGAGTACTTTTTACGTATACAAAATGAGGTGCTGATTCACAGAAAATAGTGAGGTGCCGATTCAGAGAAAATAGAAATTCACAGGAAATAGTTCACAGGATCTGCAAATCCAGAAATACATACATATAACATATAGATTAATAATGTTTCTTTGTTAAAGAAATTGATTTAAAAGCTTAATTTAATAACTTAAGCGTTGGAAGCAATTTCTAAAGTTTCATGCGTTATAAATTATATCTGCGATATAAAATATGAGTATTTAAACTTTTTGTTTGCAAAATTTAATAAAAATATTTGAAAATATTCGATTTAATACCAAAACTAACTTATTTTATTATTTAATTAAAAACTTTAGCAAATAAAACCTTTTAAAAACCACAAATCCAAAATCTAGCTATAAAATAGCTAGATTTTTCAACTGTTTATACAAATCTAGCTACAAAATAGCTAGATTTTTTAACTGTTTTTAAATTTAGCTATTTCTAGCTATTTTTTGTCCAATCTAGCTACATTTTTTTAAAAATAGTTGGCATCAGTGATTAAAAGTTACAGTTGCATAATCAGTGTTGCTAGAGTATTAATGTGAAATATGCAAAATCAAAAAAATTAATCTGCTTAAATTTACTAAATCTACTAAAGCTCTAAATAAAAAAAACTGCTAAATTATTCAAACATAAAAAAGTGAATTAATTCCATTCAACCTTCAGTGATGACTGTTTAATCCGCATGGAAGTTTACAAAAAAAAAAACTGTAGCGAATGATAAAAAAAAACACAATTGTAAAATTGATTAAATAAATGTAATTTGTATGTAAAACTATGATGGGCTGTTATATAAACTTCTGCTGAACAAGATAAAAAATATACAGCTTTAACACTAATAAATGCCTACCTAATGTAAAAGTACTTTGTGTATAAAAGTAATAAACTAAAATATCCCAATAAACAAAAAAAAAAAAAAAAAAAACCAGGAGGGGTAAGAGGATTACAATTTCAATTTAAGATAAAAAAAAACTTAAAATTGTATTTTTTTAAACCAAAAAATAAAAGATAAATATACTTAATCAAAATATTGGCTAAAATCTAGCCAAATAATTTAAAATAAGATAAACCTTTTTGAAATAATGATGTAAAAACTTTGGGATTTATTTAGTAAATTCATAATAAAGTTAATATTATTAAATATATTACAATAATTTAAAATCCGGTATTTATTGTATTAACTTATCGCTCATTTACAATAATAGTGATATAACTAAAGAAAACACAGTCTGCAGAAAACGCGTTTTAAGTATTAAATTGAAAATTTTTGGAAAAATTTAATAATAAAATTATAAAATAATGGATACATATCGCTCATTTACTTGTATAGTGTCATAACTCAAAATATTTTATTTTGCAAAAACGATTTTAAAGTTAACAATTGAAACTGGGTTTCCATTGAAAAAGGCCGGTACATTGAAAATGTAATAATGGCGTGTTCTGTTCTCAAACGGTGAATTTAAAAGATATTAATTTGAATTTTTGACACAATATAAATTATGATACAACAAATAATTTTGCGTTATTAACTAAAAAATCACGTTTTTTTAGTTATTACGTTATACAAGTAAATCAGCGTTATGTAGTTAGCTTTTTTCCAGAATTTATATTTTTTGTTTTTAATTCATTTTTGTTGCTATCATTTGATCTCTTCTGAAAAGTGCCAAAAATCAATTATGGGTTTTTACCTTTTTTTTTTGCCACGGATTAAATCTTAAAATTACGGCGGTTTTAAGGATTGTTACTTTGAATGAACAAATGCTTTTATAACAAAAACCATAATTTTTTTTTTGGGTATATACAATGTGTGTAATTCACGTGGAGACAATGAAATTTTGACATTTTATTTCTTTGAAATATGTATGACATCACATTTTTTAAGTCCACTCAAACATTTATAAACCTACAATTTGTGATAGAGGGTATATTAAGATTGTCATACATGGAATTTTTTCATTTTCCTCATGTTAAATTTCTTAAAAATCCTGTAATCAAACTACAGCATTTCCAATTGTATTTTAAAGTTGTCAAAAGGTATTTTAATATTTTCCAAAGGTATTTTAAAAATGTCCAAATGAATTTTAAAATTGTCCAAATGAATTTTGAAATTGTCCAAATGTTTTTTTTAAATTGTCTAAATGTATTTTGAAATTGTCCAAATGTATTTTAAAATTGTCCAAATATATTTTAAGATTGTCAAAATTGAATTTAAAATTCGGCTCATCCGAAATTAAGAATTTAGTATAAAACTGAATTTATGCATTCTGTTCAAATGCATATAATTTCTACAATTTTTGACGAATTTTATTAAAAACCCTGCTATTTTCTTCTCAATAAATCAAAATTTGATCTTTGGATACAGAAATAAAACTTAAATTTTATTAACTTAATCAAGTTTAAAATATAATTTACTGTTATAACCTCCACTCTTGTTATAACCTCCACTCTTGTAATTAAGGGCCCGCATGCAGCTTTTGAGTTTGGGGGGGGGGGGGGGGGGGATTTTTTTACTTCGAATAAAAAAACAAGTAGAAAAGTTAAATTCGGCTTTGCCGAATCTATGAATACCCTCCACAATGCATTTTTTAAGGATAGTACATTTTTAACTTGAAAAAATTAACAATTTTGATTAGAAATACTTTATTTTGAGTAAAAAACTCTTTTTATGTCATTTAAAAAAAAAGAAAAGAAAATTGCTATTTTTTTTTTGAGTGTAAAATTTTTTTCGAGTGTAATGTTTTTTTTACTGTAAAAATATTTCTGAGTGAATGCACATACTTATGTATGTACACAACATGTTGTCATTTTTGCAAAACAAAAAAACTAAATTTTTTTCAGCGTTTAAATTACTACGAAGAAAGTAGCTTAAACAACCAAAATTGACGATATGCGTAGTCTTAAAAACAAACAATATGTAAATCATTCAATTGCTATAACTACTAATACTTGCCCATTTCTGTTTTTGTAGCGAGAGCTTACGATTGTTTTTAAAAATGAATAAGTAGCAAATAAAACAAAAACATTAGAATTGTGTAGACTACAAGTAGCCTACAAATTATTTTTGGTAGCCTACCTGTAGCCTACAAATTATTTTTGGTAGCCTATAAATATTGTTTTTGTAGCCTACAAAGAGAAAATTTAATAAAACTATAACACACACACTTATCTTGTTTAACATAACTGTTTTATTTTAATGTGTATAAAGAATAGGGTTGGATTGTTTTAATGTAAAATTATAATTCAACTTCTCAAAAAAAACTTTGGCAAACATTGTTGTGGTGTACCCTTGTCATTAAAAGTAGAGATGGGCACATGAGCAGATTAGAACGTGATTCACGCGTGACCACGCTTGAGTGTGACTAAATTCAATTTTACTCACGTGAGTGGAGAAAAAAATTGCGTGAGTGAGTGTGCGTGAGTAAGATTTTTGCGTGAGTGTGCGTGAGCCGATTTTTTAAGTTACGCTGAACTTTAAATTTTGTTGAAAATTTTAAAAGATTTTTCAAATTTTAGTTTTTAATTTTTTTTTGTGTGAATAAGAGTTTCGTGAGTGTGAGTCAACGTGAGTGTGAGTGAAGCTTGAGTGAGTGCACGTGAGTGTGAGTTGTATAAAATTTACTCACGTGATTGTGAGTGTGAGTAGAAAAAATTTGCTCGTGAGTGAGTGTGCGTGATTCAAAAATTCCTGTCGTGAGCGTGAGTGAGTGTGAGTCAAAAATAACTCACGCGCCCATCTCTAATTAAAACCATGTTTTGCGTATTTTTCAACACGTGAATTTTCGAAAAACCCAATGTAGAGATGGGTGCGTGAGTGGATTTTGACTCACACTCACTCACGCTCACGCAAAAATAATCGAATCACTCACGCAATTTTTTTTATTCACGCTCACTCACTATTCACGTGAGTAATAAAAATCTTACTCACGCCAGAGTCACGCAAAATCTACTCACGCAATAAAATTTTCTTACCAAAAAAAAACTCCAAACATTTTTTTTTTTACAAAAAATAAAAAAATTGGGCTAATCTAAAAATTTAATCACGCAAACTCACGCAAAAAATAAATGACTCACTCACTAAAGTGAGTAGATTTTTTTTCAGCTCACACTCACTCACAATCACGTGATTGAAATGAAAATCACTCACGCGTGATTCACGTGAATCACGCAAATCACGTGACCAGCGCCCATCTATAACCCAATGTTAATGTCACGGGTTTGCTCATAACTTCTGAGCGTCTAGACCGATAATATTAATAATATTCGAAAATATCGAAAAATTCGACAAAATTCCAAATTTTTCTATATTTTTTTGACCAAAATTAAAAGAATTTTATTTAAAATTATTATTATTCTTTTTTCGATGTTGTATTCATTTTACACCATCTTAACGAAATTTTTAATATGATCACGTTTTTATATTGCTACATTTGTTTACAATGTGAAGGTAGTAATACTGTAGTAATACTGTAGCCTACAAATATACTACTGTAGTATATTTGTAGGCTACAACAATAAAATTTGTTTTCCGCTACTGCTCTGTTTGGAGTTTTTATTTTGTTCATGTTGTTGTAGTTTAAGCAAACACAAAAAAGAAAAGTAAACAAAAGCTATAACTTATAATATTGAAATTGTTTGAAGTGATATGAAAAGCAAAAGCAAAAAAACGGGTAGCTAACGTAGCTTTTCAAACCCTGGAAAATACAAGCAAATTAGAAAATTGTTATGCAATTTAATATTCAAATGCGATTTTCTCGAAAAAAACGAAAAACATATGTCTGAATTTTTTTGTGCGGATAGACATGTAAACTTTAAAAAAGAACAAAAGTGGTCGGACTTTTGATAAATTGACTTTTTTAAAACTTTTTAAATGACTTTTTTGACTCCAAAATAAAAAAAACAAATGAAAGTGTTAAACTCGGCTATGCCGAATCTTTGATACCCTCCAACATGTTAAAACATATAAAAAATCCAGGGTAGTGTAATGTTTTGGGGGGCGCTTCGTGGGGGTTTGTAAATGTTAACAAATTAATTTATTATGCTTTTTGCAATTAAGTAATATCATTTTCTCATTATCTCAAAAGGGGACGGGCAGAAAAAAACTTAATTTTCCAGCCCCCTAGGTCTAAGTGCAGTGGTTTAAACTCTTTCTGACTCAAAAAGGTTTCATTTGTTTAACAAAAATGGCAAACAAGTTGTAAAAATTGCGTTTTTTAAGAGATTGTTTTTGTTCGTTAAGGGGGAACTTTTTTCCCCTGGCCCGATTTTGCCCATTTCTGAACTTAACCGGCCTATGTGCACTAGACATATTCCTGCCAATTTTCAGGGGTCTACCTCTTTAATTTTGGTCTGAATCGTGTTTTATTCAGACGGACGGACGGACATTCACAGAACGACTTAGAATCGATCATAGATAGGGTTGCCAGACGGCCTGGAATGGCCTGGATTTTCCAGTTATTTTGAGTCCGGTCCAGTTTCCAGCTAAAATATAATTTGTCCAGTTAAAAACGAATTTCTTTATTTTTAACCATTATTTTTTTTATAAAATATATTTTAAACTTTTTTGGACTACTTTTTGAATTAAAAATAAATTCTTTTTTTTGCTACTGCAAAATGTGCTCAGAAAATATTTGAAACGAATTTCAATCAACAAAAACGCGAATTCAATTAATTTTTGATTGAAATTCCTCCAATTAAAAAAATTGTTATACCAATCATCAAATTGTAGGTGATTGATTGAAAATTATTTCAATCAAATATTTTTTTGATTTTGATCAAAAATTTGATCAATTTTTTGTTTAAAGTCAATCAAAATAATGATTGATTTAACACACGAATTGTAAGCTTATGACAAAATTATCAAAAAATTCATCTTTTTTGCTTTCCAATATGTTGCCAACAATAAAAAAAAAGTAAAGCCCGATTATTTTGTATATTTTTGAATTAATCTATTCAAATAAATTAAAGCGAAAAAAAATCTGGTATGTTGAAAATTTGTAACAAAAAATAGCAAAAATTTTTATCAAAACATTGATTGACTCATTTAAATTTTGTTGATCAATACATTTAATTGAAAATTTTTAGCCAATAATTTTTTGTGTGTGCCCTCTCTTTTTGCAGCATTTTCCCTCCTTTTTTCATTACTTTTTTGATTATCTCGGATAATTTTGCGTCGATTTCGGCACGAATGTTTTCCTTGAGCTCATCGATGGCCCGAGAATTGTGTCGTTCATTTTGCTTTTCAAATAACCCCAAAAAATAAGTCTGGAAGGATCAAATCTGCAAATAATGGTTTGTTATTCATGCCCCATTTTTGATATCGCACGTCTAGGGAATTTTAACTGGCCACTTGAATACACAGACCTGACCACTCCGGACTTTTTTTGTGGGGTTATTTGAAAAGAAAAATCTGCGCCAACAATCCTCAGACCTTTGACGAGCTCAACTTGTAAATTTCGAGATTCTCGAAAAAGTAATGGAAATGCTTAAAAACGGCACATTTTTCCGTGGCCAATAGTTCCATTTAATTGATGTTATATTTGAAAAGTAGTCTAAAATAAAAATATGTATCTCACATATAAAAATCGGTTGATATTTTTAAATTTGTTTAAAATCCAGTTGAAAATTTTCCATTTTCCAGTTATTTGACTTCTAGTATCTGGCAACCCTAACCGATATTTTTATGCGTTACAAACGGAATGACAAAGTGAGTATACCCCCAGTCTGTGGTTGGAGGGTACAAAAATGGGCAACAAAATTTGTGTTCTGGAAGATATATTTTAATGACATGATGAAAAGTGTTATCACATGTTACATCAATTTTGATGAAATGTTTCTTAATATTGAAAACCTCCAAAAATATTGAAAGGCTCCAAAAATCGACGATAGTCAACTATCGTTTTACATGATCACAGTCCTGGTGAATCGATTCGCCGTGAATTTTTATAGTTTTGTGATGTTTATAATTACTCCTTTTTTAATTCGAAGTATATACGTTTGATTACACAGGGAAACACTTTTTTTTGCCCCATGGCAACTCTTTTTTTTTGCCCTAGGGCAACACTTTTTTTTTTGCCCCAGGGCAACACTTTTTTGTGCGATTTGGCCGCGAACGCGAGCTGATGGAAACAATTGGATAACAGAGTCGGAATCAGCACACTAAAATCCATATAAATCAGTTGTCAAAAGTCAGGCAAATTGAATAAGTTCAAATTTTGTGAACCTGTGTTATCAATGAAATTAATTTTTCTATCACGTATGATTTTTAAGATATTCGCGTTTGAATATTGAAATATTTGGGTCTCCTCTGTAACGTATTCTTAAATTGCTCAAACACAATAGTACTCGATTTACACCCTAAGAAATTAGTCCAGTTTCCTACTATAAATTGGGTAAACTTCAACAAATTCAAAAAATATACTACAATAAATTAAGTAAATTTCCAATATTTTTTAGTAGAATTACACAATTTGTGTACATTTACCCAATTTATAGTAGGTATCCAAATTTTTTATCCAAATCTGGTATCCAAATTTTTCTATCGCGTACTGTTCTTGAAATATTGGCGTTTGAAAAACTCAAACTCCACTGTTGCGCACTTTTATATTCTTTATAAATCACACTAAAATTTTCAAACGCGAATATCTCAAAAACAGAACATGCTTAAAAAATTTGGATTGCAGTTTTGGAATCAGGAAGTCCATTTTATATGAAATCAAATCCTATTTGGTGGGAGCAACGTAAGAATACGTAACAGTGGACTCCTAAAAGTGCTAAAATATTGTTTATTTTTTTTTTACTTTTTAACAGCGAATATCTCAAAAACGGTACTTGCTAGAAAAATTTGGACGGTAGATTGGGAAGCAGGAGACCAAAATCTACAAGGACCAGTTAGAAATTTCACTGGGAGGTTTTTGCTGTCGAACAGTGTTTTTAGTGTAAATATTACAAAAAAATACTCTTTCAATCAATCTAACAAAAATAAGTGAAAAAAGAACTTTTAATTTAGAAGTTCTAAATCACCAAATAAAAATGACATAAGTAATCACACCCAAAATGCCAAGAAATATGTACTTCTAAAGAAGTGATGA
This sequence comes from Pegoplata infirma, assembly GCA_963921195.1. Lineage (NCBI taxonomy): Eukaryota > Metazoa > Arthropoda > Insecta > Diptera > Anthomyiidae > Pegoplata > Pegoplata infirma. Next base: position 12,503,906 of record OY992536.1, read on the forward strand.
AAAAAGCGCTTCCAAAAAGTCAAGTTATATTAACATCCGGATCACTACTTCAGAAGTTGTGATAAAAATGTTAATATATATGTACATAATAAACACTAGTGATATATGTTATACTTAAGTGTCAATCTTTTGCCACGGAAAAGTGGCGAAAAAAAGAACATACTTTGTGTATCACGCCCATATTAAATTCATCAATGTTTCATAAGTTGTGGTGAATTTTGTTGTGGTGAATTTTGAAGTGAATGGTAAGCTCTTTTTTTGCTGGGCAGTAATTGATGAAACCGTTTCATTTATTGAAAAAACACTTTTGTATGACGTTTTATTTTTATACCCTCCAACTACAGTATGGGGGTATACTCACTTTGTCATTCCGTGTGTAACGCATCGAAATATCGGTCGGGGACCCCATAAAGTATATATATTATTGATCAGTGATCGATTCTAAGACATTCTAGCGATGTCCGTCCGTCCGTCCGTCCGTCTGTCTGTCTGTCTGTCTGTCTGTCTGTCTGTCTGTCTGTCTGTCTGTCTGTCCGTCCGTCTGTAGTTAACACGATGCAGTCCAAAATAAACGAGCTAGATCCCTCAAGTTTGGCACAAATATGTCTTGTGTTCCTAGGCAGGTTAAGTTCGGAAATTGGCCAAATCGGACCAGGGGGAAAAAAGTTCCCCCTTGAAGAACTAAACCAACATCTAAAAAAATACACTTTTATACATGTTTTTTTGTATTTCTGTTAAGTAAATGAAACATTTGGTATATTTATCGCGATGGGAAGGTGCTCTCAACGTCCCCCACTGACCTTATCAACCCCCCCCCCCAAAAAAAAGATACGCCCCTGACAATTTTTTGTTTTAAATTTTTTTTTACATTTTGGAGGGTATAAAAGATTAGGCACAGCCGAATTTAACACTCTCACTTGTTAAATGTAATATTGTGAATTTTGCAGTTTTGAGCAAATGATTAAAGAAAAAATTAACAGACGGTTAAATTTTTTGGCTTAGAAAATATTTTTTTTTCTTTCTTCAAATATTTTTTCTGTGGAATATATACCAAATTTGTCATTTTTCCCGCGAAATTTTTTTTTTTGAATAATTTTGTTTTGTAGAAAAATCATGAAAAGTTAAATTCGGCATTGCCAAAAATATGTTGATACTCTCAACAATGTTAAAAGGATTATTAAAAAATCTTTATTTAAAAAAGAAATGCCGAAAAAATACATATTAGTAGAAAAACTGTGAAACAAAATAATTTTGGCAAGAGAATTTTTGGTACAATAAAAAAATTTTTGTTTAAATTTTTTTTTTTTATAAAAACCATTTTATATTCTATTCGCATTAGCCTATCAACAGCCGTTTTCAAGCATTTTGTATTTCTAGGTTATGTGGAATGTACCAAGATTTTCGTGATGTCAAGACCACATTTTCCTAACCTTCTCTACTTCCGTTTGCATTTTTGCTGACAAATTTAATAAAATTATATAAATTTTAATCATCTTTTTTGCCATTGCCATGAATTTAGGAAACTAAAACAATATAACAAAAAGTTCTACCCCCAATTTTCATGTTGCACACAGCCAGCCCATTTATGTTTTAAAACCAATATGGATTTCCGGACTCATTCGTTTGTTGGGTGTTTTTTTTTTTTTTGTGAACTGGCTTAATGAAACAATTCTTAGCTTTTGCCATAAAATGTTTTTGAATATAAATAAAGTGCCGCTTAATTTCTTTAGATGTGAAGGATGCATTGGCAAGTTTAGTTTGGTAAAGAAATACAAGTGTATGCTTGTTTTTTTTTTACATACATCCCAGCAAAACTTTGGTAATGGGTAGTGATTATATAACACATTACCAGGTAATGTATATAACTTATTTGTAGCATTATTTTATGATGCCTTACCAAACATTTGTTCCACAACGTATTATTTTCAAGTGAAAAATAATGCATTACTAATAATTTGCTACGTAGTGCATGATTATTGGAAAAAATGTATTTCATATTTATTATTTCTAAACATTAAATCATGGATGACTTATATTTGGTTACATTATGTATTATTTGAAAGTTTGAAATAATGCATTATTTATAATTGGATGCATAATGCATTACAATAACATAAAAAATAATTATTTTATAAAAAAATGCATAAGTTTAAACAGAGATGGGCTCACGACAGGAAATTTCTAACGACATACACTCACGAGCATATTTTATCTACTTACACTCACTTACAAACACGTGAGTAAATTTAATACAAAATTACTTTTTCACTACTCGTAACACCTTATATATTACGTTCTGGTATGCTATATTATATACCTTACTCGTAACCTATAAAATATCATATATTTTACACCTTACTCGTATTCTTCGTTATAAATTTATGACTTATTTTATACCTTACTGGTATTCTTTGTGATAATGTGGATGCATTACTTTGAGTCTCATCGCCTGTTAAAATCATCAATGCTGCAATGTATAAAATAAGAGATCCTATACCTTATTTTATACCTTATTTGGTAATCTAAGTTTTGCTGGGATACACTTCAACAAATTTAGATGAGAGTGCACTTAAAAAAATAAAAACTATATAACAGACGAATCAATGAATGGCATATAAGGGGAATATTTTTGTTTAATACTCTAATGCATAAATTTCTAATGGCTTGACAATTTTTAAGTTACAAATAAATTTCACTGATCTTGGGCGATATAGAGGAAAATGGGTTTAAGATGAATTTATAAAAACAAACTAAAAAATAATTTTTGATTATACCCAGCAAAAAAAGTGCGGAGTACTTCTATTTGGAGTACTTTAAAACTATAACAAATGTAATGAAATACAACAAAAATAACAAAAAACACAAGAAAAAAACACACAAACAGTTTTTTCTACTCCATAAAAAGTTGTTATTCAGCACTTAACTCATTACCTTCCGCGACACTCTCATACAAAAGTAAGTAGATATTCAGTAGATAAGAAGTACTCCGAGCTTTCAAACAACTTCCAACTACTTCCACGGAGTAGTTCTTATCTACTGAATATCTACTTACATTTGTATGGAGGTGTCGCGATAGGTAATGAGTTAAGTGCTGAATATCTATGTATTCTGGAGTAGAAAAAACTGTTTGTGTGTTTTTGTCTTGTGTTTTTTGTTATTTTTGTTGTATTTCATTACATTTGTTATAGTTTTAAAGCACTCCACTGAGAAGTGGTAATGACTTTTTTTGCAGGGTATTTACGAGTATTATATACAAATTGAGCTATCTGCAATATGATCGAAAATGAGTTTTTAATAGCTAGCGGGGCATTTGATGTGGAATGCTTCATATAAATATGGAACAATCGGAGTGTAGACTACGGGATACTGTCCTTGTAAGATAAAGGGTACATATTAGATTGCAAATAAGTTTTTTTTCACCTCGAAATAGGACACATTTTTAACCAAAAACCTCTAGATTTCACTAAAAAAGCGCTAGAAACCACCAAAAATAAATTTAGCGGGCAAAATTTAAAATTCTCCCGCTAAATTACGAAAAAAAGCGCTGAAAACCGAAAAACTTGGCATTTTTGATTGACAAAAAAGAAAATTTAAAAAAAAACCTCCAAATTATTTTTTCTAACTTGGCGTTTTCGATTGAAAAAAAAAGAGAAATTGGAAAAAAACTCTAAATTTTTGGAGCATGTCCCTTAACTCAAACTTCTTTTACTAAGAACTTCTTCAAAAATGGTCCAAATTCATTTTATTTTAAAATTTTTGTTTTTTATCGTTTCTACAAATTTTTTGTCCAGTAAGATCGTTTGATTACACAGACCCGCAAAAGAAAAGGTTCTGCCCCAGAAACTAGACGCACTTTATATATTTTGCCCTTCTGAATTCGATTTTGTCATCAGAATTAAATTTTAAAGTTGGGTTTTATACACAAGATAGAGAAAAAATCTAAGATCGACCTGTCTGAGCTTTTTGGGCTCAATTCAGTTTTAAAGGGTTAAATGGGGGTCTAAAATGACCCATTTCTATTTATTTTTAGGACTTTTATTTAATTTATTTTGATGCCACATATGAGGCATCCCACACCAAATGTCCCGTTACAGAAAAACATGTGTCCCATGAATTTGTGAATAGGTTGTATAGTCCTATATGGAACTACACTAAAAAAAACTTTGTAAAATTACAAGAAAAGTTTGTAACTTTTTTTTGCTACCTCCTATTTGACAAGAATTCCTAGTAATTTTACAAACTTTTCACCAATAATTTTGTAATTTTACAAGGTTTTTATACCCTTCAACCACAGTATGGGGGTATACTCACTTTGTCATTCCGTTTGTAACGCTTCGAAATATCGGTCGGGGACCCCATAAAGTATATATATTATTGATCCATGATCGGTTTTAAGACATTCTGTGAATGTCCGTCTGTCCGTCTGTCTGTAGGTAACACGATGCACACCAAAATAAAAGAGCTATCCTTATGAAATTTGTCATATGTTTTATGAATATGTCTTATGGTCCTAGGCAGGTAAAGTTCAGAAATGGGCAAAATCGGACTAGGGCGAAAAAAGTTCCCCCTTGAAGAACTGAACCAACCTCTGAAAAAATACACTTTTTTACATGTTTTTTGTGTATTTTTGTTAAATTAATGAAACATTTGGTATATTTATCGCGATGGGAAGGTGCTCTCATCTTCCCCAATGACCCCATCACCCCCCTCCCCCAAAAAAACGCCCCTGACAAATTTATTTTTTTTATTTTTTTACATTTTGAAGAGTTTAAAAATTCGGCACAGCCGAATTTAACACTCTCGCTGGTTACCAATAAAATTGTAAGTTTACAATATTTTTGACACAATAAAATTTGCAAGGAGGTTTCGTAACTTTACTAGATTTTTTGCTACCTCCTCTTTTACGAGAATTCCTAGTAAAAATTACGAGCTTTTTTGTAATTTTAGCAATAAAATTGTAAATTTACAACGTTTTTGGCGAAATAAAATTAACAAGAAATTCTCGTAAATTTACTAGATTTTTTTGTAAAAAAAATTAGAAATTTGTAAAATTACAAGAAAAACTGCAAAATTACAAAAAAAAAAAAATGTAAATTTCGATCGAAAATTATTTGTTAAAAAACAAGGAAAACTGTCAAATATTTGTAAAATGGGATAACGAGACTTTTTCTTGAAATTTGACAAAGTTTTTTTTTGAGTGTAAGAAAGTTGCTTTTTTTTATCGATTAAAAATTTTTATTTTGGAAATTTTTCAAAAACAGTTCTGAAATTCTTCATTTTATAACTGAAGTTTTTATTTATTTCGGTTTGAGTCCATATTAATTATTTCTGAGAATAATTATTTTTGTTGTACAATGAGAAAATCTGAAAAAATTAATTGACAACACAGGCTAAGTGGAGATGTCGACAGCTTTCGGAAGAAGCCACCCTTCCTTCGTCAGCACTCTTCGATTGTCACTGTAGGTGTGTAAGATTAAGATCAGCTATTTAAACGTACATTAAGGTGAAAAAGCGAACGGGAATTATATCACATTGCATTACCCATATGTTACGTTTAGCACGAACTTAAGTTAAGGGTGGCTTCTTCCGAAAGCTGTCGACATCTCCACTTAGCCTGTGTTGTCAATTAATTTTTTCAGATTTTCTCATTGTACAACAAAAATAATTATTTCTCAGAAATAATTAATATGGACTCAAACCGAAATAAATAAAAACTTCAGTTATAAAATATAAAGTCCAACAATATATAAAACAGAATTAAAACTCAACTCATAAGGTACAATGCAATTTAGTAATATTTCTATGAATTAGAAATACGAAATATAAATTCAAACCTAACGGACATTTTTCAAGACTTGAAAAGTCCTACTAAGGGTTGCAACTCTGAGAAAATCTACTACAGTGTATGAAATTACAACTGTGTTGGAAAAAGTTAAAAATAGATTCATTAAGTTCGTGCTAAACGTAACATATGGGTAATGCAATGTGATATAATTCCCGTTCGCTTTTTCACCTTAATGTACGTTTAAATAGCTGATTTTAATCTTACACACCTACAGTGACAATCGAAGAGTGCTGACGAAGGAAGGGTGGCTTCTTCCGAAAGCTGTCGACATCTCCACTTAGCCTGTGTTGTCAATTAATTTTTTCAGATTTTCTCATTGTACAACAAAAATAATTATTCTCAGAAATAATTAATATGGACTCAAACCGAAATAAATAAAAACTTCAGTTATAAAATATAAAGTCCAACAATATATAAAACAGAATTCTTCATTTTTTAAAAAAAAGTGAATTTATCAAAAATCCGGCCAGAACTAAAAGACTTTTTCCGGTCAACTGGAAACTCTTTTTCCTCGAAGGCAAAATTTTTAAAAATTTTTCAACAAAAAAAAAAAATAGTTTTCTTCAAAAAAAAAAAAAATCGTTTTTCACAAAATTTTAATTTGATTACTAGTATTTTCATTTTTTTGGTTTTATTCATTAAACAATTACCATCACCTACAAAAATGTTTTCATTCATTACATTCGAATTTTATTTAAAACACAGTTTTTCTGTTGAATCAGAACTCAAAGTGTGAATTTGGGTTAAAAGTAAAAAAAAAAAAAAACAATGCAACTCTTTATTCGTTTATGGAACAAAAAAACATAATGAATGACCAAGATAAGTATACATCTTTTACATAAACATTCATGGGGGTGTCATGTTTCTTATACAAAAACAGAAGATCTACCTTAATATCTCTGTTAAAAGTACACCCAAAACTAAATGTCTACACTGAGAGTAAACAACATAATCAACACAAACATTTTCATACTCATTTTAAAAAACCACAAATTTTTGTAAAAAAAATTTAAAAATAAAGTTGAGTTTTATTAAAGTTGATTATAAAATTATATTTTTTCGAATTAAGTATGCAGGAACACATTTTCATTTTATGATGGCTCATTGCAGAAAATTATCATTTTAATTATTATCATTTTTATAATGAGATTTCAACAATTTTAACAACGACCCTTTAAAAATGACATAAAAATGATCGTAGTGAAACTTTATATTTGCAATATTATTCAAATATCTATCAAAGCACCGTAAAATGCCAAAATTTATCTAATCCGCGCATATTTTAATTTTTATACCCTACATCACTCTGTGGTACAGGGTATAATGAGTTTGTGCTAATGTTTGTAACTACCAAAAATATTGGTCCTAGACCCACCTTCAAGTATACCGATCGACTCAGAATCACTTTTTGAGTCGATTTAGCAATGTCCGTCTGTCCATCCGTCCGTCTGTCTGTTTGTCTGTCCGTCTGTCTATTTGTCTGTCCGTCTGTCCATGTAACGGTGTAAACACGATACAGGTCGCAATTATCAACCGATTTGGCCGAAATTTGAAACTTAAGCTTTCTTTGGTCTAAGGACGAAGCCTATTGAAATTGGAAAAAATCGGTCCATGTTTTGACCTAGCCCCCATACAAACGACCCATTTTCATTTTCCTCAAATGACTCTAACACGGTTTTATAAAAGGTATCCTTTTGAAATTTGGTATGTAATCGTGTTTTGTATTCACAAATTACCATGCCGAATTTAAAAGAAATCGGACCAGTCCTTCTTGTAGCCCCCATACAAAACACTTTCCCGATATTCACAAATCGAAAATATTTTATTAAAATTTTGTTTGTATGTATTAAACGCGTACTTTAATAACCTTATTAAAACTGATTATTATTGGACCAGTTTTGGATCTAGATCCATATAAAAATTTTCCCCGATATTCAGTAAAAGCAGGTTATTTGAAACAAATAGAAGCCTATTTCACTCAAATTTGATTTGTGAGTGTTTTTGACTCTTATTAAAGATTTGACAATATATATTTCCAATCGGTCCAAGTTTGAACTTGGGACATATTTTCCGGGAAACTCTGGTGTAGGGTATTATATGGTCGGTCTTGACCGACTATAATTTTCTTGCTTGTTTTAATATGAGAATGTTTTTTCTTGATTTGAGAATGTTTTTTTTTAGTATGTAGAATCAGCACAAAAAAACAGCTGAGAACTAGAAACAAACATGAAGTTTAAGTCACCTGAAAATATTGCGAATTGCAGCAAATGCACTTTGCTGAAAACAAAACTTTAGCCATTAATTTTATCTGAAAATGGATTTCCACGAAAATCCAACACAAATTATTATATTTTGAGTGTATTAATGTATGTCGTTTTACACACATGGCTTACTTAACCGTCCACACCTACTGCAGAAAAAAAAAATACATTTTCATAGTGCATTTTCTATTTGGTTATTGTTGCGTATTCGTTTGTATATTAATGCTGTCTGTCTTTGCTTCCATCACCCCCTTAAGGTAGAAATTGTAATACTCGGCTAAAGGAATTCATGTGAAATCTTCTTTTACACAGGTTTCATCATCTGTTTGCTTTTTTTTGCACTTCCTTAAGGGACAATATCCTTAAAATCCTTTAAAATGAGATTTTCGTTTTTGTTTTTACTTTTTCTCTTTACAGTTCATAAAATTGAAATAGTATTAAATTTTTTGTTTTATGTGGTCACACTAACACATATATTATTTAAATTTAACTTTATAATAAAATATTTTGTTAGCATTTAGTTTTTCTACATATCGTCGAACTATATTCAATAAATGCCAACTCGAAAAAGCTTACTGTTCAGGAGAGCTAAAAAACTAGTTATTTCGCATATTATTGCAAAAATAAACAATGTACCTAAGACAAATAATTATATGTGCATTTTTATACCCTCCACTCTAGTGATAGAGGGTATATATAAGTTTGTCATTCCGTTTGTAACACATCGAAATATTGGTCTAGGACCCCATAAAGTATATATATTCTTGATCCTTGATCGATTTTAAGTCGATCTAGCGATGTCCGTCCGTCCGTCCGTCCGTCCGTCCGTCTGTCTGTCTGTCTGTCCGTTGAAAACACGCTAACTTTTGAAAGACTTTACGGAGGCTCCTGAAGTTTGACATATATGTTGACCATTTACCGGGTCAGGTTGGTATTGCAATCCAGCGAAATCGGTCAAGTGGTTCAAAAGTTATGAGCAAAAGAGTAAATTTCGGCAAGGGTATTTTACGAATTTACGAGATTAAAACCACTCTAACTTTCGAAAGACAATTCTGATTGTGCTGAAGCTTAGCATATATATTTGTCGTTCCCTAAGCCTGCTTGGTTTTGAGTTTCAGCAAAATCGGTCCAGTGGTTCAAAAGTTATAAGCAAAGCCCTAAATTTCATATTGATTTCACCTTAAACTGTTGAAATCTCGTTAAACAAGTTTTAACAGCATGGTGAAATACCAGTTTTCTTAAAACTTGTTGTTGTTAGTTTTCTTGCCGTGGCGTGCAGTTTAGTTGTTAGACAAGTAAATATTTGTTATTGTTTTTGTAACTGTATGTAACGGTGTATAGTAAGTATTTTTGGAAAAAAATCAAAAAAGTGGGACTTATATGATTGAATGTTAGGTTGTTTTTGGTTTTTAAGGAAGAGGTTGGTAAAATAAAAACAGGGAAAATGTGAAATAGTTTTTTTTGCATTACATATATGTAGGTATAAAACAACAAAAATATTTTACAAAGTAATCTTGTTACTCAAAGAAATTGTACACTGCAAAAAATTTTTACACTCAAAAAAAATGTTACACTCAAAAAAAAATGTACACATATTTTTTTTTTTAATGAAATGTCACACTCAAAAAATGTTGACAGTCAAAAAAATTTTACACTCAAAAAAATTTGATAGATTAAAAAAAAGTTTTACTCAAATTAATATATTTCTAATAAAAAATTTTGAATGCAATTTTTTGAAATTTTTTTTAGAAAATTACTATCAGATAACATTGTGGAGGGTATTCATAGATTCGACCAAGTCGAATTTAATTTTTCTACTTGTTTTATATTAAGTTATCGGAAAGAATAGAAATTATTTTTTCATGTTTGGTTAATATTTTATTATGTTTATATATAGGCATTAAAATCATAAACATTTTAATTTTATACCTTATTTTTTAAAACAGTAAATAACGAAAAAGGAAATACTTCATATATTTTCTATAGAAAATAATTATATGTGCATAAAAGAAAATTCGTATATATTCTTTTTGATTTGCAATGTAATTAAGTATTTTGTAAAAATTTGTGTTCGCCTTGTATGTTTAAACTTTTATTAGCCTAGGAGGCATAAAACCCACCAAGGTTTTTAATCTACCAATACCCCTTGTCCCCCGTTTTGTCAGTATTTAAAGTTAAAGTCTTTTATTGGTCTTGTACGGCTTTGACTTTGAAATGACCTTGGCAGAAAGGGTCCTAAAGAGGAATTTAATTGTTTGTAGGTCGGGACTAATGGCTGGCCATTTCAATACTGGTATGTTGTGCGCATTTAGCAAGTTTTTTGTCAAACGAGTTAAATGGATTAAAGCGTTATCATGTGAGAATGTCCAATTATCTCCATACAGTTCGGTAGCAAAGTCTATTAAATGGTCTCCAATAAGTAAAAATATATTTCTGCATTATATTTATTGGAACCAAATCGTATTCAAACCCTTCCTCATGATCCAAATGCATCCCATACCATGACGGATTCGCAACTGTGGTTTCACAAATAGCACGTTTTGCGGAGATGTCTTAAATCTCTACAAGAGGAGATGTGACCACCAGCGCCTTCATAATTTAACTTTTTTTCGTCATATTTAGTGACAAAAAAAGTTTAGTTTGGATGGCACTGATGGTCAACACCAATATTGGAGAGATTTAGGACATCCGCGTCGAACGTGCTATTTGCAAAACAACAGTTGCGAATCCGTTATGGTATGGGATGCATTTGGATTAGGAGGACGGTTCCGAATATGATTTGCCCATACTAAAAATAATGCAAAAATATAATTTTACTTGTTCGGGGACATTTAATAGACTTTGCTAGCGAACTCTGTGGAGATAATTGGACATTCCACCAAGAAAAGGCCCAATCCATGTCACTGGTTTGACAAAAAACTTGTTTAAAACGCCTAGCATACCAGTATTGAAATGTCCAGCCATTAGTCCCGACCTAAACCTAACTAAATTCCTCCTTAGGACCCTTTCTGCCAAGGTCGTTTCAAAGTCAAAGAGGTACACAACGCGCTAAGGACTAAAATTTGCGATATTGACGAAACGAGGAAAAAATGGCATTGGCACGTTAAAAAACTTGATTAGTTTTATGCCTCGTAGACTAAAACAAGTATAAATATTTAAGTGCATACCAATTTTTTATGAATAGCCTAATTATATTGTAAATCAAAAAGAAAATATAGGAATTTTCTTTTTTGCACATATAATTATTTTCTATGAAGTATATTTTTATGCCTTATTTTCTGTACTAAAAAATAAAGTTTGAAATTAATGTTTTTATGATTTTATAGCTTACTTAAAAACATAACAAAATATTAACCAAACTTGAAAAAATATTTTGTTTTCTTTCCTATAACTCAATATAATACAGTGCACATATAATTATTTGTCTTAGGTACCTTCCATAAAATGGTTTAAATATTCTAAATAATTTATACCGATGCAAAAAATTTCATATTTTGCACTGGTTTGCGTATTTTTTTTGAGATGGCATTTATTACTATATCAAAAAACAAATATTTTTTTAGAGTTGGCATATTTTGTCGGAAACTAAAAATAATTTTTTTTTTGAAAAATTTTTATAAATTTTTTTTTTTTTGGATTTTGTTTTCCTTAGTGCGGTAATTGCAAAAACTAAAAAAAAATAAAAATCTTTGCATTTTTTTAAAAGTTACTAGCTCCGAAAGCCTTTTAATCTCAGGGTGGTCAACTTTGGCACTCTGTAACTCACGCTGTATTGCAATAGGGTCACTCCAAACTAGCTATTTTGAAAGCTTATATCATTGACTTTATTTGCCCCATTCATAATGTTTCAATCTGATAAATAGTTTGAAAGTTACATAAATATAAGCAATTTTTTTTTTTGCAAACACTATTTACCGATATTTTCAAAATGGCAATATCTCGAGAACCAGTCATTAGATATCAAAATCTTTACAAGATTCGTGTTTAGCATGGCAAATGCTATAAGATATGTGGTCTAATTTTTTTTTTTTTAATTTTTTGAAAAATTTTTGGAAATCTACAATGGGAGTTGGCATTTATTTCCACCAAAAAAATATGTACTTTGAGTTAGCAGAATAACAAAAATGGATGTAAAACGACAACAAATTATTTTTATGCTCTGAAATTTTTATGGCAGATAGGTATTACATAGGGGAGCTATTTGCCATTGGAAACTCATTTCCGTCAAATTTGAGTTGGCATTTATTGAATATAGTTCGACGATATAATATAATGTGCCAAAATGAAAAATAAGCTCAAGATTTAAAATAAAATTAATTTAGAGCTTAATTTATACTTGAATAAAATTGATAAAAAAAAAATCCTAATATTTTTCTCAGTATTTTTAAAATAAATATTATCTTAAATCTTTAGTTTGCACTTCAAATTCTATAGTTGCATACAGAATCATTTTATGTACTAGGTAGATATGAGCAAAACCATAATTTTTTTGAGTTTTTTTTATGACACAATCAGCCTTACCACAAGAAAATAAAATAAATTTAAAATGAGCTTTTAATTTTATTTTCATACAAATTGTTTTTGTTTTTAAAATCGACTTTCAAAAAAATGTATAGAAAATTTGAAATTTAAAATAAAACTTTTGTTAAAATAGATTTTTTATTTTTCTATGGTAAGGGCCTATATCTTTTTATACCCTCCACTCTAGTGATAGACCAATTTTTTGAGGTGTTACAAACGGAGTGACAAACTTATATATACCCATAAGTTTGTCATTCCGTTTGTAACACCTCAAAATATTGGTCTAGGACCCCATAAAGTATATATATTTATGATCCTCGATCGACTTTAAGTCGATCTAGCGATGTCCGTCCGTCCGTCTGTCCGTCCGTAGAAAACACGCTAACTTTTGAAAGACTTTACAGAGACTACTGAAGTTGGGCATATATGTTGGTCATGTACCTGGTCAGGTTGGTATTGCAATCCAGACAAATCGGTCAAGTGGTTCAAAAGTTATGAGCAAAAGAGTAAATTTCGGCAAGGGTGTTTCGCGAATTTACGAGATAAAAAACACGATAACTTTCGAAAGACAATAATGAGACTGCTGAAGCTTGACATGTATCTTTGCCGTTCCCCAGGTCTATTTGGTATTAAATTTCAGCTCAATCGCTCCAGTGGTTCAAAAGTTATAAGCAAAACTCTGAATTTCAGATTAGTTTCATATTAAATGCCACGTGTTTAACAAGTTTTAAAAGCATTGGTGGTAAATAAACAATGCTTTTCAAACTTGTTTAATTTTAAAGCAATGCTTTATAAACTTGTTTAGTTTGAAAAGCATTGGTAATTTAAAAATTACACTCGAAAAAAATTTTACACTCAAAAAAAATTTTACACTCAAAAAAAATTTCTAGTAAAAAAAAAAAAATTAGTTTTTTTGTACAAAAATGACAATATTTTGTGTACATACGAACGTGCATTCACTCAGAAATATTTTTACAGTTAAAAAACCATTACACTCGAAAAAATTTTACACTCAAAAAATATTAGTAATTTTTTTTTTTTTTTTAAATGACTAAAAAAGAGTTTTTTACTCAAAATAAAATATTTCTAATAAAAATTGTTTATTTTTTCACGTTAACAAATCTACTATGCTTTAAAAAATGCATTGTGGAGGGTATTCATAGAATCGGCAAAGTCGAATTTAACTTTTCTACTTGTTTCTCTTGGGATTCCTAACTTTTAAAAACTACAAATATTGTCCAAATTAAGTAAGAACTCTATTTATCTAATTTTTATAATAAAAAAAATTTTATTCGACCTTTAAAATATTATTTTTTAGTTGGTTTTTTCTAGCTCGAGGTCATTATTTCCTTTACTAATTAAAACTATTTTGTTCTCATAAAATAATTTTCAAGAAAATTATTTTTTTGTTTTAAATTTATTTATGTTGGTCATTTTTGCATGATTTAGTCAACACGATATTCGGAATTTGTCAGATTCCACTGTCAAGACTATTTAGCAAACTTTTCGTTTTTTATATATTTATACCCAACACCACTCTGTGGTACAGGGTATATAAAATTTGTTGTGATGTTTGTAACTACTCGAAATATTGGTCCTAGACTCAACTTTAAGCATACCGATGGATTCAGAATCACGTTTTTAGACGATTTAGCAATGTTGTTTTTTTTAATCAATTTTTGTGTTTCATTAAAAATTTCTTTTCATAATTTTTATACCCTCCACTTAGTGATAGAGGATATATATAATAGACTGCCCAGAAAAAAAGCGAAGTTTTTATTTTCTTGGGGGATACCTGCAAATTTTGTTCCTTTTTGTGCAAAAAAATTTCGGTTTTTTTTTGGGATTTTTAAAATAATATCTAGAGGTCGCGATCTCGCGTTTTATAACGATTTATTTTTTTGGAGTTTTTTATTATTTTAAATTGTTAAATATGATTAATATGATAAAATATTAATAATTTCAGACAAAAAAAAATTAAATTAAAAATTAAATATCGCTCATTCCATGAGATGTCTCCCAGCATCTAATCAAATGTTCCTTAATTTATTTGAAATTTTGCACACATGAACACTATGAAGCTATTAAAATAAATCAGTTGTTAGTTCCGAGAAAATCCGTGAATTCGCGAATATATTCGCGTTCGCGAATTCGTGGATTTTCGCGAAACTAAAAACGAATTTATTTTAATTGCTCCATAGTGTACCTGTGTGCGAAATTTCAAATAAATTAAAGAACATTTGATTAGATGCTGGGAGACATCTCATGGAATGAGCGATATTTAATTTTTAATTTATTTTTTTTTTTGTCTGAAATTATTAATATTTTATCATATTAATCATATTTAACAATTTAAAATAATAAAAAACTCAAAAAAAATAAATCGTTATAAAACGCGAGATCGCGACCTCTAGATATTATTTTAAAAATCCCAAAAAAAAACCGAAATTTTTTTGCACAAAAAGGAACAAAATTCGCAGGTATCCCCCAAGAAAATAACAACTTTGTTTTTTTCTGGGCAGTCTAATATATAAGTTTGTCATTCCGTTTGTAACTCATCGAAATATCGGTCTGGGACCCCATAAAGTGTATATATTATTGATCAGTGATCGATTCTGAGACATTCTAGCGATGTTCGTCTGTCCGTCGGTGGAAATGGTGATCACGGCCAAGTTATTAAACATATATGACTGAGACTTAGCAAATTTACTTGCTGTTGTCCTAAGTAGTTTGGTATTGCATTTGAGCGAAATCGGTTTTCATCCTTGAAAATTTGGGTATATTCTACATAACCTAAAAATACAAAATGCTTTAAATTGGCTGCTGGTTTGCTTTGTGAACAGAATTGGACACAGAATGGAATTTTTAGAAGTACAAACCAATTTTTAAAAAAAAAAAATTTTTTTTTTCATCAAAAAATTTTTTCCGCGGAATTTTTTATTTTCAAAATTTTTTTTTGTGCAAATAATGTTTTATTACATTGTAGAGGGTATCAATACATTCGGCAAAGTCAAATTTGACTTTTTTACTTGTTTTTCTTAATTTGTGATCAATAAAATTACTTTTTAATTTTTTTTCATTTTTTTCTACTTGTAGTATAGGGTTTTTATATTTGCTAACTTTCGAAACACCAGTCGATTAGGTCTTGCAAAAATGACATAAATAAATTTCGAACAGGAAAATAATTTTCCTGAAAATTATTCTTTAAGAATGTCATAGTTTTAATTAGTAAAGGAAATAATGACCTCGAGCTAGAATAAATCTACTCAAAATATAATATTTTAAAGGTCGAATAAAACAATTTCTATTTAAACAAAAAAAAAAAAATAATCAGAATTGGACAAAACAAAAATTGATTACAAAAAAAAAAAAAGTGAGAGTGTTGAATTCGGCTGTGCCGAATCTTTGAGACCCTCCAACATGTTAAAGTACATATAAAAAAATTTCAGAGGCGTTTTTGGGGAGGGGCTCTGTGGGGGTGCTGGGGGATACCTTCCCCAACGCGATAAATGTTTACTAAATTACTTATTATGCTTTTTGAACTTTAGTTATACCCTTTTCCCACAAAAGGGGCGGGGCAAAAAAAAACAATATTTTGTAGCCCCCGGGGTCTAACTGTATGACTTTTAACTCCTTCTGGCATAAAAAGGTTTCATTTGTTTAACAAAAATGCAAAAAAGCGGTTTTTTTAGTTCTTTAAGGGGGAACTTTTTTTCCCCTTATCCGATTTTACCCATTTCCGAACTTAACTGGCCTATGACTATTAGACACATTCGTGCCAATTTTCAGGAGTCTAGCTCTTTTATTTTGGACTGAATCGTGCTTTATACAGACGGACGGACGGACATTCATAGAATGGCTTTTTTTGAATTGACAAAACAAAAATTGATTAAAAAAACAAATCTGGTTGAAAAAAAAAATTCTAAAAAAAAAATTATTTAAAATTTTTTTTTTTATTAAACATTTCTAGGTCAGTCTTTGTGAAAAAGTAATTTTATTGATAAAAAATTAAGAAAAACAATTAGAAAAGTTAAATTCAACTTGGCCGAATCTATAAATACCCTCCACAATGCCCCTTTTTAGTGATAGTAAATTTTCTAACGTGAAAAAAATAAAACTTTTGATTAGAAATATTTTATTTTGTGTAAAAAAGTTTTTTTTTAAACTAATTTTTGAAAAAAAAAAAAAATAATTTATAATATTTTTTTTTGAGTGTAAAAATTTTTTTCGGGTGTAAAATTTTTTCGAGTGCATTTTTTTTAATTTCAGTGTAAAAATATTTTTGAGTGACAAAAATACATTGTAAAATATTTTTGTGACCTACCAATGTTTTTAAAACATGTTAACGGGTTTTCAACACGTGAATTTAAGGTGAAGCTAGTTTGAAATTCACGGTTTTGCTAATAACTTTTGAACTATTGGACCGATTGGACTGAAATTCAGTACGAACCAGGCCAGGGTAACGACAAATTTATATGCTTCAGTATCCTCAGGTTTTCCTTTGGAAAGTTAGCGAGTTTTTTATCTCGTAAATTCAGGAAAAACCCTTGCCGAAATTCAGTCTTTTGCTCATAACTTTTGAACCACTGAACTGATTTCGCTGGATTGAAATACCAAACTGACCAGGTAAATGCCCAACATATATGCCAAACTTCAGGAGCCTCCGTAAAGTCTTTCAAAAGTTAGCGTGTTTTCAACAGACAGAAAGACAGACAGAGACGGACGGACATCGCTAGATCGTCTTGGAATCGATCGAGGATCATGAATATATATACTTTACATTTTTTTTTAATAAAAAAATCATAAAATTTTTTGATAAAAAAATGTTATGAAAAAAAAATTTCAGAAAAAAAAAATTGCTAAAAAAAATTGCTAAAAAAAAGTTAATGAAAATATTATAGTTTTAATTAGTAAGGGAAACAGTGACCTCGAGCTAAAATAAACCTATTAAAAAATTTTTTTTTTTTCATTAAAATCTTTTAATTTTTTTTTCTTAATTTTTTTTTAGAAAAATTACTTTTCACCAAGTCTGAACTTCTGCTGACATAAAAATGTTTCATTTCTTTAACAAGATATCCACAAACCACCGAGAAAGTTAAATGCATCTGTACCGAATCATTTATACTTTCCTTAATGTAAAAAAAAAAAAGTTTTTTGCACTTAACGCCCTCAAAAGGGCCGGAACGAAAAGTTAAATTTTTAAGACCTTTGGTCCAAGTTATCGGTTTTTAGAGATTGGTTTAGTTCCTCAAGATGAAACTTTGTAGTCCTGGTCCGATTTCATCCATTTAAGTACTTTACCAGCCTATGAATACAATACATATTCGTGAAGAATTTCGGGAGTCTAGCTTTCTTGGCTTAGACTCTACCTAGACGGACCGACAAACGAACATCGTTTGAATATCTTGGATTCGATTTTGCCTTTTGGCAAATTCGCCATTTTTAACAGACAGAAGGACTCAAAGTTGATTTCATGAAATCAATTAAAATTTCTACTTAATGGGTTCCCAGACCGTAATCAGTTACAAACAGAATGACAAACTTATAAATACCCTCTATCCTAAAATAAAAAGTTTACAAAAATTTTAAAAATATTTAGTTACTGCTCATTAGGGCGTTTCATCAAAAACTTTTTTTTGGATTTTTGCAACTCTTGAAGCGGAATATGAATTCTTATGGCCTAAAAGATTTTTGAGATTTTTTTCAGATTTTTGGAATGTCGGGATCAACTCGCTCAAATCGATTTTATCAAAAAAATTAGGTTATGAAACATAATTTTTTTTATTTTTTGTTCTCTGGTGCCTTTTTTTAACAAAACCGGATATAATACTTCTTAATGTTGCTAGCCTCCTAAAAAAAAATATTCGCGGTCAAAATTATAAGTTCAAGGGTCACTAAGATGACCTTAAAAGTAAAAATTCAGAATTTCCCGTGTTTTAACCTCAATAATTCGAGAAATAAGCTATGTATGAACGTCATGTTGAATCCGTTAGATAGGTCTTTAAAACACCTTTCATTTAAAACCAATCTGACTATTGTCACTTTTGTAGAAATGTTAAAAAAAATAAAAAACTGGGAAAAACTCATTTTCTCCCCCATTTTATCGAAAATTTAACTGGTGCATTAGGTAGTTTTTTTTTGTAAAGTTAAAAAAATAACTTTTAAAGACTTTTTATAGATTGTAGTTAGTGTTTCCAAGTCGGTTAACCAAAAAACCGGTTTTTTGTCAAAAAAACCGGTTTGACAAAAACCCGGGTTTCCGGTTTGGAAACACTAATTGCAATCAAAAAAACTTCTTTTAAGTTTATTATTTCAATTTTACAAAAAAAACTGCTAATGGATTCCCTTCGATTTTCTGTAAAATGGGGGAAAAAATGAGTTTATCTTAGTTTTTTAATATTTCTACTAAAGTGACAAATGTCATTTTGGTTTTAAATTAAAGGTATTAAAAAGACCTATCTAACGGATTCATCATTACGTTCATATATTGCATATTTCTCAAATTATTAAGGTTGGAACACGAGAAATTCTGAATTTTTACTTTAAAGGTCATCTTAGTGACCCTTGAAGTTATTATTTTGACCGCGAATATTTTTTTTTAGGAGGCTAGCAACATTAAGAAGTATTATATCCGGTTTTGTTAAAAAAGGCACCAGAGAACAAAAAATAAAAAAAATTATGTTTCATAACCTCATTTTTTTGATAAAATCGATTTGAGCGAGTTGATCCCGACATTCCAAAAATCTGAAAAAAATCTCAAAAATCTTTTAGGCCATAAGAATTCATATTCCGCTTCAAGAGTTGCAAAAATCCAAAAAAAAGTTTTTGATGAAACGCCCTACTGCTCATATACGATTTTTTTTCAGGAACATTCGTTTATGCAACGTTTCAGGCAAAAAAATAAAATAAAGCAATGAATATAAATAGAAAAAAATATACATTTTCGTTGGATTTTTAAAGTGATTTGTTACGACTAATTTTATTTTTTATAAAAAAGAAAACTGTTTTCAATGCGCAGGAAATTATATTAGACTGTGTTGTAAGCAAATTTGGTATTTAATAAAATAAAATAAATCATACATATTATATTTATGTATATTACAGCAAAAGCACGCTAAATGGGTTTTATCGTTACTAAAAAATTGAGTCTGTTAAAAAAAGTGTAAAACGAAATTAGATTAATAAAATTTTATAAAATTAATTAAATTTGAAAAATAAAAAAAATAGAAAATTGTGCAGAATAAACAGTTAAAAGTTTTTAACAAAACCATAACGTTTTGTTTGACAACTGCCGTTTTGACAGAAAGTGATAACAGCGATTGAATTTGCTGTTATAACCCTATGAATAAAGATAGACCAATTGATCTGAAATTGCATATCCTGTCACTGGTTAAAATTGGACTGATCCTGCTTTTCTTTAATTTTTCAAAAATTTAAAATATTTGGTGATATATTCAAAAATTCCCAAAAAAAAAAAAAAATTGCTCAAGGGCGCCACGGGTTAAAATGATCGGAACTTGTTTAAATTAGGTTTAAATGAAAGACTGTCTCAAGCTCTATGAAAGCGTCAAGGGTAAGAAATTTTTAGGGTTTTTTTTAATGTGTTGAACGTAGGAAAACCCCGCCATTTTTTACAAATTTCAAATGGCGATATATATTTATTTTTATATTTTTTATAAATTTTTTGTTCCCTCCACTTTAGTGACAGAGGGTATATTTAAGTTTGTCATTTTGTTTGGAACACTTCAAAATATTTGTCTAGGACCCCTTAAAGTATATCAAGGGCAAATATTCAAAACTTGCTATCTACTATGTTATTACACTGCAGATAGAGGGTTTTGAATATTCGCCCTCGATATATATTCATGAAACTCCATCGATTTAAATACGATCTAGCGAGATCTGTCCGTCTGTCTGTTGAAAACAAGCTAACTTTTGAAAGACTTTACGGAAGCTTTTAAGGTTTCGCATATATAAGGCATTCCACACCAAATGCCCCGCTACAGAAAAACGTGTGTCCCGTAAATTTCTGAATATGTTGTTTGGATAGCCCTATATGGAACTTAGAAAATTGCGTTTTTGGTTTTTCAATTTTTCAAAAACTGGGCTTAGAAGGCGTGGTCAAATATTGGAAAAATGGCCAAAGTTACGTTTTTTTTTGCTACATTCATTCTACGAAAAGTTAACTAAATATTTTTAGTTAAATTAACTAGAAATTTAGTAGGTTCAAAATCAGGTGTTTTTTTAGTTAAATTTAACTAAATTTTTTGCTAACTTTACAGTTTTTGAGTGTATTTGACGGTCCTCTACTCTGGTTCGTATTGAATTGTAGCCAAATCGATCCAGTGGTTCAAAAGTTATTAGCAAAATCGTATATTTCAAATTAGTTTTACTTTAAATTCACGTGGTGAAAAAACCGAGCTTTAAAAAAATAAGCTTTAAAAACATTGGTAAGTCACAAAATTACTTTTCAAATTATTTTTGTCACTCAAAAATATTTTTATACAAAAAAAAAAAAAAAAAAAAATACACTTGTAAAAAATTTTACACCAAAATAAAAAAAAATTTTTTTTTTAAAAATAAGCTTTAAAAACATTGGTAAGTCACAAAATTACTTTTCAAAGTATTTTTGTCACTCAAAAATATTTTTATACAAAAAAAAAAAAATACACTTGTAAAAAATTGTACACCAAAATAAAAAATAATTATTAATTTTTCTTTTTTTTTTACAAAAATTTCTAATCAAAATTTTTCTTGTTTTTCTCGATAGAAAATTAACTATCCTTTAAAATAGGGAATTTAAGTTTTTACTTGTTTTTATAATATAAAAACCAAATATATATATGTCCTTTATTTATTTTAATATTTATACAAAGTATGTGTTTTAAAATAAAAGTTCAGGTGAACATAGGGAACAAAATACATATTATATATAATAATAATTTTATTTGACCATAAGCGATTTGTCATTTAAATTCTCTTTGCTACTTGCAGTATAGGGGTTTTTATATATTCTAAATGGTATTGACAATAGAATCTGACAAATGTCAAAACACGTGTCGATTAAGTCTTGCAAAAATGACCATACATAAATAAATTTAAAACAGAAAAATAATTTTCTTGAAAATTATTCTATAAGAATACTTTAAAGGTTGAATAAAAGAATTTTTATTTTTACAAATTGTACAATTTTCTTCTTCTATTTCTAAATGGGGCTAAAGTTTAATATATATTAATATTTTTATTTAAACAATAGCGATTTGTCAATTCCCATGCTTTATGTAGTATAGGGTTTTTATATTTGCTAAATAGTCTTGACAATGGAATCTGACAAACTCCGAAACAAGTGTATAAAAGTGAAATAAATTTTCTTGGAAATTATTCTATGAGAATACCATAGTTTAGATTAGTAAAGGAAATAATGACCTCGAACTAGAATAAAACTACTTTTATAAAACTAATTTTATTTTTTAATAAAAAATTATCAGAGTGTTTGAAACCGGTACGGGAATTCCAGAAATGGCTGTAATTTTTAGAAATTAAATTTTTCTTCTGCATTTTTTCAACTTAAATTCTTATAACAAATATAATTATATCCCGAGCTCGATATGTACTTACAGAAAAAAAAAAAAAACAATAAATAAAATTACTGAAAAACATGTCGCCATTGGGCACGTCTCTAAATTCCTTCATTTGTGCCTGCAATGCCAGATTATGTTGGTAACCCTTGCGAAATAATAGTGGTATCCAGAATCTTGCTTGCCAGCCCTGGCACTGGTGGTAAAAGAGCACTTTTCAAAATTACTTTTCAAAATACATGTATTTTTTGAAAGAAGTACTCTTTTGCTACATTGCCAGGGGTGGCAACAAGACTCTGAATACCTCTAATGTAAGAAACAAAAAAGTTAAGAAAGTGAGGTTGAGATTGCTAGAAATAGAATTGTAGTGATGAAAACTGTCAAAATTTATTCTGTAGAAACTATAAATATTTACATATTTAAAAAAATTCATTAACAAGACAAAGATAACACTAACTGGACTGTTTGAAACCGGTATGGAAATACCAGAAATTTCTATAATTTTTAGAAATTCAGCTTTTCTTTTGCATTTTTTCAATTAAACACTAATATTATAAGGCTTATAATCAGAATTTAGTTTTTAAAATTTTCAAAAATCCAAAACTTTGATTGACCCCAAATTTGTACCACACACGGTGAGCCTCAGCGATGTTAAGGTTGAACTTTAGTGTCGACGGAAAGTGTTACCGCAGTTAGATTTTTACAATATTAAATATCACAAAACTGTTAACAGAGAAATCGTAGCTGCTCGCATTCGCGAGATAACGCGAAATTAGTGTTTTTGTATTTTTTTAAATTTTGACATTGAAGTTTTTTAAATATTTTCAAAAACTGTGTATACAGTTTTAATCTATATATGTATATAAAAGAGTAATGTGACTGACTGACTGACTTAAGCCATAATCAGTTTAGAAGTGAGGTAATGAAGTAGTGAGGTAGAGCCTTATGTGATTTTCAATAAGAAAAAAGAGTGTAGTAAATTTTTAAATTTGTGTGTACTTCATACACATTGAATTTTGACATAAGAATAAAAAGTAGAGCGAGGTAAAGAAATTCTATTCTCTACAGATTTTGTTTACGTCTCTCTACTTTCTAGTCTTATGGAAAAATTCAATGCGTGTGAAGAACACACAAATTTAAAAATTATCTACACTCTTTTTTCTTATTGTAAATCTCATAAGGCTCTACCTCACTACTTTACTGCCTTACTTCTAAACTGATTATGGCTTTATATACTCATTCATCATCGCCCAGCTCAAACCGCTGAAGCTAGAGACTTGAAATTTGGACTGTAGGTCCACCTCCCGGAATATAGATCCACTAAGGCTGGATTTTTGCCAATGTTGATTCTAAGGGGGTAAAAAGGGTAAAAAACTGTACTTTTGGTACTTTTTATATCTCCTGAAATAATGGTCATAGAGACTTGAAATTTGGACTGTATGTTCACATCCCGGAATATAGATCCAGTAAGGCCGGATTTTTGCCAATGTTGATTCTAAGGGGACAAAAAGGGTATAAAACTGTACTTTTGGTACTTTTTATATCTTCTGAAATAATGGTCACAGAGACTTGAAATTTGGACTGTGTGTTCACCTCCTGGAATATAGATCCAGTAAGGCCGGATTTTCGCCAATGTTGATTCTAAGGGGGTAAAAAGGGTAAAAAACTGTACTTTTGGTACTTTTTATATCTCCTGAAATAATGGTCACAGAAACTTGAAATTTGGACTGTATGTTCACCTCCCGGAATATAGATCCAGTAAGGCTGGATTTTTGCCAATGTTGATTCTAAAGGGGTAAACAGGGTAAAAAAATGTACCTTTGGTACCTTTTATATTCCCTTAAAAAATGGTCCTAGACACTTGAAATTTTGAATGTAGGTTCAGCTCCCGGAATACAAATCTACTAAGGCTGGATTTTGCCAATGTTGATTCTTAGGGGTAATAAGGGTAAAAAACTGTACTTTTGGTACCTTTTATATTTTCTTAAATAATTGTCCTAAAAACTTAAAACTTGCAATGTAGGATCACCTCCCGGAAAAAATATTCACCAAGGCTGGGTTTTTGCCAATGTTGACTCTACGGGGGTAAAATAGAAAAAAGTGTACTTTTGGTACTTTTTTTAATTTACTGAAATAATGGTACCTTTTATAAAAAGTACCTTTTATGAAAAGTACCTTTTATAAAAATACCTTTTATAAAAAGTACCTTTTATAAAAAGTACCTTTTATAAAAAGTACATTTTATAAAAAGTACCTTTTATAAAAAGTACCTTTTATAAAAAGTACCTTTTATAAAAAGTACCTTTTATAAAAAGTGCCTTTTATAAAAAGTACCTTTTATAAAAAGTACCTTTTATAAAAAGTACCTTTTATAAAAAGTACCTTTTATAAAAAGTACCTTTTATAAAAAGTACCTTTTATAAAAAGTACCTTTTATAAAAAGTACCTTTTATAAAAAGTACCTTTTATAAAAAGTACCTTTTATAAAAACTACCTTTTATAAAAAGTACCTTTTATAAAAAGTACCTTTTATAAAAAGTACCTTTTATAAAAAGTACCTTTTATAAAAAGTACCTTTTATGAAAAGTACCTTTTATAAAAAGTACCTTTTATAAAAAGTACCTTTTATAAAAAGTACCTTTTATAAAAAGTACCTTTTATAAAAAGTACCTTTTATAAAAAGTACCTTTTATAAAAAGTACCTTTTATAAAAAGTACCTTTTATAAAAAGTACCTTTTATAAAAAGTACCTTTTATAAAAAGTACCTTTTATAAAAAGTACCTTTTATAAAAAGTACCTTTTATAAAAAGTACCTTTTATAAAAAGTACCTTTTATAAAAAGTACCTTCCATAAAAAGAACGTTTTGTTAAATATGCCGAAAGTACACTTTTTGGTACTTTTTTATTTCCTGAAATAATAAACATAGAAACTTGAAATTGGAAAAGGTTTGCCTCTCGGAAAATAATGGGGTTAAAAGGAATAAAAAAGTGTACTTATTTATTTCCTGATATAATGGCCCCAGAAACTTAAAATTTGGAATGTAAAATCCTTCGGTGAAAAAAGAGATTGGGAAGTTTTTTTGGAAATTCCGTTTTTTAACGGGGATAAAAAGTACTTTTAATATTTGCTGACACAATGATCCTAGATAATTGAAATATGGATTGTAGGATCCTTCGGTGAAGAAAAAACATTCTGAAAGAGGTACTTTTTTAAATTTCGTTTCTAATGGGGGCAATTAAGTGTACTTTTAGTACTTTTTCTGTGCCTATAATAATGACCTTAGAAGATGGAGACGGAATTGGAAATGAAATGGAGTAGAACGGGGAACAATATGGAATAGAACAGGGAACAATATGGAATGATATTTTTAACTCAAATTTTTGGTGTTTAGCTTTTTTTGACTCCATATTTTTTTTTCCAATTTCTTTTTTCACTGAAATATTTATTCACTCAAAATCCAAAATCCCGACATAAGGGCTCGAAAATTGGCATTATATTTTTCCCCCGGAACGAACATGATAACGTACCAGCAAAGTTATTAAAATTTTATTGTTTATATTATTCATTGAAATATTTTTTTATGGAAGACTTAAACGTCCACAAGTAAATAAAACAAAGACTACATAGGGGAATTTTTTTGAAAATCGATAGAGTAATCCTCATCCTTCTATTATCCGGTATTCAATACAACCGGTAACGAAGTACCGGGATTGTAAGCTAGTTGTACTTATATAACGGTCACAAAACAGTAAACATCAAAATCCTATCTTCTTTAGTTCGCGAGAAATAGCGAAATTATTTTTTTGCTCTTTTTGTTTTTTATCTTTAGATATGTTTTTTTTTTTTGAAATTTCGTAAAAACGTGGTATGTAGTTTTACTTGTGCTTGATCAAAGGTCACACAGCTGTTGACATCGAAATTGAAGGTGTTAAATTTCGCGAGATATCGCGTAATTATATATTTTTTTTTATTATTTATTTATATTTTAAAACCGGTTATTTAGAAATAATAAAAAAGTGGTATGCAGTTTGATTTGAGCATGTTGGACGAAATTAAAACTGCCCACAAAAAAATTATAGCTGCTCACTTTCGCGAGAAATAGCGAAAAACTGGGTTTTGGGGTATTTCTTGTTTTGATTAATAAAAGAAGTTTTTTTAACATTGTTGAAAAACATGAAATGCAGTTTGATTTGCTATTGATTAAAAGTGATAAGGCTGTTAACATTTAAATTCTAGCTGCTCAATTCTTGGAGATATCGCTAAAAAACTCGCTAAACTACTATTTATTCATTACTTTGTATTCATTTTTGGTCTGTAAAAACATTTACTTCAATTAACGACAAAAATGTGGTATGCAGTTTGAATTTGAGGTTATTAAAGTTGACAAAATTCCAAGCATAAAAATCATAGATGATCAATTTCCCCAGTAATTGCAAAATTACTGTTCAAGCTTTTATATTAATTAATTTATTTTTTCTTTAGTGTCTAAAATAAAGGAAAAAATCAAGAAACGACAAATATTTTTTATGCAGTTTAAATTTAATGTGGTTAAAGGTGGTAAAACTGCTCAAATCAATATTTTGACTGCTAATTAACGCGAAAAATAAAATTAACGCGATTTTTCGCGAAATTGAGATGATATGATTTCGATGTTTACTGTTTTGTAACCTGTAAAAAATGACAATTAAATCTGCACACTCAGTTTTTAAAGATATTTAAAAAACTTCATTGTCAAAATTTTAGAAAATACAAAAACACTAATTTCGCGGTATCTCGCGAATGCGAGCAGCTACGATTTCGCTGTTAACAGTTTTGTGATATTTAATCAAGTAGAAATCGAACTGCGTTTACACACTAAAGTCGACACTAAAATTGAACCTAAACATCGCTGAGGCTCACCGTGCACATAAGTTTTGGGTCTAAGAGAATAACAATTTAACCGGATATTCAAAATCGGAAGAAAAACTTTTTTTATCATACAAAAAAATGTCGCTCTATTGTAAGTTGTTTTCACTTTAATTTTTCATTTTAATTTTTTGTCAGTTAAAACAACTACACACTGAAAAAAAAGACATAACTAAAATTTAGGAAAAAATGTCTTTGAAAATTTATCATGAATTTTCTTAAAATTTAGTTAAATTTAACTTAAAAATGAGAAATTTTCTTAACTATGAGGAAAAAATTTTAGTTCATTTACTTATAATTAGTTCATAGTTTTCTTTAAATGAATTTTTTAAATATTAGGAAAAAAATTCTTACTGCCAAAGAAATTTTCCACAAATCTAAGAATCATATCTTTATTTTTAAGACATATTTCTTAAAAAACAATTTAGTTCAAGTTTAGTTAAAATTTACTAAAAAAAAAACATCATCGTATTTCTCTTCTTTGAATTGAGGAAGTGTACTTCTTAGAATTTAGTTAATGACTTCTGAAAATTTAGTAAAAAATTTCTTAGAATTTAGTTAAAAATTCAAAATGGCGATATCTCGAAAACTAAGCGAGATAGAGCGAAACGGATGAAATTTTCAAAAGAAAGACTACAAAGAAAAATATGGAATAGCCTAGCTCTGCATATCTGTCGGGGTCTCAAGACCCTAATTTTAGATCTAAAATTTGAAATTCCCGAGATTTTATATATGCACATATCTCGGTAAATACTGCCAAAACGAGAAAAGGTCCAACGGCATTTTTGTAGCTCTTGACTCGTAGAACACTTCCGCAAAATACCCAAAAGCCCTCCGATTAATAGTTTTTGAGTTATCCGGTTTTTAAGATTCTCAAGACCCTATCAGGCCCCTTATTACCGTATCTCAAAAACTAAGCAAGTTAGAGCGAAACGGACACAAGTTTTGGTTCAAAATCTATGGGGACCCTTAAAGGACCCATCGGGGTCTCGAGTTAAAAAGGGTCCGAACCCATGGGTCCAGGGTCTAGACCCAATCTATTTCTAAAATGTGAAGTATAATTTTTCCCATTTTCTAGTTCAAATTGGGTTAAAATTAAATAACTTTGTTTTCCTTATTTTTGGGAAAATTATGAACTTAAACCAAGAAAAAAAATCTTTGGAGCCAAATCATTCCCTCTTTTTCTCAAAATTGAGTTAATTTTCCCAGATTTTAGTTCACTTTTTTTTTGAGTGCATTTGTTAGTAGTTGCCCCCATAGCTGTCAACTGTCATATTCAATTGATTTTTTTTTATACAATTTCTTGAGTGTATGAATAATTTTGGTGTGAGCAATTTAAGAGGTTTCTTTTTTCTAAGGCTTTAAACTTTTTAAACTACTGAAGCGATCTAAGTATTTTGAAAAACAAACAACCCCATACTGTCAATAATACTCAAACGAGAAAAACATAAAGTTATTTCTGATAAATTATAATGCTGCTAAAAGCTTCATAGTTTCGTTTTTGTTTTTCTTTTTAAAAAAAAAAAAGTTTTATATTTTTTATTTTTCCATCTCAAATCTCAAAATGATTTTTATATTATATAAAGTTAAAAAGTGGCGTTAGTAACAACTAATCGCAAATAAAAAAAAAAAATTTTGTTTTTCTATTTTGCCTGTATTAATTTCACTCGTATCTAACCCCTATTTCTACGAGGTCACCAAAGATTTAAAGTTTTTGTTTGCCGATTTTTTTTTTTTTTATTATTTTTACACTGAAATACTAAAGTTGGTAGTGAGTGAATAATAGTTAGTGTATGTTAGTTATACCATTTAACACTTAGTTTCATAAAAGTTTAAAGGTCATAAAAGTTTTTTTATTTTTTACTTGTTTTT
The DNA here is from genome assembly GCA_963921195.1 of Pegoplata infirma. NCBI lineage: Eukaryota > Metazoa > Arthropoda > Insecta > Diptera > Anthomyiidae > Pegoplata > Pegoplata infirma. The sequence goes on from OY992536.1 coordinate 12,532,890, forward strand.
AACTTAATTTGTTTATTGGTTTTTAGTGTGTATTACTTAATTTATTATGTACGTATTTTTCGTACATTTTATGACTAACAATAAATTATAAAATTTTCGTTTTAATTATAATTTTTAATATTTTCCTTAACAATAAGAAACATATTTCTTGTTTTTATAACTCGTACTAACGTTCTGCTAATAAAAACAGACATTAAAAAAGAACAGGAGGTAATTGAGTAAATATTATGATGGTTTTTTGCATATTTTATATACTTTGTTATACACTCACAAAAAAAATAATTGAAAAGAATTTGTAACAATTCTTGGAATTAGTTAATTTTTGAATCCACAATCTAATTACTTAAATTAACAAGAGTGGTTTGCTGTCTCCTGGTTTTATACATACATTTGGTGAAATGTCCGCATGACAAAGTTTGTAAGGTTTTTTTTTGTTGCATGGAAGTTAATTATTCCAAGAAATTACCATTTTGAGCTGTATAAAAATTAGTACAATTTTAGTAAAAATATGTAAAAACACTACACTAAACAAAAAAACTTTACAATTGTTTTGTAACAACTTTAAAATACAACTGAAATATACATAAAAAAAAAAAAAACTTTTTTTAGGTGACAACATTTTTTTTTTGGGTGGGTCACTATAAAGGGAAGTCTCACTAGGTCACCCTCCGATCTTCATAATTTTGGATTAATTTTGTAGAGTAGGAAAAAAAGGGACACATATTTTCACATTTTATTGCTGTAAATGAGGGGGAAAGCGATTTTATGCAAAGTAACCCTTTGGCATAGCAAATGAAAGGTCTTTGGAAAACTTATCTAACTGTGCAAAGAACGTGTTCAAACATGCACAACTTTTCGTCATATTGAGTAAAATGACAACATTTTAGGACACACTCTGTGGGACAGGGTATAATGAGTTTGTGCTGATGTTTGTAACTATCCGAAATATTGGTCCTAGACCTACCTTCAAGTACACCGAACGAGTCAGAATTACTTTTTGAGTAGATTTAACGATGTCCGTCCGTCTGTCCATCTAACGGTTTAAGAACGATACAGGCAACAATTTTCAATCAATTGCCTTGAAAGTTGAAACTTAAGCATCTTTTGGCCCAAGGACGAAGCCTATTGAAATTGGAAAATCGGTCCATGTTAAGACCTAGCCCCCATACAAAAGTCCGCTTTAAAACTAGCACAAATGACTCTAATAAACGTATTTTAATAGGTATCCTTTCGAAACTTGGCAGGTAAACATATTTTGTATTCACAAATCATCATTCTAAATTTTAAAGGAATCGGGCCAGTTCTTTTTATCGTCCCCGTATAAACCAACCTCCCGATATTCACAAAAATCTCTCAAAAATCATGAAAATTAAAAATATTTCATCCAAATTTAGTTTGTAGGTGTTAAACGTGTGGCTTGGTGGTCTAATCAATTCTGAATAAAATTGGACCATTTTTGGACTTAGAACCATATAAAAATTTTGCCCGATATTCAGTTAAATCGATCTATTGGTAACAGAAATAAGCAATTTTTTTTTCAAATTTTGTTTTCAAAGTGTGTTTTCTACACTTCTTAAAGATCTTATGAAAGATAAGTCTAATTAGTCCATGTTTGGACTTGGGATCCATTTTCCGGAAAACACTTGTGTAGGGTATCATATGGTCGGTATTGACCGACTACAATTTTCTTACTTATTTTTATATGGAGTTTGGCAATTTTTTTTCACGTGAACAGGAACAGAATTCGCACCTTATGAAACAAAAATACATAAAAAATATTTTTGATGAAAACTAAAAACAAAATTTGATGAAAAAAGATATTGATTAGTGTATTCAAAAAACCGGCCATTTTCAAAAACCGGTTTTCGGTTTATTCGAAAAAGCTTATTTTTGAAAAACCGGTTTCCGGTTTCGGTTTTAGCAAAAAAACCGGTTAAACCGGTTTTTTCGGTTTTTATTCTTCAGGTTAAAAATTAATAAAACTTAATTATATTTTTACAAAACAGGCATAACCCAATAAACACAAAATCGATAAGTCATAGCGAAAATAGTATCATCTGTATGACACCGTTTACGTCGCACAATTTCGCTGGAAACTTCGACAGAAAGTAACAACTAAATGTTAGTTCTTTGCAATTGCGAGCGGAAATCCGTTTATTGAATTGTTTAAAGAGCACAATTAATAATAAATTCAGACATCGGAATTTGAAATTCAGATTTCAACAATTTCAAAAGGAGAATTTAAAAAAATGGTTTGCCATAGAACTCCAAGGTGCCAAATATAAAAAATATATATTGATTTCAATATTAAACGAAGAGACGGACTTCCGGAACTCGTTGATATATTGATATTTACATACCAACATATCCACAAGCTGATTATGGAAGCACCGCTAAGTTTTGTGAGTGTTTCTAAAAACTGTGTAATGTCAATTCATATTTTAAATCGTTATATTATAACTTTTTATAAAAACCGGTTAACCGACACAAAAAAACCGGTTTCTCGAATATTCGAAATTCAAAACTATTCGAAACCGGTCGAGTTTCTAAAAATGAAAAAACCGGTTAACCGGTTTTCGGTTTTGAATACTCTAATATTGATGTAAAAATAAAAATATTTATCATGAAAAAAAGTTTTTGATGAAAAATAAAAAATTTTATTGAAAAACAAAAAAAAAAATTGATAAAAAAAAAAACAAAAAAACATTTTTATGAAAAATAATTATGTTAGGCCGAACTGAGGTACCCCTGTGTCATTTTTATACCCTTCAACCACAGTATGGTGGTATACTCACATTCCGTTTGTAACGCATCGAAATATCTGTCGGGGACCCCATAAAGTATATATATTATTGATCTATGATCGATTCTAAGACGTTCTGTGAATGTCCGTCTGTCCGTCCGTCCGTCTGTCTGTAGATAACACAATGCAGTCCAAAATAAAACAGTTAGACTCCTGAAGTTTGGCACAAATATGTCTAATGTTCATAAGCAAATTAAGTTCGCGAATGGGTAAAATCGGCCCAGGGGAAAAAAAGTTCCCCCTTGAAGAACTGAACCAACCTCTGAAAAAATACACTTTTTTTACATGTTTTTTTTTTTGTATTTATGTTAAATATATGAAACATTTGATATATTTATCGCGATGGAAAAGTGCTCCCAATGTCCCCACCTGACCCCATCACTCCTCCAAAAAAAATCGACCCTGACAACAATTTTTTTTTTTTTTTTACATTTTGGAGGGTATAAAAGATTCGGCACAGCCGAATTTAACACTCTCACTTATTATAATTAGAAACTAGCCTAAAAATATTATCATGTTAAAAAAATTCTACTAAATTATTTTTTTGAGTGTACTTACATATACTTATTGTAAGTTAAAAAAGATTAACAATACACACACCAATTATTCTATGTATAAGGGATGCCAAATGGTTGCAATGTGTATTTTTGAAAATATCTATGTTCATTAGACCGGCATTTTTTTGGAATGACAAAAGAGTTATTCTTCCGATTTTGAACGTACGGGCCAACTTTTATTCTCCTAGGCCTAAAACTTATGTGGTACAAATTTAAGGCCAATCGGATTCAACTACACACAAAAAAAATTTTGTCAAATTTCTAGAAAAAGTCTCATAATCCCCCCGTGTAAAAAAATAATTATATCAAAACATATCTCCTTTGATAAAAACATATATGGATCATATCTAAATGAATATAATCAGATCTACTCCACATATATTCATATCTGCTTCAGATATGTTTTGATCCGTAAATTGAGTCTATCTGGCAAATATGGCATATATGATCAGACATTTTCAGATATGTTCATATATGTAAAATTGTCAGATAGACTCAATTTACGGATCAAAACATATCTGAAGCAGATATGAATATATATGGAGTAGATCTGATTACATCTATTTATATATAATCCATATATGTTTTTATCAAAGGAGATATGTTTTGATATAATTATTTTTTTACACGGGCCATTTTAGCAATATTTGACTGTTTTCCTTGTTTTTTAACAAGAAATTTTCGATCGAAATTTACATTTTTTTTTTTAATTTTACAATTTTTTTTGTAATTTTACAAATTTCAATGGTTTTTTTACAAAAAAATCTAGTAAGTTTACGAGAATTCCTTGTATGATTTATTGCGCCAAAAAAGTTTTTAAATTACAATTTTATTGGTAAAAAACTTGTAAAATTGCAAAAAAGATCGTAATTTTACTAGGAATTCTTGTAAAATAGGAGGTAGCAAAAAATCTGGTAAAGTTAACCTCCTTTTAAGTTTTATCGCGTCAAAAAAAATTTCAAATTTACAATTTTATTCGTAAAAATATTGTAAAATTTAAAAACTTTATGTAAAAAGCTTGTAAAATTACAAGGAATTCTTGTCAAATAGGAGGTAGCAAAAAATAAAAGTTACAAGTTTTTCTTGTTATTTTACAAGGTTTTTTTGAGTGTAATCATGGCGTCAGGTGATCAAAGTTTTCGATTTTTAAAAATTAAAAAAAAATAATATATGTTTTGCGACACATAATATTTTTTTTTATTTTTATGCACTGAACGCGAATATCAAAAATACATCTTTTTATTAAACATAATTTCAACCAAATCCAATAATTTTTACCCGTGGCACCCTTCGATCAAAGTTTTGAATTTTTGGAAAATTTCTACCAAAATTTTAGATTTCTAAAAAAAAAATAAAAAAAAATCTCAAAATATTTAATTTTTTTATTAATTTTGGATTGCTGAATACGAATATAAAAAAGTTTCTGAAATCTGTAGGTCGATTTTTGAGATATTGCCATTCGAAGTTTGGCATTAAACAAAAATGGCCCTTCTATCAAAGTTTAGAGTTTTTGGTAAAAAAAAAACTTTGATCGATGTTTGTCGAAGATTTGTTTGTCTCAAGCTTTTTGACCGTCGGCAAAAAATCGAAAATTTTCGCAAATTTCAAATACACACCAAAAAAAACTTTGTCAAATTACTAGAAAAAGTCTCGTAGTCCCATTTAACCAATATTTGACAGTTTTTCTTGTTTTATAACAAATCGAAATTTACATTTTTTTTGTAATTTTAAATTTTTTTTGTAATTTTACAAATTTTCAAGATAATTTTACAAAAAAAATCTAGTAAATTCTCGAGAATTCCTTGTAATTTAAATTGCGCCAAAAAACTGTAAATTTACAATTTTATTAATAAAAAGCTTGTAAAATTACAAAATTATTGGTAAAAAGCTTGTAAAATTACTATGAATTCTCGTAAAATACGATGTATCAAAAAATCTAGTAAAATTACGAAACCTCTTTGTAAACTTTATCGTGTCAAAAAATTTGTAAATTTACAATTTTATTGGTAAAGACCTTGTAAAATTACAAAATTATTGGTAAAAATCTTGTAAAATTACTAGGAAGTTTTGTCAAATAAGTAGGAGGTAGAAAACAAAAAAGGTTACAAGTTTTTCTTGTAATTTTACATGGTTTTTTTTTAGTGTAGCAATATCTCGACAGTTTTGTGATGCAGTTTTGTTTCCAGCTGAGGTAGCACTAGATATGTCCAGTGTTCAACAAAGGTCTGCTTCCTTTGTGATTGTATAGTTGTACACACGAAGTTGTTGACCCAATGTCGGTAGTACCGATGTAAGTGACTCACGAGTATAGGGCGCAGGTGAGTCGGTGAGACCGAACGTTAGTTGGTGTTCGGGGGTGTCAGGGAATCGGATGACGAAAGTAAATTAGAATATGTACGAAGTAACTCACGAGAATGGGGTGCAGGTGAGTCGGGTTAATACGAACGATAGGTGGCGTTCGGGTTTAGTGGGCGATCGGGTATTCTAACTACGGTAAGTAGAAATACTAAGTAACTCACGAGAATGGGGTGCAGGTGAGTCGTGTTAATACGAACGATAGGTGGCGTTCGGGTTTAGTGGGCGATCGGGTGCTAACTACGATAAGTAGTGATACTAAGTAACTCACGAGAATGGGGTGCAGGTGAGTCGGGTTAATACGAACGATAGGTGGCGTTCGGGTTTAGTGGGCGATCGGGTGCCAACTACGATAAGTAAAAATACGAAGTAACTCACGAGAATGGGGTGCAGGTGAGTCGGGTTAATACGAACGATAGGTGGCGTTCGGGTTTAGTGGGCGATCGGGTGCTAACTACGATAAGTAAAAATACTAAGTAACTCACGAGAATGGGGTGCAGGTGAGTCGTGTTAATACAAACGATAGGTAGCGTTCGGGCTTAGTCGGATTTCTAACTACAGGGTTTTAACTACGGACCAACTACGGCTAAAGACGGAGTTGGGAACGGGAATCTGGTCGGCTTACGGTATACATCGTATATTCTACGAGGTATATCACGAACTCCAACTGGTTTCTCGTTGTTATGGTCAGCCAAACTTTGTCATTATAAATAACAATTTGACCAACTCAACGAGAATTGCGAGATAGTATTAACTGTTTGCTAGTAATAACTATCAAACAAACAACTCTATATTGGGTATGGGTACAAGTAGAGTGATGAGGTATATGGAAAAGTATTTTCCTTGTAACGGCACGTTACAGTTTCAACCGATCGAGTTCATATTTTTTTCTAATTTTTATTTTACCTTAATCTCACACAAAACTGTGCTCCAATTTTGGAAAATCGAAATTAAGCAAAATAAGTTCCACCTTAATGCATACATATATTTGAATATTAAAAATTTGTAGAATCATTCGAGATAAATTTTGTTTTTCGCTAAACTTTTTACAGATTTTTGTTGTCTAAGCTTAAAAAAGATAAAATAACACTGTGTAACAAAATATTTAGATTTCTAAAGGGTTTTGTTCGTCTTATAGTTTACTTTCAATTCGCTTGAGATTTGTTGACGTTGAATTTTTTTGTGTTGTACTGTGTGATAAAACGTGTAAATTTTGTATGCAAGAAGTTAAAAATGAAATTGCTGAAAGTGAAATAATTAACTTTCGTATGAATTAAAAATTCTTAAGAACCCTAGTAAAAAAGTTTTGATATAATGATATATAATTTGATACAATCATATTAAATTATATATGACTTTTTATATGTTCAGATCTAATTGTATCTAAGATTTATTGCGGATCCATTTTCTTATCTGAGGTTATACATAATTATATCTGACTTTATGTAATTATATAAATCTATATTAATTTACATAAAATAAAATCAAGTGGATTTAATTGGATGTGACCAAAATTCGGATCTAATTGTATCATTTTTTATATTTGTATATCTAAAATAATACAATTAGATCAATATCTGATCCAACTTGATACAGCCAATTTTGAGATCAAATTAGATCTTAAAAGTTTTTTTTTTTACTCGGGAAGTTTGTTTCATATTAGGAGACATAGTTTTGTTTTAATATGATATGTTATGTATGATATAGTAAGTCAAATGAAAACTAAAACCTATTCTGCGTTTTTTTTTTTTTTGAATTTAATAAGTTTAACATATCACACCGCATGATTTTGCACGTACTTTTAGGAAGAAGGTTCCAATTTGCTTTTGAGTTTTGCGTGTTAAATTTATCATAATAATATCGCTCATTTACTACCATAGTGACATCCCGAGTAAAAAAATTAATCTGGTCCTTTATGTAATTATATCTTAATTAATCTGGTAGCAGCTTTTAATTGATCTAATCTGATCTCAAAATTGGCTGTATCAGAAATTATCTAAAATTGTCTAATAATATCATATATGATATTGTTAGATTTAATTAGATCCGAATTTTGGTCTAATGTTGATTTGTAAAATTTTATCAAATTTTATTAAAAATTATATAATCTGATCACAGGAAAAGTTTTTGGAACCTATTCCAACTGCAATAGATTCTTGAATAAATTCTATGGTAATCACAACAAAATTTTCTATGTAAAATTATTTTTCAAAAAAACTACTTTCTTTAAAAATCGATTGCTTTCGGGACAATTTCAAAAAAAACAAATCATTGATTCTGGAACGTTAAGTAGAATCGATTGCAGGGTAATATGATGCGTTCTGGAACCAATTATTTGGAACAGAAAATTTTGCTGGGGATATTTCGTATAAATTTAAAAAAAAAAATTGGGCCATACATTTTAAAACTTAAAACAAATATTTTTATGTAGTTATTGAATTCATTTGGGGTTTTTTCTTTTTGGGTTATATTAAAATTAGAATTGGCAACAATCTTCCTAGTTTTGTTTTTTAAATCATTTTAATTTGGTAAAAATATAAAATTATTTTTGTTATAATTTTTATTATTTGTTTTTCTTTTCAACAATTTTGATTTTTTTTATAAAATTACATAAAATAATATCAAAATTAACTTAGAAAATTGTTGCTTTTTTGCTGTAATATAATTAGCAATATGCCAAAAAAATCAACTTTTTCATTTTCAAGCTATGAATCCCGAATGATTTTATATGTTTCGGGGGTAGAGTCAGGTACCCTACTTGCTTATTAGAATGCCCCTCACTTGTCCTAAAACGGATATTTAGGGTGGCCCTTAGAACTTGGATTTTTTGACTTTTTATGAATTTAACGCATTATTTATGGTAATAGTTACAAAATCAATGTTTTTATGTGTTGAATAGTTAGTTTGGGTAGTAATCTTCCATTTTTGGTTTTTGTTGGAATAATACACTGAAAAAAACAAAGTGGCAACAACAAAACTTGGAAGTAAGAAAATACTACTTCTAACATTTAGCGCGGCACAAATTGGGCTGAATATTATGGCTTGCCATGCAACACAGTTGTTAATGACATTAAAATCTAAAATTCTGCCGTGGTGCTTGGCGATCGCACTTTTCGTTTACAAGAAAATTAGGAAAATGTAAAAAAAAAGGTGAAAAAAATTAAAAAAAAGGGGTTTTTTGACCTTCATTCACTTATAACTTTTGAAGTAGGAATGTTATCTTCAAGCACCACCGCAGAATTTTAGATATTTTAGTCATCAACAACTATGTTTTCTCCCAAGGCATAATATTCAGCCGAATTTGTGCCGTATTACAAACAGTACAGCCTATTTTCGACAAATTTTATTAATTGATTAAAAAAACAGGGTGAATTTTTAAAAAAACGTACATTTATGCTACTGAAATTAGTTATACATTAGTTATTAAGAACATAGACACTGTTTTCACTTTGGGAAACAAAATTCCTTTCCATGTGATAAGTAAATATACTTATATTTCATTTACTATTGTGATAAAGCGGCAGTAGATATTTTAGCCGTCACCTTTGCGTGCTTATGAATTACACAGCCTCACAAAAATATAAAAAGGTTCTGACCCAGAAACCAGACCCACCAATTCTTATGTATTATGACCTCCTGAATGCGATGCCGCCATAAGAATTGAATTCTATCGTTGGGTTTTCATGTAATTTACAAGGAAAGTCCGCAAAGTGAACTTACCTAATTTGTAAATTTTACCATGTTAAAAAGTGTTTGTTTAAATGCATGTTACTTTTAAAATTTTTGACAGATTTTATTAAAACACCTCTTATTTTCTTCGTAATAAACCAAACTTGATCTTATATAAAGAAATAAAATTTAAAAAAATTTTTACTACCAATAAGTCAAATTTACAAAGAAACCGAGTAGGTTCACTTTGTGGACTGTCCTTGTAAATTACAGAAAAACCCAACAATTGAATTCATTTCTAATGACGGATTCGAATTCAGAAGGTCAAAATACATAAGGATTAGTTTCTGGAGGATATGGCACCTCATAAAGAAATATACACCAGATGTCAGCAAGTAAAGGCCCGGCAAAACAAATGCATTCACTTCCTTTTCGATGTTTTGCAGTTCTATCCAACGAAGCAAGATAGGGAAAATGGTGTGAAAATAATGAAAAAGGTTTTTCAGGAAAATAAAAAATGGAATGCTGAGGAACGAATAAAGCGATTGGAAGAGATGTAGAGCAAACAACAAGTAAAAAAACGACGTACGGAGAGTAAAGTCCTATTTCTAAATTTGCTTGATGTGAATGAGCCTATGCAATTATTTAATTTATTAAATGGACTATCTTATGTCATTGTACAGAGTAATCGGATTAAAATTATTAAAAAGCCAATAAAAATGTTGAGAGGTTTAAATTATAAATATCACGGTGAAAAAGTTTGGCAAACAGCAAATTTGGATTTAGAGTCCCAACTCAAAGAAAAGCTAAAGATTTTGCACTCTTTTGTAGATCTCTAAAAATTTTAATAAAAAACTAACTTGATGTTTTTAAAAGTATAAATAATAACGATTTCTGGTTAATACAATTCTAGTAAAATAACTAAAATTTTTTTCGCAGAACTAAAAATGTAAACTTCAATGATCAATTTAATAAAAGTTACATACATATTTTAATATAAATTTGGTACTATTTCATTATCTTATAGATCTTTTCCTTCTCATTCGCTTAGTTTTCATCCGATTTTCAAGTTTTTTTTTTTGTTGGAAAGGTATTTAAATTACCTTTCTAATTGTTGAATTTTGTTAGTACAAATTATTGCCGCTAGATGGCGTAAAATTTATATTTTTTTTTAAATGCATCAAAACACCCTGTATTTGCAAATATTTTGAGTTTATATGTTCTGCAAAAGTACTCCCCATATGATTTGGTACAAAGTTGCCAAACAACATTTGGTCGAATTCTGGAAATTTAACGGTCAAAATTTTGATTTTCTTCAAGAACCTAAAAATAACGGTAATTTTGTAAATAACGGAATTATAAAAAAGTCGCGGAACAAAAGTTGCTTCTGATACCCTAAAGAACCATTTTTAACAATAAAAAAGTTCTTTTTCGCAAAAAGTCGATTTTGGCATATTGCTAAATATAATAATATATTATTTGACATAGTACCATATATATTTAAATGTGGAGTTGTATTTAATTCGGCCAATCTTTTATATTTATATACGACATATATAATAATATATCTGACCACATATAATAATATATAACATTATCTGAGACTATATTGGAAATTATTGAAATATTTTTTCCAATACATAATTTTATCTAGAAACATATAGTGTCAGATATAAACATATACAAATCTATATTCCTATACAATATTGTATATGACTATATCATTTCTTTTTTACTCGGGATAACTAAAAAAAAATTGTGTTAATGATAAAAAAAATAGTTTTAATATCTTTTAAATTTAGCGCTGGAGAAGATCCCAGTTGACAAAATAAAATCACACCTGACATACTGCTGACTGTCTCTTTATGAAATCGTTGACATTTTCATAAAATTTTTGAAAATGTCCCCAATGACATGTCAGCAATCGGTCAGCGGTGTTCACCAGTATGCTGATATGTCATTGGGGACATTTTGAAAAATTGTATGAAGATGTCAGCAATTTTATAAAGGAGAAAGTCAGCAGTATGTGATTTTTTTACCGACTGGGATAATATGCTATTTTAACATTTTGTACATAATATTTTCTACAAAATTAGTTTTATTGAGTTATGTTTATATTGTAGTAAATTAGCGATATCATCTCAGTTTATCATATTAATGGAAATATCATACACTTAAAAAAAACTCTTGTCAAATTACTACACCATTTCCAATTGTATTTCAGAAATTATCTGAAATACAATTGATAAATTCTGAAATACAATTGATAACTTCTGAAATACATTTGATATTTCCTAAAATACAAATTAAATTCGGCTGCTGGTGACATATGTGATTTTTTTTTAAATAGTATCACTACATTCGGCCGAATTCAACTTTTTTACTTGTTTCTAAATCTGTTTGCTGAGTTTCAAAATATTTTTGAACATTTTTTTAGCAGATTGTTTTGTAATTATACAAAAATAGTTTGCTGTCATCCTTTTTCAAGAAAACTTTCTTAATTTTTATACCCTCCAACCACAAGTATGGGGTAAACTCATTTTGTCATTCCATGTGTAACGCATCGAAATATTGGTCTAGGACCCCTAAAGTATATATTTTATTGATCAGTGATCGATTCGATATTCTAACGATGTCCGTCCGTCCGTCCGTCCGTCTGGACGTCTGTCCGTCCGTCCATCTGTAGAGGACACGATACAGTCCAAAATAAAAGAGCTAGACTTCCGAAGTTTGACACGAATATGTCTTATATTCCTAGGCAGGTTAAGTTCGGAAATGGGCAAAATCGGACCAAGGGGAAAAAAGTTTCCCCTTGGAGAACTAAATCAACCTAAGAAAATCAGAATTTTTTGCAGTTTTTTTTTTTTGTACTTTTGGTAAGCAAATGCAACATTCTTATTTCAGAAGAAGTTCAAAATTGCAAGGGGAATGTGCCCTCTAACGTCTCCCACCAACCCGCCCCCCCAAAAAAAACGCCCCTGAATTTTTTTATACCCTCCAACCACAGTATTGGGGTATACTCACTTTGTCATTCCGTTTGGAACGCATCGAAATATCGGTCGAGGACCCCATAAAGTATGTATATTATTGATCTATGATCGATTCTTAGACATTCTATGAATGTCCGTTTGTCCGTCCGTCCGTCTGTCTGTAGATGGCACGATGCAGTCCAAAATAAAAGAGCTAGCCTCATGCAATTTGGCACGAATATGTCCTACGGTCCTAGGCAGGTTACGTTCGTAAATGGGCAAAATCGGCCCAGGGGGAAAAAAGTTCCCCCTTGAAGAACTGAATTAACCTCTGACAAAATACACTTTTTTTACATGTTTTTTGTATTTTTGTTAAATAAATGAAACATTTGGTATATTTATTGGGATGGGAAGGTGATCTCAATGTCCCCCACTGAGGCACAGCTGAATGTAACACTCTCCCTTGTTTTTTTAAGTGTTATTTTTTCTTTTTATTTTATATAATTAACAAAACTAAAAAAAAAAATCAAGAATGTTTCAAGAAAATTTTTAATTTTTTTTTTTTATTTTTTATGCAATTAAAACGATGTTATTCAACACACTCTTGATCATATTTTTTAGCTGATTGTTTTGCAATTTTACAGAAATAGTTTGCTGTCATTCTTCTTTCAAGAAGACTTTCCTAAGTTTTTTTTCTCAAAGTGTTATTTTTTTCGTTTTATTTTATATAATTGAACAGTTCATGCGAATAAAGACGAATAGACCATTTGTAGAATTTTACAGGGGACAATAAAAACGCAGGAAACGGTTTAAAAATAATATTTTTGTCAACTTTTTGGTAGTAGCTTAAAGATTTAAGTTACATCTACCTATATACAAAATTTTAGTAAGGTATTCAAAAGAGAACTTGCCAAAAATTGGACTTCAATTTTTGCTTAAATGAAAAAAGGGCGAATATCCAAAAAAATGTATTGAAATTTAAATAAAAATGTGTTATTTTGCAGCAGATTTTGACTTCATTTTCATGAGACTTGCAAAACTTGACGAACTATGGTTGGTATTTGTTTGTAACACTTTAAGAACTTCAAGGATACACTTTTTAAGGATTGCAAGGATATGCAAAAAAAATTTGTTTGTTAATTTTTTTTTTAATATTCCTGCCATTTGATACAGTAGTAATTCTTTATGACACTAAATACATTTTTAGGAATTATAATATTAACCCTTGACTGCATATTACGACGTAACATAAAAGGACATTTACATACTTTTTATCAAAACAACATTACCAAATATTTGTAGGTAGGGTATCGAAGGAAAGTAACTATAAAATATGTTTAAAGATTTGATTTTCGAAATAAAATAATTCAAAAGACGGTTAAAATATGCTTAGACCATGTATTCGTGGTTATATGATCTTAATTACGCGGTAACACTGAAGATTTTTTTTTCGCAAATCTGGTTAATTTGTTTGTATGTGCTAAGATTGTTTTTTTTCAAGAACGGTAAAATTTTATGGCAATATAATAAGTGTGGTTTGTTCCTCGTAATGTTCTTTTATCACATCGTTACCGAAAGTAAAATTTTTTTATGTTTTTGTGTTGTATTTAATCAAAATTGTGCGTTAGTTCACTCCCATTTTAAACAAAAATATAAAAATATACGAATTATTGCACTTTCAAAGTCATTTTTTTAGCCTTAAAAGTCAAAATTTCGCCAAAATTGCTGCATAGGATTGTAACGCTTTGCTAATAAAATGCAGTTAGGCAAAAAAACGTGTTTGCGAAAAAGTGATCTATTCGTCCTAATTCGCATGAACTGTTCAATTAACAAAACTTAAAAAAATCAGTAGATTATATTGCTAATTTTACAGACACGTTTTTTTTATTTTTGAAAGTTTAAATTAAAAAAAAAAACTATTAAAGTTGTCATGAAAACAAATTTTCTAAAGACAAAAATTTCCCAGAAAATATCTTAGCAGATTTCTCTGCTGTTTTGACAGATTTCTTTACTGATTTCACCTAAATAATCAGGACAGATTTTTTATTTTTTTTTTATTTATTTCAAATTTAAGAACCAATCCTTTAAGACCAAATATGGGTCAAATACTACTCCATTATCAAAAATTACAAATCAAAAAAAAAAAAAAGTTATTTTTAATAAACAATTTCTTAAAACTAAAAAGTTATACTAAACACTACCCAGCAGAAATAAATCGAGATTTTGGCGACACAGCATCTATTTATAGCACATCCAAAGAGCGCTCTTAAGGATGCAGTAAAAGTAAGGGGAAAAAAGTTTAATTTTTTGTTAAGATTTTTTATATAAAACTTACAATTTAAAATTATTTTTTGATAAAATTTCACACTTGCTTTCCTTTTTAATATTTTTAACACTTTTTGAATGAAAAAGTATGAGTTTTGGACGAAGACAGATGATTTCACTGCATCATTATTGCGCATTTATCAGCGCTGCAAAGAGTGCTTTAATCATAACATATTTAACACATTTTGAATGATGATAAATAGGCTAACCAAAAAACAGCAAATGCTATTTTGTTATTTCAAAGAATAAACCGATTTGGATTAAACACAGTCTGATAACGAAAAAACACAAATATTAAAATAAATTTGTTTTAACTTTTTTTGCATATTTTTTCATTTATTGGTATGCTTTTTATCTCATTTTTACATTTTATTCTCTTTCTTACAACTTTTTTCTTGTAATTTATCTAGTTTATTATTTTTTTTTAAATCAAAAAAATGTTGCTAAAATTTTTACAAATACAATGTATTTCAAAAAAATGTTTGCAGATTTCAAAATATTTTTCAGTATTTTTAAAAACAATTTTTGACTACACAATTTCCACTTTAATTTCAAATAATACAAATTATATTACGAAAAACTTACAATCATATTTTAGAAACTTAAATTATATTTATAAAATTTCCAATTATATTTCAAAAATTTCAAATTATTTTTCAGAAATTTTCATTTATATCTCAAAAATTAACAATTATATTTCAAAAATTTTCCAATTATATTTCCTAAATTTCTATTTCAGAAACTTCCACTTATATTTCAGAAATTTCCATTTATATTACAAAAATTTCCAATTGTATTTAAGAAATTTACATTTGTATTTCCAAAATTTTCTAAATACTTTTCAGAAAATTCCATTTGTATTTTAAAAATTTCCATTTTGATTTCAAAATTTTAACATTTTTTTTGCTTTTAGGAAAATTCCATTTAAATTTTAAAAAAATTCTATGTGTATTTTAGAAATTTCCAATTGTGTTTCAAAAATTTCTATTTCAAAATTTTCTAAACTCTTTCCAGAAAATTCATTTATATTTCCAAATAAATTATTTAGAAAATTTAAAATACAAATGTGAATTTCTTAAATACAGTTGGAAATTTCTGAAACATTAATAGATGTTTCTGAAATATAAATGGAAATTTCTGAAATATAAATGGAAATTTTTGAAATACAAATGGAATTTTCTGATATATAAATAGAAATTTCTGAAATATAAATGGATATTTCTGAAATATAATTTGTATTTTCTGAAATAAAAGTGGAAATGGTATAATTCAGAACTTTGAACTTTTTTTGACATAAAAATGTTTAATTTTTTTTCAAATTGTATTTCAGAAATAGTCAATTGTATTTCAGAAACAGTTAATTGTATTCTAGATTTTCAAATTGTGTTCCAGAAAGAGTCAATTGTATTTCAGAAACAGTCAATTGTATGTATTGATTGTATGTATTGTTGACCTTTGTATTTCAGAAATTTTCAACTGAAATTTCTGATATACACTTACTTAAATCTGAAGTACAGTTGAGTATTTCTGAAATACAATTGAAATACAATTCTGAAATACAATTGGAAAATCAGAAATACAATTGTCTATTTCTGAAATTCTATTGGAAAATCTGAAATACAATTGACTATTTTTAAAATACAATTGAAAATGGTGTAGATCATCACGCGTAACTTTTTTCTCCTTGTCTTATTTTGCCTATTTACAAAAGTAACCAGCCAATGACAATAAGAAATATTCTTGCCAAATTTCCGGGAAGATAGCTCTTTTGGTTTGGCCATCGTGTCTTTCCCAGACGGACATCGTTAAAATGTCTTAGCATGAAGAATGATAATGTGGTAATAATTTATACATCAATTTTAAATTGGGATTTTCTACGTGTCTCACCCATATCGGTTTTAATACCATTAGGCTAAATTTCAGGTTGTTCTTTGGCATCTGTAGTGTTGACAGTTTTTTTTTTTGTTTCCCCTTTGCTAAAATTATTATCCAGCAAATTTAACAGCGAATCAATCCAAATTTGTTGACAGTCTTGCTTTTTTGGTTCTACTAATTAACGTTCACCTTTCGTGTCCACACGTTTCATGGCACAACCGCAAGAACAGCCTCTTGGGGATGTTGGACTTGTAAAACATTACCATTTGAGGGCCACAATATTCTTTACCACCGAACACATTTGTTAAGGAAGAATTGCCCACAAAACGTAAGGTAACTTTAGTCAAATTATTCATCTTTTTTATTAAGATTTTTTCTTTATTCTGCTTAAATCAGCACTTAAAAGATACATGAATTCACTCCATCTTTATTCTGCTTAAATCAGCTCTGAAAAGATACATGAATTCACTGCATCTTTATAGCGCTTAATCAGCGCTATAAAAGTATGCTTTAATCAGCGCTCTAAAGACACGTGATTTCAGTGCATCTTAAGAGCGCTTTTTCTGTGTATCCAACTAGCGCTCTAAAGTGGGACATCGCCTTAGAGAATCATGCATGAATTCAGCACGTTTGGAAGCGCTACTTGACTCGAGTTTCCTTTCCAAAAGCTGCTGACAGTTCAGCAAAATTTCTGCTGGGTAAAGGCCCTAACTAGCTGATAACAGAAATTTATATAAATTATATAAATGTCTGTTATCAGCAAACCGTTTCTGCTAAAATCAGCAGATTTCTCATATGCCTCAAAATGGGATTGTTTTCAGCAGATTTTTTTGCTGATTGAAGGAGTATTTATTTTGACTGTACTATATTTCAGTTAAATAAAGTTGTATTACTTCTCACTTTACCCTCAATATATTTGTTGTTGTAAACTTGAGTGCTCTAATAAATTTAAATTCAAAAAGTCTTTCGTTGCAAAAAGCATTAATAAACATTTGGATAAAATTGACATAAGCAGCTTTGACAAATCCCACTAATTAGAAATCTTTTAAATTTAAAATTGGAATGTCTTGTCCATATATCATTTTATTGAACAGTAATTTACAAAAAAATACTTTATATTTAAAACAAATTCTTTCAATTCATCTAAAAAGAAACTTTTTAAACAGATAAAATTAAAATACTTTAGTTTTAAAGCAGATTACACCATTGCAAAGTTTAATGACAACCCCTTATTAATTTTAAAAAAATTATGTAGATAGCGGTTTTTGAATATAAGCCCCTCAATAAGTAGATATTTAGCGGATGTGGTATTTAACTATCTATAAATACGTGAACGAGCGAGTATGTTTTAAATGGCACAAGTTTTTATGTTCTTATACATTTAAAACGAAAAAAAAAAAATACAACAAAACGAAAAAAACACCGTTTATTTACACGATATAAAACATGTGTATGTAATTATTATAATTTATGATGATTTATTTTTTAAAAACACAATATTTTTCTGTATGTAAACTCTGTATGTACAGTTAAATACTGACTACACACACTAACCAGTTAATGTTTTTGTCATATACATACAGCACACTAACTAACACTAACACCAATACAAACAAACACAAGCACCAGCACTCGCCTAAAAACACACATATTCATACATCTATCTATACATCCATATGTGTTGTCATAATATATTATTATTATTATTTTAATACAGATGTAGAAAAAAAGTTTAAATGTATGTGTGTGTGTGTAAGTATATAAAAGTTTACAGTTGCTTTCACATCCATATTATTTCATATTCTGTTTGAACTATTGTTTCATATTTTTTTTGTTTGTTTGTGTTTCTGTGTATGTGTGTGTGTGATTATGACATGTATGTAGGTAGTTGGTTTGTATTTATGCATGGGCGAGTGTGAGTGTATGTGTGTTTTTATATTTTAATATCCATTAAGGAAGTCTGTTTTATACAAAAGGACCCGTTATAGTTGCACGTATTAACAAAATGGTTTGTTCTTTTAAACTGTTACCTTTGTAATTATCACTATGAATGTTGACCGTTGTTGCACTGAGAGTGCAAATGTATGTTAAGAACAATGTACTCGACAAAAACTTTCGAAGAGAGTAATATAGCAATAAAATGAATAAAAAAAAAATGCATTTGTTTTTGCTTGAGTAAGATTTAAAGAGAGTTTAACTTGAAAATATGGTAGTTTAGAAAGAGAGAGTGGAATACAACTATTAGTGTTGCCATATGAAAAAAAAAAAAACATAATTATTTTGATACAAACAATTTAAAGCAAAACTATACTTTATGGGGGACATCTCTTTCCCCTTCCCCCTTTAAAAAAAAATTAACCATCTTAGAAAATAGAGAAAAAACTCAAACTGAAAAAATGCATTTCTATTTAGGCGCTTTTTTGTAGTTTTTACGGACTATAAACTCCATAGCTTCAGCCCAAACATGAAAGACATCTGTTATCTAAGGTCAGCATTATGTCAGCAGTTAGTTTTTTCCGACTGGGTAGTCTGTTACATAAAGTATGATTGATGTCCAATTCAAGTAACTTCTTTGTTTTCATTATAATTTAAAATTTTTCCTTTAGAGGTTTTACTATAAACAGTGTGAAATAAAATATATCAGCCTTACCACAAGAAAATAAAATAAATTTAAAATGAGCTTTTAATTTTATTTCCATACAAGTTGTTTTTGTTTTTAAAATCAACTTTCAAAAAATGTATAGAAATTTTGAAATAAAACTGGCCTATGATTGTTCACTGAACAATTTAATTGTTAATTATTAAATTTATGTACATATCGCTCATTTACTTACATATTATCATAACTCAAAATATTTGATTTTGCAGAAAACGCATTTAAAATTTACAATTGAAAATGGTTTTCTTGGAAAATGCCGGTACATAGAAAATGTAATAATGTCGTGTTATTTTTCAAACGATAAGTTTAAAAGATATTTATTCGAATCTTTAACACAATATAAAGCATGATATAACAAATAATTCTACATCATTAACTAAAAAATCCCGATTTTTGAGTTATAACATTATATAAAATGAGTAAATGAGCGACATGTAGAAAAACAGCATGTTGATTGCCACTGCACAGTGGGGGTTGTGCGTGGCAAAGAATATTAAAATGCATTATTTGAAATGCAATTGGGTGCAATATAGCAATAAAATATCCAACACTTTAACTAAAAAGTGTTAAAAATAAATGTATGTAAAAATAAAAGTATTGTTTAATGGTCTATTAAGGAATGAATTGTTAAATTATACACTTAAAATAATAATTATATGAAATACTCTGCAAAATTACTGCAATTTGAATTCGTCTGATATTTGGCAGAGTTTTCTGTCCCAGTTTCAGTTTCTAAAACATTTTTCCTACAGAAAAAGTATCAGATGTTAAAATTAAAATATTTTGCCTATAAAAGAAGTCTTAAATGCTTGAGACATTTTCCCTATAGAAATAGTTTCAGATTCTGAGACATTTTTCCTATAGAAAATGTCCCAGACATTTTTTTCTATAGAAAAAGTCTCAGATTCTGTGGCATTTTTCATATAGAAAAAGTCTTAGTCTCTGATTTTCCTACAGAAAACGTCTCAGATTCTGAGACATTTTTTCTAAAGTATAAGTATCAGATTCTGACACATTTTTTTTTCTAGAAAAATTCTTAGATTGTGAGACGTTTTTCTTCACAATCTATAAAAAAAATTTTTCAGATTCTAAGACATTTTTTTTACAGAAAAATTATCAGAATCCGAGATATTTTTTGCATCAAAAAAGACTCAGATTGTGAGACATATTTTCTATAGGAAAAATGTCTCAGAGTCTGAAAGAAGAAAAAGTCTCAGATTCTGAGAAATTTTTTTTATAGAAAAAGTCTTAGGTTTTGAGACATTTTTTCTATAGAAAAAGTCTCCGATTTTTAGATAATTTTTCTACAGAAAAAGTTCCAGATTCTGAGACATTTTTGCTATAGAAAAGTCTCAGATTCTGAGACATTTTTTTTCTAGAAAAATTCTCAGATTGTGAGACTTTTTTTCTATAGAAAAAATGTCTCAGAGTCTGAGACGATTTTTTCTATAGAAAAAGTCTAAAATTCTGAAAACATTTTTCTTTAGAAAAAGTCACAGATTCTGAGACATTTTTTTATAGAAAAAGTCGCAGATTCTGAGGCATTTTTTCTATAGAAAAAGTCTCAGATTCTGAGACATTTTTTCTATAGAAAAAGTCTCAGATTCTGAGGCATTTTTCTATAGAAAAAGTCTCAGATTCTGAGACATTTTTTCTATAGAAAGTCTCAGATTTTGAGACATTTTTTCTATAGAAAAAGTCTCATATTCTGAGACATTTTTTCTATAGAAAAAGTCTCAGAATCTGAGACATTTGTTCTATAGAAAAAGTCTTAGATTCTGAGACATTTTTTCTACAGAAAAAGTCTTGGATTCTGAGATATTTTTTCTGTAGAAAAAATTTCTCAGAATTTAAGACTTTTTCTATAGAAAAAATGTCTCAGAATCTGAGACTTTTTCTGTAGAAAAAATGTCTCAGAAGTCTCAGATTCTGAGACATTTTTCTATAGAAAAAGTCTCAGATTCTGAGAAATTTTTTCTATAGAAAAGGTCTCAGATTCTGAGACTTTGTTTTTATAAAAAAGTCTCAAATTCTGAGACATTTTTTCTATAGAAAAAGTCTTCACTTGGAGGCCATAAGGCCCATTGTGATTCCCCTAAAGTTGTCTTCCTACTCCCTCTGATATACAAAATTCTACCTCCCAAACCACCCCGATTTCCTAAGGTATTCTGCTAGAGATGTCAATGGGACACTGTTTCTATAGAAAAAGTCTCAGATTCTGAGACATTTTTTCTATAGACAAAGTCATTTTTTTTAAAAAAGAGTATCAGATTCTGAGACATTTTATCTATAGTAAAATTTTCAGATTCCGAAATATTTTTTTCGTAGAAAAAGTCACAGATTCTGAGACGAATTTTCTATAGAAAAAATGTCTCAGAATCTGAGAGAATTTTTATATAGAAAAAGTCTCAGATTCTGCAACATTTTTCCTATAGAAAAAGTCTCAGATATATCTGAGATAATATTTCTATGAAAAAAGCCTAGGATTCTAAGACATTTTTTGTAAAAAAAAGTCTGAGATTCTGAGACATTTTTCTTATAGAAATTGTCTAAAATTCTCAGACATTTTTCCTTTCGAAAATGTCTCAGATTTTGAGACACTTTTTCTAAAGACTCAGATTCTGAGACATTTTTCCTATAGAAAAATTATGGTTGTGGTTTTTCAATTTTTCAACAACTGGTACCCATGTTTTGAAAACATGTTGGGGTTAAAAAAAAATATTGGTGGTCGGTCGTTTATTGCACTCTTCTAGCAGTTATCTTGGGACAGTGCACTATGCGTGGTTAAATATTTGAAAAATTGTAAAATTTGTGTCGAATTCTCTTGATTAAATATTTATCAAATTAAAAAAAAATGCAACACAACCTCTTAATATATTTTTTATGGGCTAATAATTAAAAAAAAAATTATTTTGAAAAATTTTCAAAACCCGTTCTGAAATTTTTCATTTTTTAGAAAAGGAAATTTATGAAAAATCCGGCCATATATTTTTTTAAATTTTTTTAAAGAAATGCTAATTAATTTTTATTAAAAATTAAAAATTGCTTTACTCGACCTTTAAAATATTATATTTTGAGTAGGTTTATTCTAGCTCGAGGTAATTTTTTCCTTTACTAATTAAAACTATGATATTCTCATAGAATAATTTTCAAGAACATTTTTATGAAAATTATTCTATAAGAATATCTTAGTTTTAATTAGTAAATGAAATAATGACTTGGAGCTAAAATAAACTTCAATATATAATTTTTTTAGAAGCTTAGATGATTGTCTATCTCCACAAAAAAATTCAGGAGGGCGAATTTCGTATTTTTCGAGAAAATCGCATTTGCATATGGGATTTTGTAAATATCACCGCTCTACAAATCTGAGGTTTGTCGCTGCGTTTTGAATGAAACCAAAAAAAGTTTGTAGGTTTTGGTTTCCTGATTCCAAAACGGTCACTCAAATCTTTCTATCACGTCACAATTTTGAGAAAATCGCGGTTAAAGTGTCAAAAAAGGCCCATTTTGGCCATTTTTGAGCACCTATAAAATAAGACCCTAACATGGGAATGACTTGATATCAAGCTCATTCGAAAGTGCGTAATTCTCTTTAAGACGTTCTCTTTGAGACAAAATCAAATTTTCTTGGAATTTAATTTTTTATAATAGTGAAAAAATTATTAGCCACAAGTGCTTTAAATCTCATATTTGTATCGAAATATGTTAAAAAACTCTGTGTAAATAAACTAAATATTTATAAAATGGAAGGTTTTATGTTAATGATTTTTTTACCATTTTAGAAAATTAAATTCCAAGAACAATTTATCTTGTCTTATAGAAAAAATCACATACTTTGGAATGATCTTGATGCCAATTCAATCGCATGTCAGGATCTTATAATATAAGCCTTCAAAAAGGGTCCAAAATGGCATTTTTCGGCACTTTAACCGCAAATAACTCAAAATCCTGACGTGATAGACATATTTGGGTAACAGATTTGGAATCAGCGCAACAAACACTACCTAAATCACTTACCAGAATCCAATACGCATTTTCATGTTGAGCTGTGTATTCTGTAATTTTCTTGTATTTTATTGTGTCAACACCGCGTATGAGTAACGAAAATTCATTGGTTTCGCAAATATTCGTTACTCATACGCGGTGTTGACACAATAAAGTACAAGAGAATTACAGAATGTTTATAAAATCCAATACAAATGCGATTTTCTCGAAAAATACGAAAAATGTTCACCTGAATTTTTTTGTGGGTATAGACAAACATTTAAACTTTTAAAAAATTACACTGTGCTACAAAAAACACAAAATCGAATATACTTTTAAAATGAGGTATTTAAGGCTGTAGGTCTCGTCGAAAAGATCACAAAAATGCCCATCAAACTTGCCAGATACCCTCAAACTTTAAAGTTATTGTCAAAAAACATATTTTTGGGACTTTTCTCACTAAACCACGTGTAACTTAAACATTTTTCAACCGATTTTAAATTTTTCAACTGTTTTGGATAGAAGAAGGATAGGGATTTTCATGTGTGTAAATTGTTCTATACATATAAGAAAGATATGTTTTGATTTTTTCAACAATATCTAATTTTTTGTTATTTTTTTAAAATTTTTGGAGTTTATCGATTTTTTTCTGCTATAGTTTGTTCAACAACATTTATATTAATAAACGTATTCCTAAAAAAAATTTAATTGTGAATACGATTAGCGTGATGCCAAAAAAATCGGATAAAAATTGACAGAGTTGTGATATTTTTTCTAAAAAAGAAAATTAAGTTTTTGTATGAAATTGCCGTGCGGATAACCCAGGCAAAAAAATAAAAAATAAACGAACATACTGAGAGGTCGCGTATCATTATTTTAAAGATTTTTGACCTCCTGAATTCGAATTTGACCTTGAAATTGCGCTATCTTATTAAGTTTTTGATATATCAATTTATGTTAAATATCTCAAAAGCCTGACGAGATAGAGCAATTTAAAGACCAGATTTGGATTCCTCGCGCCAAAAACCTTAAAAAATATTGTACATGACCATTTATGATATTTTTTTTTTGCCTTTTTCTATCCAAAACAGTTCAAAAATTTAAAAGCGGTTGAAAATTTTCTGAATTGCATATGGTTTAGTGAGAAAAGTCCCAAAAAAAGTTTTTTGACAATAACTCTAAAATTTGAGGGTGTCTGGCAAGTTTAATGGGCATTTTTGTAATCTACTCGACAAGACCAACAACCTATACTATGTCACATCAGAAGAATTTTTTCACTGTAGCACAGTGTTATGCATCATATGCACCCGTGACCAAAACTACTGTATGGATTTGCATAATATTGAACATGGGTGCGTATGATTGTCCCCATTTATTAATTGAGACTATTTTTCAAAAGAAATTATTTTAAAACACATTTAAAAAAATAGAAAATTAAGATATTTAAAATGTTAACTTAAAAAAACTTAACAACAAATTTTTAAGATTTACATATGGGATTTTGGAGATTTAGCAAACATTTTACTAGCAACATTGAACAAATTACGAGAAAGTAAGAGTGTATATAAAAAAAAAAACTTTATATACTACTTAAAGCTGTATAAGAGTTAAATCTTGTTATGTTAACAAAATATGAATAAGTTTTTTTCGTATTTTTTTCATATTTTTTCAGTTATAATAAATATTATTATTATTTTCTACACACAAGGTGCTGAAATTATACATATACTAATTGCCCTCATATCTCGTCACATATGTTTGTAAGTACATGTGTATGTTTGGTAAAGTATGAGTGTGTGTGTTTGTGTTTACACATCCATGTTTGGTATTTTTATGTATGTGTAAGTGTTTTAGTCTATAATCATATACATATTACGGTAGGTAGTAGTAAGTAAGTAAAGTCCTTTAAATGTACATAAATATTATATTTAGAACTATATAATTATATTTAAACAATTTTTTTAAACACTTATTTTCATTTTTTATACCCTACACCACACTGTGGTACAGGGTATAATGAGTTTGTGCTGATGTTTGTAACTACCCGAAATATTGGTCCTAGACCCACCTTTAAGTATACCGATCGACTCAGAATCACTTTTTGAGTCGATTTAGCGATGTCCGTCCGTCCGTCCGTCTGTCCGTCCGTCCGTCCGTCCGTCCGTCTGTCTGTCTGTCTGTCCATGTAAACGGTGTAAACACGATACAGGTCGCAATTTTTAATCAATTGACTTGAAATTTGAAACTTAAGTCTCTCTTGGCCCAAGGACGAAGCCTATTGAAATTGGAAAAAATCGGTCCATATTTAGACCTAGCCCCCATACAAAGGTCCTCTTTAGTTTTGGCTCAAATGACTCTAATAACCGTATTATAGAAGGTATCGCTTTGAAATTTGGATGGTAAACATGTTTTGTCTTCACATATCATCATTCCGAATTTCAAAGAAATCGGACCAGTTCTTCTTGTAGCCCCCATACAAACCACCTTCCCGATTTTCACATAAATGTCTCAAATTTCATGAAAATAGGAAATATTTAATTAAAATTTTGTTTGTGTATGTTAAACGCGTACTTAAATAACCTTATCAAACCTGATAATCATCGGACCAGTTTTGGACTCAGGCCCCTTGTGAAAATTTCGCCCGATATTCAGTTAAAGCGGTTTATTGTCAACAAATAGAAGCCTATTTCACTCAAATTTGATTTGTGAGTGTTTTCTTCACTTATTAAAGGTTTTACAACATATAGATCTAATCGATCCATGGGACCCATTTTCCGGGAAACCTTGGTGTAGGGTATTATATGGTCGGTCTTGACCGACTATAATTTTCTTACTTGTTTTTTCTTGTAAAAAGGTAAAACTATAGTAATTGACCTTTAAACGAAAAAAAAAGAAAATTATAAACGTTTTTAATTTCTTTTTTTTGAAGTATTTAGTAATTAAAGCATGAAAATTAAAAAAAAAAAAAAAAAAAACAGTAATTTGGTAATAGTTAGACATAAGAGAGTTTAAAAGTTTAAAGAATATAAGAGTTTTTTTTTTTAAACTTAAGTTAAATTTTGTTTAAAAATATCAGTGTTGCCACTAATGAAATTTCAAATTATACATGGGTCCAGTCAAAATAATACATGAATACTAAATTATATATGAAAAATCTGTATCCAACAATTATTGTGGATTAAATTTTAATCATCAAAAAAGTGATATAAAACAAAAAACTATTTATTTAACTAATTCTTAGCACCAATTGTAGAATTTGTAAAAAGTACCAGAAATAGTACTTTTTTTATAAAAGGTAACAAAATATTTAATAATACATACATATATGCCGAGGTATAACTTTTGAATTAAGAGTACCAAAATAATTTTTAATTAACAAAACCCAAAAAGTTTATTATCGATTTTTAAACGTTTTTCACTCCTTCCTAATAACATTGTCCATGCACCTAAAAAATATATTTTTAATACATGTACTGAAAAAATTCTTCTTAATAAAAAGTAACAAAAAAGTACTCGGTACTTTTTTTAGAAAAAGTAACATAATGGTACTTTGAAAAATACTAAGATAATGTTTTTTTAATAAGTTGTCCCAAAAATTATGTACTTATTATCAAAATTGTATTTTGATAAAAAAGTACTAAAATAGTATTTTTTTTGTAAAAAGTACAAACCTTTTTTTATCGATTTTGATAAGTTTTTCTTCTTGTTATATAATTTTTTTTAAGTAACAAAAAAGCACGTTTTGGTACTTTTTTTTTAAAAAAATGTAGTAAAATAGTCCCAAAAAAGTGTTTTTTTATAATACTTAGTACCAAAATTATGTTTTGATAAAAAAAGTAATAAATAGTATTTTTTAGTAAAAAGTACAAAAACGTTGTTGATTTTCATAAGTTAAATAAAATTTGTTTTAAAATGCCAGTGTTGTAACTAATAAAATTCCAAATTATACATGGATCCAGTCAAAATAATACATAAATCTAAATTACACATATAATTTCTTTATCCAACACTAATGCAAAAATTTCCTTTCGAAATAATTTTGATTTTATTTTAATCATCAGAAAAGTTATTTAAACGAAAAATGATTTATTTAACTAATTTTTAGCACCAAAATTCTAGAATTAGTAAATAGTACAAAAAATACTAGTACCAAAATAGTACTTTTTTATACTTTTTATTAAAAAGTAACAAAAAAGTACTTTTTTGTACTTTTTAAGAAAAAGTAACAAAATAGTACTTAAAAAAATATTAAAATAATATGTTTTAATAAATTTGGAACTACCCAGCAAAAATTGGCATTACTAGTAATGGGTTTTGTAATCCGAAACATATGTTAATCAGTAGTTACTTATTGAATGAAACACTAATTATTTTAACAAGGGCGTGAGACAAAAATAACTAGTGAAGAGTATGGAGATAAATAAGTAGTTACTGCCTCGGATTACAAAAAAGGAGTAAAAACCCATTACCAATAAGAAGTAAAATAATTAGTTAATTAAAACATTTAAAATTTAACTTGTTTTTACTAAAACTTAAAAATTTCTTAATTTTTATTAAGTTTTTAAGTACTTTTTAAGGTAATTTTATATTAATAGAACATTTTATAATACATACATATGTAATACCAAAATTGTATTTTGATAAAAACCAATAATGACCAATAGGCTAGGAAATAAAATAAAAAATACTAAATAATTACTAAAAAAAGTACCAAAATATTTTTTTTTCTTTAAACGTACAAAAATGTTATCGATTTTCAAGTTTCTCATGTTTTTTTAAGTATTTTTTTTTAAAGTACCAACATAAACTAACACAACCTTTTGGTACTTCTCAAGAAAAAGTAACAAAAAAAAAATAAGAAAAAGTATTTTAAAAAAGTGTGATATGATAAATAGTCCCAAAAAAAGACAAAAAAAGTTAAGAGAAAGTACCAAAGTAGTCTTTTTCGTAAAAATATTTTTTTTAAGTACCAAAACAATACGTAAACAAAGAATTTTTAATTAATAGTGCCACTTCAAAAAGTACAAAAGGACTTTTATTAAAATGTAACTTTTGGCATGCATTAAATGGATTGTGGTGTTTTCCTTTGAAATAAATTTCCGTAATTTTTAATATTTGTTTTTTTTCATTTAATAAAATGTAAAAAAGTAATACTTTTTTGTACTTTTTAATAAGAAGTATCAAAAAAATGTTTAGGTATTTTTTAAGAAAAAGTAACAAAAAAGTATTTTTAGGTTATTTTTAAGAAAAAGTAACAAAAAAGTACTTAAAAAATAAGTGTGTACCAAGATAATGCTTTTGATTAAATAGTCCCAAAATTTTACATTTCATTATATGTGTGTTATAAAATATTATCGAATTTCGTAAGTTTATCTTATCATTTTCAGTATTTTTTATTTTTAAAATAGCAAAAAAGTACTTTTTGGTACTTTTTAAGAAAAAGTAAAAAAAATAATATTTTTAGGTACTTTTTAACAAAAAGTAACAAAAAGTACTTAAAAATAAGTGTGTATCAAGATAATGCTTTTGAACAAAATAGTCCCAAAATTGTACATTTTAAAATATGTATTATAAAATTTTTTCGATCGTAAGTTTATCTTAACATTTTCGGTATTTTTTATATTCAAAAAAACAATTTCAATTCAATTCATATTTTATTGATAAATGTAACATGGTAAATACACAATAATTTTTAATATTACAAGTTAAGAGTTTAGTCTATTATGTATGACTTTTCTACTTAATTATATTGTATCTGTACAATGTGATAAATTTCTTAAAAATTAATTTAATAAGTTAAGGAAAAATTTTACAAAAACCTTAGAGAAATATAAAAAAAAAAAAAAAGTTTTATAAAAACGGGAAAAGTTGATAGTTAAAAATACACGGTTTAAGAGCATAAAGAACTGATGTGGTCATGCGAGGAGCTGGCACATCTATTAAAGAATCTTTCTGTTAAAACAGATATCTTATCCTTGACTAGCAGGATATTAGAAAGCGAGTGAAGACGCGATGTTGAAAAATAAGGTGGTAGATTATAGATAGATTTTAGAAGTTTATTTTGGCTAACTTGCAAACGTTTCAGATGACATGTTGATGTATCGTACCATGCTGGAGCAGCATAAAAAAGTATTGCATGAAACACAACTTTTAAAATTAATAGTTTATTCTCGATACTCAGTTTAGATTTCCGATTTATAAACGGGTATAATATTTTTTTTAGTTATATCGATTTTATTAATTATGTGGCTAACATGTTCGTTAAATATCATTTTTTTATCTAGAATAACACCTAAATATTTGACACTTGTATCCCACGGTACATTAACACCGTCAACTATAATATTATGTTGCGGTAAGAAGCAATTTTTCCTCTTTCTGGTAAAAAATATAGATTGTGTTTTTAACGGGTTTACTAATATTTTCCATTTCTTGAAGTAATCAATTACAGTATTTACCGATATTTGTAAGTTACACAGAGTATCATTAGATAACGTATTTGAACTTAAGATTGCAGTATCATCAGCAAAGATTGAGGACTCACAACCAATCAACGAAGGAAAATCAGATGTAAAAATATTATAGAGAATTGGGGAGAGACACGAACCTTGAGGACATCCAGCCGGAATATCATACTCGGCAGAGAACTTATCACCAATATGAACCCTAAATGAACGACTTGTCAGGTAGCTTTTTATTAGCAAGACTGTATGATTATTTAAACCAATATTTAATAGTTTGTGAACGAGAGCGTCATGCCAAACTGAATCGAATGCCGACTTTATATCTAACAGCACCATGGCCGTAGATTTACCAATATTAAAGTTGTCCTTAACGATTTTTTTGATTCTGACTAATGGTTGTGTCGTGTTATGTTCAGATCTAAAACCGAATTGTTGAACCGGGAGGATATTGTTATCTTCTATAAAATTTACAATTTCCTCCTTGATAATTTTTTCCAAAATTTTACTCATTGAGTTTAATAAACTTATTGGTCTATATGAGTCAGGACTTGAGTGATTTTTTCCTGGTTTTGGGATAGCAATTATTTTTGCCTTTTTCCAGACTTGTGGAAAATGACAAAGCTTTATGCAAGCGTTAAATATACGTGAAAGAATATCTAATCCACTTTGGGGGAGAGCTTTTAGGCATTTATTGGAAATACCGTCTATGCCTGGACTCTTCTTATTTTTAAGATTTTGTATAATGCTTTTAATTTTTATGGCACTAACGATATTAGGGGTATGCTCTGATGAGCTTTCGGCGGTTAATACATTTATAGAGTTAGAGACCATCTGAATTGTATTCATATCGCTCATATTAGTAGAAATAGAATGGTTCAAAAGAAACTTTTGAGCAATTATTTCTGATTTTTGTAAATTTGTAGTGTACAAATTATCATTTTGTTTGAGACTTGGGATACATTTAGTTTTCTTCCTAATAATTTTAGAAATGTTCCAAAATTTTGGAGAGGATTTATCCAGACTTTTAAGCATATTATTCCAATTGGAGTTTCTGAATTTGGATATATTATCACGAATAACAATATTTAAAAAGTTTGATTGTTGTTTATATAAAGGGAGCCTAAATCTAATCCAGTTCCTTCTTGAATTGTTTCTAAGAGTTATCAGATTTAAAATATGTCTTGGTAAACGTTTTACATAAAAGTTTGACATATTTTTCTTTGGTACGCTTGCCTCGATAGCATTTTGAACTAATAATGTAAAATTCGTAACAAGTTCTTCTACATCATCAACATTATTTAAGGGCACATTTGACAAATTGGAAACATTGTTATTAATGTACCTTTTAAATGTATTCCAATTTGTATTTTTGTGATCATATTTCAGGTTCTTACTTGATTTATAACTCGAATTAAAAGTTAGAAACACTGGTAGATGATCAGAACTTAACCTGCAAAGAGTAGAAGCCGCAGACAATTTTTCTGGTACATTTGAGAGAAAAAAGTCAAGTACGGAAGGATTTACATTTCTGCTTATTGGGATAAGAGTAGGTTCAGGAGGAAAAACGATATCAAATTTGTTTGTTGTGATAAAATCATGTATTATGTTTCCCCAACAGTTGGCTCGAAGGCAACCCCATGATTGGTTTCTGCTGTTAAAATCACCTCCTAAAATATAATTATCTTGAATCATTGAAAATTTCCTTAGATCTGATTTAAACTTGTTTTTTTTAATTTCCAAAGGACCCGCAGATCCTCCTGGAAAATAACAACTAAAAATCTTAATGGCTGAGTTATCATTTAATTTGACTTTTATACCTACATTTTCAATTAACTCTGTATTAATATCCGGTAATAGTTCATGACATATATTTTTACGTATTGCAATGGCTACTCCACCACCCTTTTTGCCTTCACGATCTTTACGATAACAGAAATAATCTGAATGATACATTGAAATATCTTTGTTTAGCCACGTTTCACTCACCAAACCTATATCAACATTTTCCCTAACTAAGAAATCAAAAAATTCATAAATTTTAGTACGTATTCCTCTAGAATTCCATATTACTATTTTTAAATTAGCATTCATGGTAGAAATTTAAAAGCTAAGTTAGTTATAACATTAAACTGATCACTTTTAGTTTTACAATTTTTTAAGTTTTCGATTAACTCTAACGTTAATGTTTTAAGTTCCTCTAAAGAGAAGAGATCATTTGAAGCATTATTTGATGTTGTAATATTTGGTGTTGTATTATT
Source organism: Pegoplata infirma (assembly GCA_963921195.1). Taxonomy (NCBI): domain Eukaryota; kingdom Metazoa; phylum Arthropoda; class Insecta; order Diptera; family Anthomyiidae; genus Pegoplata; species Pegoplata infirma. The sequence continues at coordinate 12,564,811 of OY992536.1, forward strand.
TAAACGTACCACATTAGCAAATGAGTTGCTAGTTGACGGACGATGGCTTTGAATATTTACATTCTGAGTGTTGTTAGCACGAGCTTGCGGATTGGGTTGACGAATTGGCCTAGAATAACGTTCCTTTAATCCGACATAAGAAGATCTACTAGGACAGGTATTATCGGTAGATTTATGATCACCTCTACAGTTTGCACATTTGACAGTTGTCGATGTGCATTTAGAGGTTTCATGGTCACCAGCACAGTTAGCACAAAATGTTTTGATGTTACAATTATTTGACCCATGCCCAAACATTTGGCAATTATGGCATTGTGTTATTTTGTTTGGCATTTTAGATTGATAACTCCATTTAACACGAATGTAGTTTATACTTTTAACATTGTTCCTTAACTCCGCCAAAGATGTAGTACCTTTTTTAAGGTAAACAATATAGAGTATGATTTCTCGATTATTGTCTGTTTTACGGTAAACACTTTTCACGTCCGTACATTTTAAACCAATTTTAATAAGCTCTGACTTAACCTTTGCTGGCTCTAGTTTGTCCAGACCTGATAATACGACCTTATAAGGTCTATTATTCTTTGAAGTGTAAGAGAAGTATTCCGTTTTATTAGCTTTCAAGTACTTAACAGCAGATTCGTAGTCATATTGGTTTTCACAAAACAGTTTATACCCGATTGAAATTTTCCTAATCGAATATTTAATAATACGACTTTCTTTACAAAGTGTATGTATATTATCAGTACTGGTTTTTAAGATAGTTATAGGTGGTATATGAGTTTTAGGTGTAATGGATGGCCCCATATTATCATCATCTGTTTTTTCATCATCATTAAGTGTTTGCAATGGTTGGTAATAATTATTGTTTACAGCACGTTTTGCATTGCTGTTAACATTATCAGCTGGTAGTCTCCTTTTCGAACTCATGTTCGATTGGGAGAGTTTGTGTTTACAACTCTCAATGTGAATCGTCTCTCAGAAACAGTGTAAAGCAAAACACAAAAAAAAAATTGTAACACAAAAAAATATAAAAAAAAAAAACTTGTCAATTGGATTAATACTATTGTTGTTGGACAACAATAGTAATTTACCGAAATATTTTAAAGCGTATATTATGCGTAATCTGATCTTGTATCGTCAAACAATCAAGAGAGACTGATTCTTCAAAAAAAAAAAAAAAAAAAAAAAAAAAAAAAAAAAACAAAAAAGCATTTTTAGGTACTTTTTTAAAAAAAAAAAAAAAAAAAAAAAAAAAAAAAAGTCCTTTTAGTACTTTTTCAGAAAAAGTAACAAAACAGTACTTTTTCAAACAAGTGTGTACCAACACAATGGTTTTTAATAAATATTCCCAAAAAAGTACATTTTATAATGGAACCAAAATTGTATATTGATAAAAAAAAGTAGCAAAACAATATTTTTTTCGTAAAAAGAACAAAACTATATTTAGTTTCATAAGTTTTTCTTCGCTTTGTAATAAATAGTACTAACAATAAGTTCATTTAAAAAAAGTACAAAAAATGAACTTATTGATAAATAGTGCCAAATTAGTACTTTTTGATAAAAAATTGTCCAAAAAAATTAATTTTCGTTAAAAGTCTTATTTTGGAATTTTTTTAAAAAGTACATTGGTGCAGGAATTAAAATGATTTTGGTGATTTTCTTTGACATAAATTTCCGTAACTTTGAGTTATTGTTTTTCGTTTTATAAAAAGTAAAAAATTGTACTTTTTGGTAATTTATTGTTAAAAGTACCAAACTGCGATGGTTTCATAAAAATTTTTTACAAAAATATTTTCAAAAGTATTTTTACAAAAAGTACCAAAATAGTACTTTTAAGTAGAAATATGTACCAAGATAGTACTTTTTAATAAATACAACCAAATTAGTACACTTAAAAACAAGAAAAAAACTATTATTTTTCGTAAAAAGTACCAAAATTTGATCGATTTTCATAATTTTTAGTTCTTTTGTAAGTTAATTTTTAAAAAGAATTACCAAAATATTACCATTTATTCTCTTTTTAAGTATTTTTATTTGAATACCAAAATAGTACGTACTATATATTATTTTACATTAAGCTAACAATTTTTAATAAATAAGTACCTTAGCAGTTCATTTAAAAAAGTACGAAAAAATGGTACTTTTTGATAAATAATTTTGAGTTTTTGTTTTTTATTTAATAAAAAGTAATTAAATAGTACTTTTTCGTAATTTTTATAAAAAGTACCAAATTGCAACATTTTCATAGAAAAAGTACCAAAATAATATTTTGGTAAAAGCACCAAAATGTTAACAGAAATAAATACTTTTTAAGAAATAGTACTGAAAGAGTACACTTTAAGGGACAAAAATAGTATTTTTTGTAAATAATTTCGATTTTATTAAGTTCATCTCTTTTATTACTTATTTGTTTTAAAAATTACCAAAATAGTACTATTGTTTTACGTTAAAGCTTAACATTATTAACAAAAAAAATTTTTCTTACATGGGAAGTCTTTCAGAGGGCACCGACCGAATGTAACATAATTTTTAGGTTTAGCACCATAGTAGTTCATTTAAAAAAGTACAAAAATTATACTTTTTGAAAATTAAGTAAGTATAGCAAGTATTTAGTTTTTTACAAAAAGTACCAAAATAGCCATTTTAATGGAGTAGTACTTTTTAATAAGATAGTACTTTTTAATAAGTAATAACCTTGAACAAAGGACCGAAGTAGTACTTTTCGCAAAAAGTACTAAATATTTTAATAGAGCCAATTTAGTATTAGGTCTATTTTTAACCTTCTGAATATTTTTGAAATTGATTTTTCTGATTTTCTTTGAAATAATTTTCGAAATAATTTTAAGTAATTGTTTTTCATATAATAAAAAATAACAAATTAGTACTAATAAATGTAATTTATTATGAAAAGTACCAAATTGCGGCATTTTCAAATTATTGTTTCTGTAAAGACAATCGAGCTCAGGCTCTAATTATAATTATGTATTATAATTTTTTGATTTGTTATATATGGTTTTGAATTGATTTTCATTGGAAGTATTTCTTTTTTGCAAAATGTACTAAAATAATATTTTTATAAAAAGTACTAAAATAGTACTTTAAAACCGAAAAGTGTACCAAAATAGTACTTTTTAAAGAACAGCTCTAATTTGTATAAGTACTTTAAAAAAACACCAAAATAGTATGTTCGTAAAAATTTGATCGATTTTCATAAGTTTTTTTGTTAGTTAGTTTTTTAAAAATTACTAAAACAGTAATATTTTAAAAAAAGTAAAAAAAAATAGTACTTTTTGATTAAAAATGCAAAATTAGTATTTTTTGATCAAAATTACAAAAAAAAAAACATTCTTTATAAAAAGTCATATATTAAACTTTTATTAAAAAGTATCTTTTTGCATGCATTTTAATGATTTTCTTTGAAATTAATTTCCGTAATTTTGAATTGCGACATTTTCATTGGTTTCTCTTTTTTACAAAAAGCAAAAAGTACCAAAATAGTACACTTAAAAATATGTACCAATATAGTACTTTTTTATAAGTAGTACTTAAATAATAAAATTTTTGTTAAAAAAAAAATCCGAGATTATTTTCTTTTTTTGTCAAAAAATATGTTCGTACTTGTTCAAATACCATTTGGTGTTCAATTACGTTCACATATGTCAACCAGCAGCCGAATTAAATTTGCATTTTGTATTTTTAGGTTATGTTGAATGTACTAACATTTTGGAGGTGTCCTTACATTTTCGTTCATAACTTTTAAACCGCTGAACCGATATCGCTCAAATGCAATACCAAACTTCTCGGGAGAACTTCCAATAAATATGGTAAGTTTCAGTCACCTCCGTGTAATATTTTGGCCGTGATCACCATTATACAGACAGACAGACGGACATCGCTCCAGTGTCTTAAAATCGATCGGTGATCATGAATATGTATACTTTATGGGTCCCAGACCGATATTTCGATGAGTTACAAACGGAATGACAAACTTATATATACCCTCTATCACTAAGTGGAGGGTATAAAAAGGTTAAAAATTGTACTTTTTGATTAATAGTTCCAAATTAAAACAATTTTTATAAAAATTGCAAAAAAAAATAAATTTTCGTAAAAAGCCTATTTTTTACTTTTATTAAAAAATAAATTTCCTTAATTTTGAGTAGTACTTTTTGGTAGTTTATTTATAAAAAGTACCAAATTGGTACATTTTCATAGGAAGAATGTATTTTTTTTTAAAGTATTTTTATAAAAAGTAACCAGATAGTACATTTAAGTAAGAATATGTAGCAGGACAGATTTTTTTAAAAAGTACGAAAATATTACACTTTAAAATTTTTTTTATCGATTTTCATAAGTTTTACTCCTTTGTTAGTTATTTTTTATAAAAAGTACCAAAATAGTACTATTAGTTTACATTTAATACTAATGCTATTACTTTTTAATAAATTGTACCATAATAGTACATTTAAAAAAGTACATTAGCCGTTTATCAAAATACTCCAATGCCAGGAATTTACACATAAATTACACATGTAAGCAATTACACATAACCTACACAAGCAACCAAAAATTACACACGAAATGTGTAAATATACACGAAGTGGCAACACTTGAAAATTTCCAAGAAGCAATAAGAAAAATAAATAAAAATTTAATATATTTTGTGTGTGTATGCTAAATATTTTATGTAAATTTTATTTTTTATTTTGTAATCAGATTAATTTTGTATCATTAAAAAAGTTTTTGATTTGTTATTTTCAAAACTTTTTTTTTATTTTTTTGTTGTATCATTTTCAAACTTTTTAAATATTTTTTTCTATGACTTTTTGTTTGTTGGTGTTGTCGTTGTTGTATGTTTGTTGCTTGTTTCATTTTGCACCACTTCATCTAATTATATATAAATATAAAAAAATATTTCTTCATTTTTTCTTTATTGTTCTAAAAATGTATGTACACACACACATACTTAAACAAACACATTTAAAACACTCATTTACACAAAAATTCTTTACCAAATACACTTGTAATTTATACACATATGTATTAACATATACACACACACACACATGCATGTATATTTATTTTGTTGTCGTTGTTGGTTTTTTTTTCTTTAATTTTTTCTCACATTTTTTTTTTAGGTGAGCATACAATTTATCTTTTATCGATTTTATTTTTTTTCATATTTATTTTTTTTACTTTTTTGTTGCTGTTGTTTTTGTAAAATTTTTCTACAAACACATTAACACGCACAATTTCCTTTATCCTTTGTAGTAAAAACGGTAACCAACATTATTTCTTAATCCTTTTTCCATTACTTTGCTTGTTAGTTGGTTTTGTATGTTTTTTTTTTTAATATTTTTTTATTGCATACTTTTAGGGGATACACTCATTTTCTTTTTTTTATCATTTCATTTTCAATATTTTTGTTCCATAAATTTGTTTCAAATTTCCCGTATTCATTTTTTGTCTTTATTATTTTACGTCCTGGCTATAACATATTCTAAATGCGACTATTACACTTCAGTTATCCTTCACAATAATATGTATAGTGTCATAGTATGATAAAAGTTTTGTATTACGTTTCTCTTATACTAATTGCTCTTTTGCTCATCTGTCTCTTTGCTCATCTTAGATTTTGGCTTGCTGTTTTTGGGTAATATGTAAACATAGGTACTATACAATATAAGCATTGTTCGAAATTGTTCGAAGAGATTATGACGTATTAGTTGGATTTGTCACAGTGATTTGTTAAGAGTTTTTATTTAGAAATGTAAGCATTCGTTTATAACAGTAAAAAGATTTATGTGAAAAAAGGTAGTCGCGATATAAGGGTATTCAGTAAAAAAAATTTTGGCAAAGAAAAATTCAAAAAGTTATCTAACAAGGGAAGTATCTCAACCCTTATGAACCGATTTGCATGAAACGTAAAATATGTATAAAGGAGACAATTCTAAGGTTGGGGTGTCTCGGCTTATTGGCTTCGTTAAATACTTTTTTCATGAAAATGTGTAAATTTTGGGTGGTATTTATATGAAGACATAGACCTACGATGTCCATATGAATATGAAATAATCTATATTAAATTTAAGCCGACACATATTTTTGCTCTAGAGGATATTCCGGTTAGTTCGAGAGTTATCGAAATTTTCCCGGAGGTCCACATTGTTTCATTACGGAACAACGAAATTTTGAAACACAGATATGGACGATAAGCCGAGTCACCCCAACCTTAAAATCGTCTCTTTTATATATATTTCAAGTTTCAGGCAAATCGGTTCATAAGGGTCGAGATACTTCCCTTGTAAGACATTTTCATAGGTAAAATTGTTAATTCTAAGACATTTTCCGTATTGCAAATTATAAGGTTCTGAGACATTTTTATCATGAAAAAATTCTCTGGTTCCGAAACATTCCATTCACAGAATCTTATAAATTTCTCCTATAGAAAAAATTTTATATTCTGAGACATTTCTGCTACAGTTAAGTTCTCATCCTTTCTACAGAAAAATGAACAGATTCTGAAATTTTTTCTCGATAAAAAAATTCTCTGATTATGAGATATTTTTCCTATCGAAGTATATCGAACTCTAAATATTTTTTCTTAGATTGCGAAGCACTTTTCGAAAGATTACACCGGCCAGCTGCCAATAATCATGTTAAAAAAAAAATCAAACCAAAAAATAGTACTTCTTTTAGAAAAAACAGTACTTTTTGAGAAAAAATAATACTTTTTTAGAAAAAATAGTAGTTTTTTTTTTTGAAAAAAATAGTAGTTTTTTTTTTTAAAATAGTACTTTTTTTTAGAAGAAAATAGTGTTATATATTTTATTTATCACCTTACAAAAACGTAAATTTTCAGGAAAAAGTACTTATTTAGAAAATATTTTACTTATTTCCTAAAAAGTATTATTTAAGAAAATATTGTACTTTTTAGAAAAAAAGTAATTTTTAGAAATAATTTACTTTTTAAACAAATAAATTTTGAAATCTTTAAATTTTTTACTACTTTTTTTTTTAGCAAAAAAGTACGTTGTTCTAGAGATGGGCACATGAGCAGATTAAACCGTGATCACGCGTGAGTGTGACTGAATTCAATTTTACTCACATAATGTGAGTGAGTGGAGAAAAAAATTGCGTGAGTGAGTGTACGTGAGTAAGATTTTTGTGTGAGTGAGTATGCGTGAGTCGATTTTTTTGCGTGAATTATTTATCTTCATATTTCCTTTTGTACCAAAAAAACAACAAAAAAAATTTAAAATTTGGCTTAACTTAAGATTTCGCTCCGAAACAAGCAAAAAAACAAATGTAAATTTTCGCTGAACTTTAAAGTTTGCTGAAAATTTTGGAAGATATTTGAAATTATAGTTTTTGAATTTTTTTTTATAAATAAAAGTTTTGTGAGTGTGAGTCAACGTGAGTGTGAGTGAAGCTTGCGTGAGTGTGAGTTGTTTTAAATTTACTCACGTGATTGTGAGTAAGTTGTGAGTCGAAAAATATGCTTGTGAGTGTGCGTGATTTAAAAATTCTTTTCGTGAGCGTGAGTGAGTGTGAGTCAAAAATCACTCACGCGCCCATCTCTACTTTGTTCTAAAAAAAGTAGTTTTTTAAAAACAAAGGAGTTTTTTCTAAAAAGTATCTTTTTCTAAAAAAAAACACTTTTTTCTAAAAAAGGTTATTTTTTAAAAAAAGGTTATTTTTCTAAAAAAGGTACTTTTTCTAAAAAAATATACTTTTTTCTACAAAAAAATACTTTTTCTACAAAAAAAGACTTTTTTAGAAAAAAGTACTTTTTTTCAAAAAAAAAAGTAGTAAAAAAGTATTTTTTTTAGAAAAAAGTACTTTTTCCTAAAATAAATTACTTTTTTGTCTGAAAAGAAAAATCTACCACGAAGGAGTTTTCGAAGGGTACTAAAAACTGTAAAAAAAATGGGAAAATCTAATAAAAAATTTCAAAATGTCCGATTTGACATGGAATGCCCAATATACATACATATACAAATTACTTATTTCAATAGCGATTGAGCTTATTGACAACCAGAGCTTTCCATATGTTCGATTTCAAATACTTTTTATAAATACCCAAATAAATTCCCAATGCATTGGGTAAATACCGGGTAGAGTCCCATCACTATCCATATTAATTATTTCTGAGAAATAATAATTGTTGTACAATGACAAAATCTGAAAAAAATCAAGTGACAATACAGGCTAAGTGGAGATGCCATTTTTTTTTTATTTTTCTGTTTAAATTTATTTGTGTTGGTCAGTTTTGTGAGACTTATGCTGGGTTTTTGAGATGTAGATTAAGTTTTAACTTTGTTTAACGTAGTCTAAAATTCGGATTTTTCTTTCGAAATGTGATTTATTTTTTTATTATTTCATTAAAACCCATACTTTTTAGACAAACTAAGCTGTTCCCCCAAAATTTCGTTTAAAAACTTGGTAATGGCAGCACAAATCAGTTTTCGGATTAACTCAACCTAGTTTAACTGAGATCTTAAAAACCCAGCCTTAATCGACATGTGTTTCGGAATTTGTCAGATTATTTTGTATTCCAATTCCCAATGGGAGTAGAGTCAAATATGTTTAATAACACTGTGCAACAAGAAAAATGAGCCTCAATGGCTTCAACGCCATATGAAAGTAGACCATCAAATGAATAAAATCACCAAAGGGTTTTGCAAAGTCAGTTCGGATTTCTTTTTTATAGCCCACTGAAGTTTTTATTTTTTTTATCAAAGGCGTTTGGAAAACGTCAAAAATACTATAATAAGAACACTTCTGAGCTTCAAAATATGATTTGATGTCTTCAGTGAAATTTTATGGCGGTTTTTTTCTTAGAACATTTTAACCCTCTAACTGCCATTTTAAGGGGTCATTTTAGTCCTTTTTCAAAAACTAAACACAGAAGTCTAATAAAACGTCCATTTAGAGGGTTAAAATGTTCTACAAATATTTTCCTCATAAAATTTCACTAGGGGTTGTCGAATGTTCAAAGTTTGTGCGACATGCGCAAAGTGCTTAAAAAGGGTCCAGTATAACTTATCAATGTTTGTTATTTATTTTTACCAAAGCAGTGTTAAAAAATATCGACAAAAAACAGTGCAAATATGCTTTTGAGCTAAAAATGATGTTCTGATGTGTTATATAAAATTTTATGATGATTCTTTTCTTTCACCAAATTAACCCTCTAGCTCCCGTTTTAAAGGGTCATTTTTGTCCTTTTTTGAAAGAAATACAAAAAAGTCTATAAAAAAGGCAGTTAGAGGGTTAAAATGTTTTACAAATATTTTCTGTATCAAATTTTACTAGGGTACGTCTAAGACAGAAAGTTCGCCCAGCATGCTTAAATGCTTAAAAATTTTAAAGTATTCAATTTTTTTTTTATATTTTTTTGGGGCCGCAATATAAAAAAACAAGTAACAAAGTTAAGTTCGACTTTGTCGAATGTATTTATACCCTCCACGATGTAAAAAAGTTTATTTGCAAAAAAACAAAAAAAAAATATTTGTAAAACATTTTAACCCTCTAACTGCCTTTTTTATAGACTATTTTGTATTTCTTTTAAAAAAGGACAAAAATGACACTTTAAAACGGGAGCTAGAGGGTTAATTTGGTCAAAGAAAAGAATCATCATAAAATTTTATAAAATACATCAGAACATCATTTTTAGCTCAAAAGTATATTTGCACTGTTTTTTGTCGATATTTTTAACACTGCTTTGGTAAAAAAAAATAACAAACATTGATTATTTATACTTGACCCTTTTTAAGCACTTTGCGCATGTCGCACAAACTTTGACCATTTGACAACCCCTAGTGAAATTTTATGAGGAAAATATTTGTAGAACATTTTAACCCTCTAAATGGACGTTTTATTAGACTTCTGTGTTTAGTTTTTGAAAAAGGACTAAAATGACCCCTTAAAATGGCAGTTAGAGGGTTAAAATATTCTAAGAAAAGAACCGCCATAAAATTTCACTGCAGACATCAAATCATATTTTGAAGCTCAGATGTGTTCTTATTATAGTATTTTTGCCGTTTTCCAAACGCTTTTGATAAAAAAATGAAAACTTCAGTGGGCTATAAAAAAGAAATCCGAACTGACTTTGCAAAACCCTTTGGTGATTTTGTCCACTTGATGGTCTACTTTTATATGGCGTTGAAGGCATTGAGGCTCAATGCGATGACCCAAAATTTGTTGCACAGTGTAATTTTAGTTTGATCATTAGCGATTTGTCATTAAAGTATAGCGATTTGTCATTAAAGTATAGGGTTTTTATATTTGCTAAATAGCCTTGACAATAGAATGTGACAAATTCCGAAACATGTGTCGATTAAGGCTGGGTTTTTAAGATCTCAGTTAAACTAGGTTGAGTTAATCCGAAAACTGATTTGTGCTGCCATTACCAAGTTTTTAAGAATTACCAACACAAATAAATTTAAAACAAAAAAAAATTGTGAATTTTCTCACTAAACCTTGTGTAATTCAGAAAATTTTCAACCGATTTTAAATTTTTAAACTGTTTTGGATAGAAAAAGAATAGGGATTTTCATGTGAGTGAATTGGTCAATACGTAAAAGAAAGATATCTTTTGATTTTTTCTATAAAATAAATTTTTTTTGTTATTTTTTGAAAATTTTTCGAGTTTATCGATTTTTTTCTACTATAGTTCGTTTAACAACCTTTATATTTATGAGCGTTTTTTAAAGATAATTTAATTCTAAATACGATAAGTTTTATCCTAAAAAAATCGGATAATAATTGACAGAGCTGTGATAATTTTTCTAAAAAAGAAAATTAAGATTTTGCAAGAAATCGCCGTTAAGATAACCCTGGGAAAAAAAATAAATTTATTGGTAATGTTCAATATTTTTAAAGGTTTTTGGCGCGCTGAATCCAAATCTGGCCTTTAAATTGCTCTATCTCGTCAGGTTTTTGAGATATTTAACATAAATTGATATATCAAAAACTTAATAAGATAGCGCAATTTCAGGGTCAAATTCGAATTCAGGAGGTCAAAAACCTTTTAAATAATGATACGCGACCTCTCAGTATGTTCGTTTATTTTTTTATTTTGTTTGCCTGGGTTAACTGCACGGCAATTTCATACAAAATCTTAATTTTCTTTTTTAGAAAAATTATCACAACTCTGTCAATTGTTATCCGATTTTTTGGCATAAAGCTCATTGTATTCACAATTAAATTTTCTTTAGGAATACGTTTATTAGGGTGAAATCAAAAAATGTCAACCAAACCATGTAATCGTGTAATATCCCATACATTGGTTAAAGTATTCGCATATTTTCTTTTGTACAACGTCATATACATTGCCGTTATACATAACTAACATCATTCTGGATATTAAAAAGCTATTTTAAACAAGATATTTTCATTTTTGTAGGCCAAATGTAAACTCCGTCGCCAATAACCATTTCAGTTTTTAAACTTTAACCGGTTATAACTTAAAAACCAATAAGCCAAGAGCTTAATAATTGACTAAATTTTTAAAGAGGTAATGTTGACGTTCTTAAAAAAAAATTTTATATACTCATAACTATCTCTTTTACCCATGCAAACACGGCTTCAATTGTGTAACGATTTTTCGACACTTTTTTTAGGCATTGTGGAACCCGACAATTTTGTTGTTTTTGACGTATTATGTTTAGAAAAATTATATGTTATTGCCCTATTTATTAAACGCGAGGCTATAAAGTATCATTGTGCATCATTGGTTTCAAGTTTTTTCATTGCATATTAATTTCCCGGTATGAAAAGCTAAATCATAAATGAAAAATCGAAAAATGCTGTAAACTCCGTCTCCACGTTTACAACAAAACTACTTAGCGTGTATCTGAAATATCGTCATATTTTGACGTATCTAGTTGACATCTAATGATTTTTTTTCGGAAACCAATTTCCGACAAATAGTTTTTGAAAAAAAGGACAAAAAGTGACGAAATGTAAACTCCGTCTCTGTAAACTCCGTCAACTTTTTTTTTTTTTTTGCAGATAGCAATAAAAAGCTTTATGTAGTTATTAAAACCGATGCAAATATTAACACTAGTCATTCAAAAAATAAAAAAAACTCATTTTAACAGATATAATAATAAATTTATTTTTCATTTCCTTAGAAAAATCCTGTTAAAAAAAAAATAATTGTAAAATCTTTAATAACAAAAACAAGAAAAAAATCCTAATTACAAAAATTGTTAGTAATTACATAAATAAGTTTTTTAAATTACAATAAAATGTTTTAAAAAAAAATTCAAAAAATTTAATGTATTTTTCTATGGTGAATGTAAACTCCGTCACCAAAAAAATCATAAAATTGTCGGTAAAATTTGTTTGAAACAATTTGTAGAAGAGATTTTTTATAGTTATATTAGTAGTGATGTAACATATCGATTTTAATTAAAAAATTCACCAAAAATTAAAATTTTTTGTTTGTACAATTTTGGCTCAAAAACACTGACATTTTTTGATTTCACCCATTAATATAAATGTTGTTGAACAAACTATAGCAGAAAAAAATCGATAAACTCAAAAAATTTTCAAAAAATAACAAAAAATTAGATATTGTTGAAAAAATCCATACATATCTTTCTTATATGTACACAGAAAAAAACGAATTGTTATATTGACCCCCATATTTGTGAATACAATTAAATTTTTCACTGAAAGTGCTCCTATACGGAAATTTGTAATATCAACTAACGTTTGTAAATATTAATTGTTGAAAAAACAATTAATAAATGAGTTTGTAATAGTTCTCCTAAATTATTATTTGTATTGACAAACGTACAAAATCTTAAATTTTTTTTCAACAAAGAAATTCAACAAACACAAAACGTAATTTGTTTATCTAACAAAAGAAAAAAAAATAAATTTTGTTTTCAGCAAAGAAATTCAACAAACACAAAACGTAATTTGTTGATCTAACATAAGAAAAAAAATAAATTTTGTTTTCAACAAAGAAATTCAACAAGCACAAACGTCATTTGTTGATATGGTAAAGGAATTCAACAAACGAATTTGTAATATCAACCAACAGTATTAGTTGTATTGACAAATTAAATTTTTTTTTTATAAAAAAAAAAATTAAAAATAAATTGATTTAAAATCGAGATAAATGTAAGAGAAAATTAATATTGAAATTAAACAAAAGTATTTTGTTAGTCAACATTCTTTTTTATAACACTTAAGAATGTATTTTACTTTTATCGTTTTACCGTTTTTGTCTTAGTTGAAAATTCTTTTTTTTTTCGTTTGTTCTTTATTTCTTTCTTTTTTATATACACATGTTTTAGTTTCGTTTTAGACAAACATAGCAATCGGTAAAAACTTGGAAAGCAAATTCTGTAAAAAAATTATTCCAAAAATATAAAGGCAAAAACAAAACAATAGTTAACAAAACAAAATGTTTATATACATAAAAAGATTAAGTTGTTTTCGAAATACATTTTTTAATAATATTTTCTATGAAATAATTTCAATTGCTGCCGTACCCCTTGCTAGCTCAGATAAAACTAAATTCAAAATCGTTTTTTTTTTTTTTTAATTGTCTTCTTTTTTCATTGTTTGCTTTTTTAAAAAGAAGTACAGGCACAAATAAAAAACAAACTACACGACGAGAGAGAGCATGTTGTCGTAATAGTATGTTTGTGTTTTTGTTTTATACTTTACAAAAGCTACCAAATTCTTTATAGACAGCAATTGTTAAAAAAAAATTTACGATTTTGTTAGATTGACAAAGTTCTTTATATTTATTGATTTAAATTGTTGAAAATATGACTTTTATTTGACAAAGTCGTTTATTGACATAAATAGTTGAAAAAAATATATTTTATTTACAAATTATTGAACATTAATAACAAACGGGTTATTTGAAAGTTAAAAATATATTTTATTTTGTCTTATTGACAAACTGCCACTAATAATTTGTTGAAATTTCCCTTTTATTTTGAAATAAAATTATTTGACGTAGTTTGTTAAAAACAAAATCGAATTTTTGTATTATTGACTAACGGCAGCCGTTTTTACTAAATGTTTGGTTGATATTAGTATAAGACATTCACAATTGCTGTTTGTTGACTTGAATTTTATGATTTTATTTTCTGTGTATAGACCAATTCACACACATGAAAAGCCATATCCTTCCTTTATTCAAAACAGTTGAAAAATTTTAAATCGGTTGAAAAATGTTTAAGTTACACGGGGTTTAGTGAGAAAAGTCCCAAAAAAAGTTTTTTGACAATAACTTTAAAATTTTAGGGTGTCTGGCAAGTTTGATGGGCATTTTTGTGATCTTTTCGACGAGACCTACAACCTTAACTACCTAATTTTAAAAGTATATTCGATTTTGTGTTTTTTTGTAGCACAGTGTTATTTATGTTGTTTATTTTTCGTTCGGCTAAAGTTCATATAAAAATTATAAATAAAAAATCTTAAATTTTTGATATCTTTAATTTTGTTTTATTTTCCATCCGATATTTCGACCAAACATTGATGGTCATCTTCAGGGATATTTTAAACACTGTAATTTTATAAATTACAAAAAGAGCTGATACGTCTTCGCTATTTAACAAATTATCATCAACTGATATATTTTTTTATATAAAAAATCTAACTTTTCTGGCTTATGAAATGCTTTCATGGACCAAGTTGATAAACTAAATTTTTTTTTGGAATTTTTTTCTTAATTAATTTTTTTTACAAAATTTTTTAAATATTTTTTTCCAAAATACGCGAAAAAGTACCCTCATAAATATTTTTTTTATAAATTTTCCCATTATTACCTCGAAAATGCAAATCATCGACCCAACCTAGTATATATGGATTCGGTCAATGTCAAATTTAACTTGATTAAAATTGGTGTATTCATCAAATGAGTGTTACAAAACATGGTTAATCGACTCATTTTTTTTCTTAAGTGTACCCGTTGCGGGAGATAAAGCGACAAGAAAAAATACAATTTACGTTGGAAAAATAAAAGGTTGAATTACTTAATAGTTAATACCAAAATTAAAACTATCAAATTTATTAAAGCTAAAGCAATATTGAAAACAAAACATATTTATCTATTTTATAGAGCAAAAAAATTACAAAAGGAAGTAAAAAAAGTGTATATTAAAAATGTTAAATTATACAAGCAACAGGCACACTAACCCACTACAAGATAAGAAGGAAAAAATATAATAAAAATTTCAATAATTTGAAAGTTTATTTTTTTTAAACATGAAATCGTAATACGATTATAGTATTAAACTAAAACCGTCTTATTTAAACTTTTTTTTTTTGCTGTTTTTGATCATTATTTAAAAATGTCCTCAAATACTGCATTACAAATATAGTCATTAGAACAAAAACCTCCAGCATCCTAAGGAACAAAACAAAAAAAACAAAAAAAAAAGTGAAAATATATACCAGCATTTTATAACAATATACAAATATACACTCTTAACTTAAACATGACTGTTGTAAATGTATGCGAGTGTATGTATATTCATGTATTTATAAATGTTTTTGTTTAAATATCCTTATACATATTCGTATATTATACTCTTTCTCTCTTATACTTGCAAAACCATCATCTACTTCAGGCAAAGTAATATTATATTTAAAGTCATGCGCTGTTTTAACATACAAATTTTCCTTAGAAAAATATTTTTAAATATTTTTTTTTTTTGTAATGAGATATAAAAAAGGAAGCAACAACAAAAAAAAAAATTGAATTTAATAAACAAAGAAAATACGCTTAGTAGAAAAAAAAAATCAAGAGATTTTAAATTTAAGTAAACAAAAAAAATTGAAGAAAAAAAAAACAGAAGAACAAATTTGAAGTACAAACTTTGAAGTAGGTATTTTTTTATCCAAAAGGATTTTAATTTTAAATCTAATTGGATGTCCAACAAAAATAATAAAAAAAAAATTGAAGAAGAAAAATTTGCACAAGACTATAAAAGAAACATTGATATAATATTAATCTATTTAATATAAGAAAAATATCTACCAAAATTCAAATATATTTTACACTATGAACAAAGGTAGTATTTATAAAACTGCATAAGTAGACAAAATTTATACCAAGAAATACATATCGAGGGGTTATATGCAAAAAGTGCTAACTGCAATGTTATCAATTACGAGTTTTTGATAGCAAACTGTCACCAATCATATTAAGAATATTTTTAAAACTATTGGCCCTTACCACAAGAAAACAAAAAGTCTATTTTAAGAAAAGTTTTATTTTAAATTTCAAATTTTCAATACATTTTTTGAAAGTCGATTAAAAAAAAAAAACAATTTGTATGGAAATTAAATTAAAAGCTGATTTTAAATATATTTTGTTGTGCTATGGTAAGGCTGATTGTTTTAATTTTGAATAAGTTTATTTTAGCTCGAGGTCATTTTTCCTTAACTCATTAAATCAAAGATACTCTCATAAAATAATTTTCAAGCAAATTATTTTTCTATTTTAAATTTAATTATGTTGGTAATTTTTGTAAAACTTAGACTTTGTAAGATTCCATTGTCAAAACTATTTAGCAAATATAAAAACACCAAGTTTTGTTTTAAAGCAAATTTGAAATAAAATATTAGCTATTAATTAAATTAGTTAATTTAATTATTTAATAAAATATTAAATTACCTTTAATCAACAATTTGTTGCATGTTCTTAAAAACTTTGATTTTTTAGATAGCTCTATTTGCATACAAGTCCCATATATACAGCATACATATAATAATACACATTCAAATATTAGAAATCTAAATATTAGAACAGATTGTCATAATTGTAATTCAAAGGCCTGATACTTGAAACTTACAAGTGTAAGTGTTAGTAATCCCCCACCAGCACAGTATGAATACTTAATATTTTGTATGCATTTGCTGCTTTACCTACGATGGGGAATATTTGTTGTAAAAGAATGCAGTCATTGGATAAAGTTAGTAATTAAACTAATTGTTTACAATAAACAGGCAAAAAAAGTTAAATTCAACTTGGCCGAATCCAAGAATGGCCTTTACAATGCCCAACGCATTGCGAATTCAAATGCATTTTAGTAAAAAAATGTTTTCTGGTGTTTTTAAATTTTTTTCACGAAAATAAATTGCATAAAACTTTTGACTGGAAAAATTTTATTTTGTAAAAAATCTTTTTTTTTTGTAATTTTTTTTTTATAAAAAGACATTTTTGTTTTATTTTTGTACAATTTTTTTAATAAAAATAGTTTTTTTGAGTAGCAAAAATACTGTGTAAATAATTTTTGTGGCTTACTAATGTCTTTCAAAGCATATTAAGCTTGTTTTCATCAGGTGAATTCGTGACAAACCCCATGCAAAATTTACAGTTTTGCTCTTAACACTGTCTGAACCACTGTCAAAAATAACATAAAAAAAAATTGATTATACAAATTTTATTTCCAAAAAATGGTACTAATTTTAAAATTTTGTATGCACGAATCATCATTCCAAATTTCAAAGGAATCGGGTCAGTCCTTCTGGTAGTCCCCATACAAACCACCCCCCCCCTCCCATATTCACATAATTCCCTTAAAATTCATAAAAATGGAAATATTTGACAACAATTTAATTTTTAGGCGTTAAAACTGTACTTTAGAAACCTTATCAAATCGCAATATAATTGGACCATATTTGGACTTAGTCCTCCATATAAAAATTTCTACCGATATTCAGTTAAATCGGTCTATTGACAAAAAAATAAAGCAATTTCACTAAAATTTGATCTGTATGTGTTTTCTACACTAAATAAAGATCTAACAAAAGACAGATTCAATCGGTCCATATTTGGACTTTGGACCCATTTTCCGGAAAACACTGGTGTAGGGTATCATATGGTCGGTCTTGACCGACTATAATTTTCTTACTTGTTTTTTCATCAATATTTTTTGGTCATAAATTTTTTTTTAATCAATATTTTTTTTCATCAATATTTTTATCACCATTTATTTTTCATCAATATTTTTTTTTTTCATTAATATTTTTTTTTTTCATCACTATTTTTTTTTTCATCAATATTTTTTTTTCATCAATATTTTTTTTCATCAATATTTTTTTTTTCATCAATATTTTTTTTTTCATCAATATTTTTTTCATCAATATTTGTTTTCATCATTTTTTTTATATATATTTTTTTTTTATCAATATTTTTTTTCATCAATATTTTTTTTCATCACATTTTTGTAATATTTTTTTTTTTCAATATTTTTTTTTCATCAATATTTTTTTTTCATCCATATTTTTTTTTTTTATCAATATTTTTTTTCGTCACTATTTTTTTTCATCAATTTTTTTTTTTTTATCAATATTGTTTTTCATCAAAATTTTTTTTTTAATCAATATTTTTTTTCATCAATATTTTTATCATCGTTATTTTTTTCATCAATATTTTTTTTTCATCATATTTTTTTTCATCAATTACTCACTTTGTGATTCCGTTTATAACGCATCAAAATATCGGTCGGGGACCCCGTAAAGTATATATTATTGATCAATGATCGATTCTAAGACATTCTGTGAATGTCCGTCCGTCCGTCTTTCTGTAGATGGCACAATGCAGTCCAAAATAAAAGAGCTAGCCTCGTGAAATTTGGCATGAATATGTCTTATGATCCTAGGCAGGTTAAATTCGTAAATGTGCAAAATCGGCCCAGGGGGAAAAAGTTCCCAATTAAGGAATTAAACCAACCTCTGAAAACCCCGATTTTTTAAGTCTTTTTTTTATATATTTGTTAAACAAATGAAACATGTTTATGCAAGAAAAAGTTCAGAGTCCGGCACTTGGATCGGGGGTACGATTTTTTTTTTGCCCGCCCCGTTTTTAGGGCGTGGATATAAAAAAAATGGTTTAAATAATGATAAAATTGTATAACTTCTTTACAAAAAGCATAATAAATAAATTAGTTAACATTTTTTTGAGAGTTAGAGGTGTTCCCCACAACCCCTACCGAAGGCCCACTCCCCAAAAAAAACGCCTCTGTATTTTTTTAGCATGTTGGGGGTATAAAAAAATTTGGTACAGCCGAATTTAACACTCTCACTTGTTTACTCTGAGAATGTTTTTTCACAAAAACATTTTAACATTTTTGAGGAAATTTTTTCCAAAACAACACTGATTTTGGGTTAACGGGTATGTTTTAGTTTTACAAATGGGGATTTTATTGTTGACCCTTCTTATTATTTTATTAAATTTTACCGGTAAAGAAGTATCACTCTTCTAAGACACTTTCTGACTTTAAAACAAGTGAGAGTGTTAAATTCGGCTGTGCCGAATCTTTTATACCCTCCAAAATGTAAAAAAAAAAAATTGACAGGGGCGTTTCTTTTTTTGGGGGGGGGGGGGGCGAAGTTGATAGGGTCAGTGGGGCACGTTGAGAGCACCTTCCCATCGCGATAAATATACCAAATGTTTCATTTATTTAACAAAAATACAAAAAAACTTGTAAAAACGTGTATTTTTTTAGAGGTTGGTTTAGTTCTTCAAGGGGGAACTTTTTTCCCCCTGGTCCGATTTGGCCAATTTCCGAACTTAACCTGCCTAGGAATATAAGACATATTTATGCCCAACTTGAGGTTCCTAGCTCTTTTATTTTGGACTGCATCGTGTTAACTACAGACGGACGGACAGACGGACGGACGGACGGACGGACGGACGGACGGACGGACATCGCTAAAATGTCTTAGAATCGATCACTGATCAATAATATATATACTTTATGGGGTCCCCGACCGATATTTCGATGCGTTACACACGGAATGACAAAGTGAGTATACCCCCATACTGTAGTTGGAGGGTATAAAAATTCCTGCGAATTTTGTATTTACTCTTGCCCAAAACATTAAATCATGATAATGTTTTGCGGAACATTTGGGTGTACTTGCCAAAGCAAAGTTTTTTTAGAAAAAACAATGTTATATTACGTTGCTATTCCATGGAAAATGAATTGAAATATCAGTCGAGGACCCCATTAAAAAACCAAAAGAGCTGTACATTTCGTAAGTGAGTGCAAAAATAAGTGCAAAAAAGTGTTTTTACATTTTGGAGAGTATAAAAGATTCGGCACCAAAGAATATAGCACTCTCACTTGTTTTATGAACATTTGATAAACAAATGGAAAATTTTGATGCGAAAAGCTTAGGCTTGGTGAAAAAGTAGTTTTGGTAAAAAAAAATGTTTTTTTTTTTCACGAAAAACAAAATTATGTTAAAAAAAATTTAATGAACCCAAAATTTTTGGTAAAAAGAAATGTTGATGAAAAAAGGCTTTTGATTAATTTTTTTGATGAAAAGAAAAATTTTTTGATGTAAAAAAAAATTGATGAAAAAAAAATTTGAAAAACAAATTTTTGGTGAGAAAAAAATTGATAATAAAAAATTTGATAAAAAAAATTGATGAAAAAAAATATGATAAAAAAAATTTATGAAAAAAAAAATTTGATAAAAAAAACATTTGATGACAAAAAACAAATTAATGAAAAAAAAAATTATGACAAAAAAAATAGATGAAAAAACAAAAAAATTGATGAAAAAAAATTTTGATGAAAAAAAAATTTTGATAAAAAAAAATGATGAAAAAAAAAAGTTTGATGAAAAAAAAAAATTTTATGAAAAAATAAATTGACATAAAAAAAGTTTGATGAAAAAAAAAAATTATGAGAAAAAAATTTGATGAAAAAAAAAAATTGATGAAAAAAAAAAATTTGATGAAAAAAAAATTTGATGAAAAAAAAAATTTTTTTTGTTGAAAAATAATTTTGTTACTTTTTATTCACCAGCTGGTGAAAACGGTTTTTTTCACCACGAGGTGACTTATTATTAGAGTATTCAAAACCGAAACCGAAAACCGGTTAACCGGTTTTTTAATTTTTTGAAACTCGACCGGTTTCGAATAGTTTTGAATTTCGAATATTCGAGAAACCGGTTTTTTTGTGTCGGTTAACCGGTTTTTATAAAAAGTTGTAATAGTGTAATGAGTTAAAATATTAATTACATTACACAGTGTTTTAGAAACACTAACATAACTTAGCGGTGCTACCATAATCAGTTTGTGGATATGTTGGTATGTCAATATCAATATCCGGATGTCAACGAGTTCCGGATGTCCGTCTCTTCCTTTAATATTGAAATCAATATCTATTTTTTTTTTTAAATTTGGCACCTTGGAGCTCTATGGCAAATAATTTTTTTTTAAGTAACCTTTTGAAATTGTTGAAATCGGAATAGGCTAAACCCAGCAAAAACATGGTAATGAGTTGTGAAAAGTAATCATTCAATAAGTAACAACTTATTAACATCTGTTTCGGATTACAAAACCCATTACTAGTAATGCCAATTTTTGCTGGGAATCAGCCCAAATGAATATGTTAGGACTGATGTCTGAATTTATTATAAATTGTGCTCCTTAAACAATTCAATAAAAACAAATTTTTAAATAAAATCGCTACTGATTTCATCTTTCAATTGCAAAGAATTCAAATATAGTCGTTACTTCCAATAAACCAAATATTACCGTTGAAATATCGAAGTAATAATACCTTAAAGTCGCATATTATACAAAAACGATAGTTTTTCATTATAAAATGTACCATCAAAATATGATATCGTTTTCGCTATCGAAAATCCTGTCATAACGATAGTAAAGCCGCCTTATTTCAAATTTTTTTTGGAAAAACTTTAGTCCTGAAGATAACCATATCGGTTCGGTAGGAAATTACAAAATCATTTTCGCTGTCGAAATTTCCAGCGAAATAAGGTGACAGTAAAATCACCACAACTTTGGAATGGTATGAACATTTTATTAAATGGGATACCGTAAACGGTGTCATACAGATGATACTGTTTTTGCTATCACTTATCGATTTTGTGTTTATTGAGCTGTGACTTTTTTGAAAAAATATAATTAAGTTTAATTTATTTTTAACCTGAAGAATAAAAACCGGTTTAACCGGTTTTTTTGCTAAAACCGAAACCGGAAACCGGTTTTTTAAAAATAAGCTTTTTCGAATATACCAAAACCCGGTTTTTGAAAATGGCCGGTTTTTTGAATACACTACTTATTATCCAAGTAACAATCCCAAGTTATTAAAATTTTGGTTTTAAGAAAATGAAAATAGTAATTCTTGTTTTTTAGCTTATATAGTCGAACTGAGGTGGCGTCCTGCAACTTTTTTTAAAATTAGACACCAGCCTAAAAACATTATCATGTTAAAATCTAACAATTTGATTTTGAGTGAGACATTTTTCGTATAAAACATTTTTAGATTTTAAGAAAATTTTCTTAGAGAAATATTTTGAGATTCTAAAAAATGAAAAAAAATTTAGATTCTGAGACAGTTCCTGATTTTACTCAAATTTTCTGATTTCATTCAAATTTGTTTTGTTCAATATTTTTTCTCCCTATTTTTTTTTTATTCTATAGAATTTTTTTTTATTCAAAATATTTTTTAATAATTTTTTTTTTACTCAATGATTTCTCTCAAATTTTGTTTTTAATCAATTTTTTTTGTAGGAATATTTTTGACCGAAACAAACCTGATAACGGAGATATTTTATGTTTATATATGGGGACTTTAATACTGATCCTTCTTATTATTAAATATTGCCGGTATCGAAGTACCACTTTTTAAGACAATTTTCGACTTGAAAGATTCTAAGATTTTGAGAAATTTTTCAAATAGAAAAATTCTTAGATTTTACGAAAATTGTTTTAAAGAAAAATCTTAAAACTCTGAGATATAGAAAAATTATTTGTTTCTAAGACATTTTTCATAATAAAAAAATTGTGAAATATTTTTGATACAGAAAAAAATCTCAGCTTCTAGGGCATTTTTTGTAAAGAAAAATGCTTAGATTCTGATACATTTTTCGTTTAAAACAATTTTCAAATAATTATTTTAAAATTTTCCCACAAAATATTATCTTTAGCACTTCCCAAAAAAATGATTTCATACTCTTAAGATCTGCTAGCATATGAATTTATGAATTAATTTTATTATCAACTTTCTTCTGTAGTTTTTTTTTTTTTGCTTTTGTTCTTCTTGTGTTTTATATTTGTAATACGTTGAGAGTTTTATACTATGTAGAACAAAAAAGGTGCACTGCACAAAATAATGGCATAAAATCGTTAATTCTAATATTTCACTGTCAAAACTTCTATAATTGAATTTCTGCATACACAGGAATTTACTACAATTTTTTTTGTAATATTTTTTTTTTTGCTTTCATTCATTCTTTATTTCCTTTCCTTTTCTTTTGTAACAAGAAGTAAAAAAAAAACAAAATATAAAAATAAGAAAAATAAAAATGGTAAGAAAAGTTTGACTATACCTTGCAAACACTTTAACTTTTCAAGTCGTACAGAAAAAAATAAATTTTTCATGCAACACACAGTTTTTTTTTTGTAGGAATTTGTGTTGCTTTTTTTCTTACATTGCAATCGCTAATTCAAGCCATAGTTTTGAGTTTTCCTTTTTTTTATATTTTTTACTTTTTCTTGTAATTTTTTTGTTTGTTTTCAGAACGAACACCTTCTATATCCTATTCTGGTGCTTATTCTTTAAGTATATAAAGCATTAAAGTTTCATAAGAAATACAGATGTATGTGTTAGTGTATGTTTAAAAGTTTTTTTTTATATGTATGCACCATAATAGTTTATATTTTGTATGTGTGTATGTGTACGGGTTAGTGTGTTGCACTTGTAGTTTATGGTTTGAACTTGCATTGAAAAGTATTTTTTTTTTTTTTTGGAAAAAGTTTTTTTCTTTTCTCCAGCTTCTTAGTTTTTGTTTTTTTTTTTCTACTTTTCAATGAGAAAAAATGAGAGCTCTAAAGAAAATACTAACAATATTAGAAATTATAATACTCATTGTTACACGCAATATGGTTTCAGTTATTCGAAATGCCATCAATTAAAAATTGCATTGTTTGTATAACTAAAACTTGGTACTTTTTTTATACTTCTTAGTTATTTTCGAATTTTTTTCCCCTACAATTAGTTTATTAAGTTAATCCAGATGTTAGATCTTTAAGACAATTTGTATTCAAATATTTATGAATAAACCAAAAAATCTTTAACATTAAGTTCCCCTTTTCAGAACTATGCCAACCCAGACTATAAGAAAAATATCTCAGAATCTAAGACTTTTCCTATAGAAAAAATGTCTCAGAATCTTTTCTATAGGAAAAATGTTTCAGAATCTGAGACTTTTTAACATGATAATGTTTTAACATGATAATGTTTTAAGGCTGGTGTCTAATTTTAAAAAAGTTGCAGGACGCCACCTCCGTTTGACTATATAAGCTAACAATTAACGAAAAAGAAAACAAGAATTACTATTTTCATTTTCTTAAAACCAAAAATTTTAAAAACTTGGGTTTGTAACTTGGATAATAATTCACCTCGTGGTGCATTAAACCGTTTTCCACCAGCAGGTGAATAAAAAGTAACATAATTATTTTTGAACAAAAAAAAAAAATTTTTTTTTTTCATCATTTGTTTTTTGTCATCAATTTTTTTTTTTTTCATCAATTTTTT
This sequence comes from Pegoplata infirma, assembly GCA_963921195.1. Lineage (NCBI taxonomy): Eukaryota > Metazoa > Arthropoda > Insecta > Diptera > Anthomyiidae > Pegoplata > Pegoplata infirma. The sequence continues at coordinate 12,589,371 of OY992536.1, forward strand.
TTTTCATAATTTTTTTTTTTTTTCATCAAACTTTTTTTTTCATCAATTTTTTTTTTATAATTTTTTTTTTTTCATCAAACTTTTTTGTTCATCATTTGTTTTTTATCAAATTTTTTTTTTTATCAATTTTTTTTCATCAAATTTTTTTTTCATAAATTTTTTTTTTATCAATTTTTTTCTCACCAAAAAAAATTTTTTTTCATAGTTTTTTTCATTTATATTTTTTTACATCAAAAAATTTTTTTTTTCATCAAAAAAATTCATCAAAAACTTTTTTTCATCAAATTTTTTTTTCACCAAAAATTTTGGGTTCATTAATTTTTTTTTAAATAATATTGTATTTCGTAAAAAAAATAATTTTTTTTTACCAAAACCACTTTTTCACCAAGTCTAAGCTTTTCGCATAAAAATTTTCCATTTGTTTATTAAATGTACATAAAACAAGTGAGAGTGTTGTATTCTTTGGATCCGAATCTTTTATACTCTCCAAAATGTAAAAACACTTTTTTGCACTTATTTTTGCACTCACTTACGAAATTTACAGTTCTTTTGGTTTTTTAATGGGGTCCTCGACTTATATTTCAATTCGTTTTGCATTAAATTGCAAAGTATTATAACATTATTTTTTCTAAAAAAACTTTGCTTTGGCAAGTACACCCAAATCTTCCGCAAAACATTATCCTGATTTAATGTTTTGAGCAAGAGTACAAAATTCGCAGGCATTTTTATAAGAAAAACGTCTCAGAATCTGAGACTTTTTCTATATGAAAAATGTCTCAGAGCCTGAGACTTTTTCTAAAAGAAAAATGTCTCAGAACCTGAGACTTTTTCTATAAGAAAAATCTGATTTTTTTTGTTATAGGAAAAATGTTTCACAAACTGAGACTTTTTCTATAAGAAAAATGTCTCAAAATCTGAGAATTTTTCTATAAGAAAAATGTCTCAGAATCTAAGACTTTTTCTATAAGAAAAATGTCTTAGAATCTAAGACTTTTTCTATAAGAAAAATGTCTCAGAATTTGAGAATACATATTTCTATAAGAAAAATGTCTCAGAATCTGAGAATATTTCTATAAGAAAAATGTCTCAGAATATGAGACTTTTTCTATAAGAAAAATGTCTCAGAATCTGAGACTTTTTCTATACGAAAAATGTAAAATCTGAGACTTTTTCTATAGAAAAAATGTCTGAGAATCTAAAACTTTTTTTTGGAAAAATGTCTTAGAATCTGAGACATTTTCTATAGGAAGAATACCTGAGACTGCTTGTATAGGAAAAATGTCTGAAACTCTTTCTATAAGAAAAATGTCTTAGAATCGAAGACTTTTTTTAAGAAAAATGCCTCAATATCTGAGACGTTTTCTATAAGACACTGAGACTTTTTACGAAAAATGACTCACAATCAGAATTTCTCAGAATCTAATAATTTTTCTATAAGGAAAATGTTTCAGAATCTAAGACAGGAAAATTGTCTCAGAACCTGAGATTTTCCTATAGAAAATGTCTCAGATCCTGCGACATTTTTTCTATAGAAAAATCTCAGACTCTGAGACATTTTTCTTGTCTTAGATTCTGAGACATTTTTCTTATAGAAAATTATCAGATTCTGACTTATTTTTCTTAAAGAAAAAGTCTCAGATTCTTAGACATTTTTTTATAGAAAAAGTCTCAGAATCTGAGACATTTTTCTTATAGAAAAATTCTTAGATTCCGAGACATTTTTCTTATAGAAAAAGTCCCAAATTCTGAAATATTTTTCTTGTAGAAAAAGTCTAAGACTTTTTTTGACACTCAGATTCTGAAACATTTTTTTTATAGAAAAAGTCTTATATTCTGAGAAATTTTTCTTAAAGAAAAACCTTAAGATTCTGAGACATTTTTCTTATAAAAAAAGTCTCAGATTCTGAGACAGTTTTTATACCCTACACCACTCTGTGGTACAGGGTATAATGAGCTTGTGCTGATGTTTGTAACTACCCGAAATATTGGTCCTAGACCTACTTTCAAGCATACCGATCGACTCAGAATTACTTTTTGATTCGATTTAGCGATGTCCGTCCGCCTGTCCATCTATCGGTTTAAGCACGATACAGGTCGCAATTTTCAATCAATTGACTTGAAATTTGAAACTTAAGCATCTTTTGGCCCAAGGACGAATCCTATTGAAATTGGAGAAAATCGGTCCTAACCTATCCCCCATACAAACGCCTCTTTGGATTTTGCTAAAATGACTCTAATAACCGTATTATAATAGATATCGCTTTGATTTAGCAGGTAATCAAATTTTGTATGCAAGAATCACCATTCCAAATTTCAAAGGAATCGGGTCAGTCCTTCTGGTAGTCCCCATACAAACCACCCTCCCGATATTCACATAATTCCCTCAAAATTCATAAAAATGGAAATATTTGATAAAATTTTTTTTTTAGGTTTTAAACGTGTACTTAAGTAACCTTATCAAATCGGAATATAATTGGACCATTTTTGGACTTAGTCCCCCATATATAAATTTGGACCGATATTCAGTTAAATCGGTCAATTGACAAAAAAATAAACCAATTCCACTAAAATTTGACCTGTGTGTGTTTTCTACACTAAATAAAGATCTAACAACGACAGATCCAATCGTTCCATGTTTGGACTTGGGACCCATTTTCAGGGAAACACTAGTGTAGGGTATCATATGGTCGGTCTCGACCGACTATAACTTTCTTACTTGTTTTTTATAGAAAAAGTCTTAGATTTTGAGACATTTTTGTTATAGAAAAAGTTTCAGATGCTGAGAGATTTTTCTTTTAGAAAAAGTCTCAGATTCTGAGACGTTTTTCTTATGGAAAAGTCTTAGATTCCGAGACATTTTTCTTATAGAAAAGTCTCAGATTTTGAAATATTTTTCTTAAAGAAAAAGTCTCAAACTCTGAGACATTTTTCTAATAAAAAATTTCAGATTGTGAAATATTTTTTTATAGAAAAAGTCTTAGATTCTGAGACATTTTTCTTATAGAAAAAGTCACAGATTTTGAGACATTTCGATTATAGAAAAAATCTCGGAATCTGAAACATTTTGCTTAGAGAAAAAATCTCGGACTCTGAGACATTTTTCTTATAGAAAAAGTCTCAGATTCTGAGACATTTTTCTTATAGAAAAAGTCTCAGATTCTGAGACATTTTTCTTATAGAAAAAGTCTCAGATTCTGGGACATTTTTCTTATAGAAAAAGTCTCAGATTTTTTCTTGTTGAAAAAGTCTCAGATTTCGAGACATTTTTCTTTTAGAACAAGTTTCAGATTCTGATAAATTTTTCTTATAGAAAAATTCTCAGATTCTGAGATATTTTTTTTTTTTAGAAAAAGTCTAAAATTCTGAGACATTTTTCTTATAGAAAAAGTCTCAGATTCTGAGACATTTTTCTTATAGAAAAAGTCTCAGATTCTGAGACATTTTTCTTACAGAAAAAGTCTCAGATTCTGAGACATTTTTCTTATAGAAAAAGTCTCAGATTCTGAGACATTTTTCTTATAGAAAAAGTCTCAGATTCTGAGACATTTTTCTTATAGAAAAAGTCTCAGATTCTGAGAAATTTTTCTTATAGAAAAAGTCTCAGATTCTGAGACATTTTTCTTATAGAAAAAGTCTCAGATTCTGAGACATTTTTCTTATAGAAAAAGTCTCAGATTCTGAGACATTTTTCTTATAGAAAAAGTCTCAGATTCTGAGACATTTTTCTTATAGAAAAAGTCTCAGATTCTGAGACATTTTTCTTATAGAAAAAGTCTCAGATTCTGAGACATTTTTCTTATAGAAAAAGTCTCAGATTCTGAGACATTTTTCTTATAGAAAAAGTCTCAGATTCTGAGACATTTTTCTTATAGAAAAAGTCTCAGATTCTGAGACATTTTTCTTATAGAAAAAGTCTCAGATTCTGAGACATTTTTCTTATAGAAAAAGTCTCAGATTCTGAGACATTTTTCTTATAGAAAAAGTCTCAGATTCTGAGACATTTTTCTTATAGAAAAAGTCTCAGATTCTGAGACATTATTCTTATAGAAAAAGTCTCAGATTCTGAGACATTTTTCTTATAGAAAAAGTCTCAGATTCTGAGACATTTTTCTTATAGAAAAAGTCTCAGATTCTGAGACATTTTTCTTATAGAAAAAGTCTCAGATTCTGAGACATTTTTCTTATAGAAAATGTCTCAGATTCTAAGACATTTTTCTTATAGAAAAAGTCTCAGATTCTGAGATATTTTTCTTATAGAAAAAGTCTCAGATTCTGAGACATTTTTCTTATAGAAAAAGTCTCAGATTCTGAGACATTTTTCTTATAGAAAAAGTCTCAGATTCTGAGACATTTTTCTTATAGAAAAAGTCTCAGATTCTGAGACATTTTTCTTATAGAAAAAGTCTCAGATTCTGAGACATTTTTCTTATAGCAAAAGTCTCAGATTCTGAGACATTTTTCTTATAGAAAAAGTCTCAGATTCTGAGACATTTTTCTTATAGAAAAAGTCTCAGATTCTGAGACATTTTTCTTATAGAAAAAGTCTCAGATTCTGAGACATTTTTCTTATAGAAAAAGTCTCAGATTCTGAGACATTTTTCTTATAGAAAAAGTTTCAGATTCTGAGACATTTTTCTTATAGAAAAAGTCTCAGATTCTGAGACATTTTTCTTATAGAAAAAGTCTCAGATTCTGAGACATTTTTCTTATAGAAAAAGTCTCAGATTCTGAGACATTTTTCTTATAGAAAAAGTCTCAGATTCTGAGACATTTTTCTTATAGAAAAAGTCTCAGATAAGAAAAATGTCTCAGATTCTGAGACATTTTTCTTATAGAAAAAGTCTCAGATTCTGAGACATTTTTCATATAGAAAAAGTCTCAGATTCTGAGACATTTTTCATATAGAAAAAGTCTCATTTTTCTTATAGAAAAAGTCTCAGATTCTGAGACATTTTTCTTATAGAAAAAGTCTCAGATTCTGAGACATTTTTCTTATAGAAAAAGTCTCAGATTCTGAGACATTTTTCTTATAGAAAAAGTCTCAGATTCTGAGACATTTTTCTTATAGAAAAAGTCTCAGATTCTGAGACATTTTTCTTATAGAAAAAGTCTCAGATTCTGAGACATTTTTCTTATAGAAAAAGTCTCAGATTCTGAGACATTTTTCTTATAGAAAAAGTCTCAGATTCTGAGACATTTTTCTTATAGAAAAAGTCTCAGATTCTGAGACATTTTTCTTATAGAAAAAGTCTCAGATTCTGAGACATTTTTCTAATAGAAAAGGTCTCAGACTCTGAGACATTTTTCTTTTAGGAAAAGTCTCAGATTCGGAGACATTTTTCTTATAGAAAAAATCTCAGATTCTGTGAAATTTTTCTTATAGAAAAAGTTTCATTTCCTGAGACATTTTTCGTATAGAAAATGTCTCAGATTCTAAGACATTTTTCTTATAGAAAAAGTCTCAGATTCTGAGATATTTTTCCTATAGAAAAAGTCTCAGATTCTGAGACATTTTTCCTATAGAAAAAGTCTCAGATTCTGAGACATTAATCAGAGTTATTGAAAATATCGTAGATTCTGAGTCATTTTCTTATTGAAAAAGTCACAGATTATGAGACATTTTGCTTATAGAAAAAAATTTCGGACTCTGATACATTTTTCTTACAGAACATGTCTCAGATTCTAAGATATTTTTCATATACAAAAAGTCTCAGATTCTGAGTCATTTTGCTTATAGAAAAAGTCTCAGATTCTAAAACATTTTTCTATAAGAAAAATATCTCAGATTCTGAGATATTTTCTTAAAGAAAAAGTCTCAGATTTAAATACATTTTTCTCGTAGAAAAGTTCTCAGATATGACACTTAATTATATTTAAACCTTTTTTATTTGCAAAACACCCAGAGTAGCATTTATTTTGGAAACCTGTTGGCAGTCATCTGCTGAAGTAGATGATCAAAGAGCTGTTTGGTCAACTTTACTTTGTCATCAAATTTTTGGCGTAATATTAATATTTACAATGCCTTTATCATTGACCCACTTCTGGAAGCCGCGAATTTTTTTTGTATTGTATAAAATATTATTGTCATTTACAATTCATAAATATTTAAGTTTATGCCAACAGTTATTTCCGTTTCCTTTCAATATTTATACATTCGCACATAACCAAACACACAAACACACACTGGTATAAGGCATAATGCCGTCGGCTTTGCCAACCATTAACATAAATATAGTTTCCGTACGTACGAACGTACATAAGTTAGTATTGTAATGACACTTATAAGGATAATAGTGTATGCATTTAGTACGTTCTTGAAATTTTTACAATAATTGATTTGTTCATTGAGTTTTTTTTTTTTCATTTTTTAATCTTTTTTCTAGTTTTTTTTTTTTTCTTCCTAAAATAATGATAAAAATAGAAAGTTAAGAGAGAATTAAAACGAGATGTATACATAATTAATTCAAGAGTTGTATAATAATATAGAGATTTTTATTATCGAATACTAAATGGTTTTTAAGGTTTGATTTTATGATTTTATGATTTTTTTGTGTTTTAATTATTTTAGTGAAAAGGGAATGAAATATTGTATTAATGGTTTATATTTCATATTCTATTTTTGATTTTATTTGAAAAGGGAATGAAATATGGAATCATCGATTACGCCGTGCGACAGCCAAATTTTAAGGATAAAGTTTTGAAAGAATATTAATTACCTTCTTTTTCTGAAATAATGAAATGGAAAAATTAGCGGACGTCCTCATCTTTCATTTGCCATCACTAGAGGGATGCTAGGACAAGTACAAATATTAAAAAAAAATTAACAAAAATTAATCTTAAATTTTAAAGTCCTTTTAAAAGGAAACAGGATCACGTAAAGAAAAACTGTAAATGCAGTTTTACTCCATTCCATCTCTACTTTCAGACATATATCATCCAGTTCATATTCAACAACTTTTTTTCTTTTTGTCGGTTAGTGTTATATATATTTAAAATTACCTATTAAATTATTTATTTCCATTAACAAAATATTAAAGTTTTTTTTTCTAGTTGCTTAAATTATGTTAAACAAAATTATATAACTGTGGTTAGCAATTTAAATCAATGCCGTTAACCTCAGTTATGGGTTTTGGGCATTTAAATAAGGTTAATGACGGTTACAGTTTAAATCGATTAGTATTATTCTGTTTCTAATAATGGAAATGTTAGATATTTTTGTGTATAAATGGTAGTTGGGTAGACGTATGATTTATATGGTTTTGTATTTGATATTAATCATACGCATATACCTAAGACAAATAATTATATGTGCACTGTGTTATATTGAGTTATAGGAAAGAAAACAAAATATTTTTTCAAGTTTGGTTAATATTTTGTTATGTTTTTAAGTAAGCTTTAAAATCATAAAAACATTAATTTTAAACTTTATTTTTTAATACAGAAAATTAGGAATAAAAATATACTTCATAGAAAATAATTATATGTGCAAAAAGGAAAATTCATATATTTTCTTTATGATATACAATATAACTAGGTTATATGAATATTTAATGAATATTTATACTTGTTTTAGACTACGAAGCATAAAACCAATCAAGTTTTTTAATGTGCCAATACCATTTTTCCCTCGATTCGTCAATATCGCAAATTTAAGTCCTTAGTGCGTAGTGTACCGCTTTGACTTTGAAATGACCTTGGCAGAAAGGGTCCTAAGGAAGAATTTAGTTAGGTTTATGTCAGGACTAATGGTTGGCCACTTCATTACTGGTATGCTGAGCGCATTAAACAAGACTTTTGTCAAACCAGTGACATGGATTGGAGCGTTTTCTTGGTGGAATGTCCAATTATCTCCACACAGTTCGGTAGCAAAGTCTATTAAATGTTCCCGAACAAGTAAAAATGTATTATTGCATTGTTTTTAGTATGGGCAAATCATATTCGGAACGGTCCTCCTGATCCAAATGCATCCCATACCATAACGGATTCGCAACCGTGATTTTACAATTAGCACGTTTGGCGCGGCTGTCTTAAATCTCTCCAATATTGGTGTTGACGATCATTGCCATCCAAATTAAACTTTTTTTATCACTAAATATGACGAAAAAAGTTAAATTAAGACGGCGCTGATGGTCACCACTTCTCTTGTAGAGATTTAACACATTTCCGCCAAACGTGCTATTTTCGAAAGCACAGTTTCGAATCCGTCATGGTATAGGATGCATTTGGATCATGAGGAAGGGTTTGGATATGATTTTTTTCCAATAAAAATAATGCAAAAATATATTTTTACTTGTTGGGGACCATTTAATAGACTTTGCTACCGAACTGTATGGATATAATTGGACATTCTCACAAGATAACGCTGTAATCCATGTCACTCGTTTGACAGAAACTTTCTATATGCGCACAACATACCAGTATTGAAGTGGCCAGGCATTAGTCCGGATCTACACCCAATTAAATTCCTCTTTAGGACCTTTTCTGCCAAGGTCATTTCAAAGTCAAAGCTGTACAAGACCATTAAAGGACTTTAAATTTAAATACTGACAAAACGGGGGACAAGGGGTATTGGTACATTAAAAAGCTTGGCGGGTTTTATGCCTCCTAGGTTTAAAAAAGTTTAAATACACAAGGCGAACACAAATTTTCACAAAATACTCAATTATATTGCAAATCAAAAAGAATATATAGGAATTTTCATTTATGCACATATAATTATTTTCTAAAGAAAATATATGAAGTATTTCCTTTTTCGTTATTTTCAGTATTAAAAAATAAGGTATAAAATTAAAATGTTTATGATTTTAATGCTTATATATAAACATAATAAAATATTAACCAAACATGAAAAAATAATTTCTTTTCTTTCCTATAACCCAATATAAAAAAAAAATGCACATATAATTATTTGTCTTAGGTATGTACATTTTTGGTGGAAAATGTTGTATATGTTTGCTATAAATGGTACTGGGTAGACGTATGAGCTATATATTGTTTAACTGTATTTGATATTAATCATACGCGTATGCATTTTTGGTACACACATGAATATGAGATATATTTCTCGAATTGACCAGCAGGGTGGAAAGACTTTTGGTTTTTCTTTTTTTGATTTCGTTAGCGTCGCGACGATTGAGTTTTCGAGACAATACAAACAAATATTGGAGCTGTTGGGCAATGTCTTTTGGTTCCTTTTAACATGATAATGTTTTTCGGTTGGTGTCTTATTTTAAAGGTGGCGCAGGACGCCACCTCAGTTTTTCTATATAAGCAAATGACTTAAAACTAAGAAAATATAAATTATCGTTTTCATTTTCCACAAAAGGTTTTTTCCAAAAAGGTTTGTCATTTTCCGAAGGTTTTTGGCTACGGTTTTATGTTTGATAGAAAATTTTTAAAGGTTTTGTCTCGATGATTCCAAATCTGTAATTCAAATTCAAATTTCCATCACGTCTAGAATTTTAATTACACTGTGCTACAGTGAAAAAATACTTCTGATGTGACATAGTATAGGTTGTTGGTCTTGTCGAGTAGATCACAAAAATGCCCATTAAACTTGCCAGACACCCTCAAATTTTAGAGTTATAGTCAAAAAACTTTTTTTGTGACTTTTCTCACTAAACCTTGTGTAATTCAGAAAATTTTCAACCGATTTTAAATTTTTTAACTGTTTTTGATAGAATAAGGATGGGGCTTTCCATCTGTGAGAATTGGTCTATACATATAAGAAAGATATCTATTGATTTTTTCTAAAAAATCATTTTTTTTTTGTTATTTTTTGAAAATTTTTCGAGTTTATCGATTTTTTTCTGCTATAGTTCGTTTAACAACCTTTATATTTATGAGCGTTTTTTTAAAGATAATTTAATTCTTAATACGATAGGCTTTATCCTGAAAAAATCGGATAAAAATTGACAGAGTTGTGATAATTTTTCTAAAAAAGAAAATTAAGATTTTGCAGGAAATCGCCGTTCAGATCAGTGTTGAAAATACTGCCTAGATTTTCAGCAAAAACACATAATTTGTACTGTTTTGTCAGCATAAACATTTTCAAAACAAAACAGCAGTCAAGAACTGAGCTGTTAAAAATTGTCAATTTTCTTCAGCAGCAGTACAGTAAAAGTTTTTTTTTTGAAATTGACAAACTTGCCAGCACACAGTTCAGCTTCAGTTTAAAAAAACAAAAAACAGCACACACGACTGAATTGTCTGGTTACTGCGCTGCACAAGTTATGTTTGTTGTACGGGACTTGCAGCATGGAAAATAAAAATTGAACACGACTCGTCAGCATGAAATTTTTTTATTTGGCTGCTGAAAATTAAATGAACGTACTTATAAAGTAGATATTTCTTTGTACAAGTAATGGCATGTTGTATTATATAATTAAGAATAATGTTTCAAACGTAAAGATAATGCTTTAACAAAAATGTTAAGAAATTTTTCTAATGTTTTGAAAATTTTTTAAATTTAACTAAAAATTATTTTAAAAAAAAGTTTTAAAATTTTCTAAGTTCTAAGTAAGTTTTAACGGTTTAAAGTTTCATTAAAAATGCTTAAAAAAAAATTTAGGTTCCAAAATTTTTTGGAAAATATTTGAAGTAAACAAATAAAAAAAATAATTAAGTGCCAAAATTTTTATTTGAAAATTTTTTTAAAACACAATTTTTTTTTTTACTTTATTAAAATTTTTTTTTTGAAAATTTGGTATGAATTTAAGTGTTTTATTAACAGAAAATTCCAAAATTCCAAGTTCCATAAAATTTTTTAAAATAAGTGTCAGACACAATTGTTTTTTACTAACTACCCGAGTAAAAAAAATGATATGACACAATATATAATTCAATATGGGTTCGTGTCTATTTTGATATAATCTTATACGAAAAATGGTTTCATAAGACTTGATCGAATATTATCTAATAATATCAGTTTATATAACTTTATATCGACTTTGATACGAGTTTTGGTCTAATCCAATGATATAAAATTATATCCAATTATATTAAAATCGGATGTTTTTTTTAGTTTTTAATAAAAAGTTGAAAAATTAAAATAATACAAATCAGTTGTTCTTGAAAAAAACTTAGAAAAATTTCAAAAAATGGAGTCATGTTAAATTTTATATAAAACACTTAGAAAATATTTTCAAAAAAAATTGTCCTTGGAAAAACTTAGACCGTATTTACATTAGGCAATTTTAATTGCGGCAATTCTGATTTTATCGTGTATCAGAGAGAGATCTAAGATTCTTCCCTCTCTCTCTCTCTGATACACTAGAAAATCAAAATTGCCGCAATTAAAATTGCCTTATGTAAATTCGGTCTTAGAAAAATTAAAAAAAATGGTGTCATATAAAATTTTATATAAAACACTTAGAAAATATTTGCGATAAAAAAATGTTCCTTGAAAAAAAACTTAGAAAAATTTTAAAAGATGGAGTCATATAAAATTTTATATAAAACACTTAGAAAATATTCGTGACAAAAAAGTGGTGCTTGAAAAAAACTTAGAAAAATAAAAAAATATGAAGTCATATGAAATTTTTTATAAAACACTTTGAAATATTCGCGATAAAATATGTTCTTAAAAAAACTTAAAAAAATTAAAAAATAATGGAGGCATATAAAATTTTATATAAAACACTTAGAAATTTAAAATGACGCATGGGGCTAGATGTTACAACATATAGTTATGTATGGTGATATCTTAAAAAAATCCCCCATCAAAATTTATTATATAAATTTATCTCGCAAGACATAGTGTCACACATGATCATATATGAAATAATATGACTATATAAAAGTATATACGATCATATTAAATAATTTTTACTCGGGTAACGAAAACTAATATGATGAAAACAAAAAGTTAAATATGGGCTGAAACGCGTTAACGGTCACACCAAAAAACCGATTTAGATATAATTATGCCAAAATATTAGAATAAGTGCAAATAAAAATTTTTTTCTTGAAATATTTTTAGAGTTATAGAGATGGGAAGTTTTAATTTTTTTGCAAAGATCATATTTGGTTGAATTTTTATTGACACTTTGATCGATAAAAATTTATTTTAAAAAAACGAATTTTAAAGTATTTTTGACGACCTTTTCACTGGCATTGGTGGTTTTTTAAAAAAAATAAACATTTTAACTTAAATTTCAAGGTCAAATTATTAAAAAAAAATTTATCTTATAAAGCGCCTATTTTGAGATTTTTTTTAAAAAGACCGCAATAAGGAACACTCGACTGGATCGAGTGTTCCTTATTGCGAAAATATTTTTTTATTTGTTTTTATACACGCGGTATTCGTACTTTTTGAGTGTTATTTTATACAAAACAATAATTTTTAAATGTAAAAACTCAGTTAAAATAATATCAAAATAGGCGCTTTATAAGATACATTTTTTTAATAATTTGACCTTGAATTTTAAGGTCAAATTTATATTTTTTTTAAAAAACCAACAATGCCATTGAAAAGGTCGTCAAAAATCCTTTAAAAATTTTTTTTTAAAATAAATTTTTATCGCATCAAAGTGTCAATAAAAATTCAACCAAATGATCTGTGCATAAAAATGAAATGATCGGTGCATTAAAATGAAAACTTTCCATCTCTGTAACTCTAAAAATATTTCAACAATTTTTTTTATTTGAGCTTTAGAATACCTACTGTACTATTATTTTAGACTTGAAGTTTATTTTTTATAATTTTTTCAACTTCGCATTAATTTATCTATTTATTTATTTAATATAAAAAATATTGATTTTTTACTGATATAAATTAATTGAATTAAAAAGATTTTTTTTCAAATGAACCTTGCATTTTTTTATTTATTGAACCTTTTTTCTTCTTATGTATACAAGAAGTTCTCTCGTTACAATGTACGAGTTTATTTTCGTTTATATTTATTTGCTTGTCAGCAGCTCACCACTTTTTGAATTGTAACTTGCAGTGGATTTCTCAAAACAACGTTTGTGCTGTTTGTGTGCTGCCTAATTTTTTTACTGTTGCTGGTTTGTCAGTATTTGTTTTTTTTTAAATCAACCACCATCAGCACAACACAAAAAAGTTCAGCAGCAAAAAAGTGACTGGACTGTTTTGTTAGAAATGTAAACTGAACTGATGGGTTGCAGTATTTTTTTTAAATTATCGACAACTTGACTGGAAGTGAAAATTAAAAATGTGTAATGAATTTCAGTTTTTTAATCACTGGTTCAGATAACCCAGGCAAAAAAAAAATTAATTTATCATAAATGGTCATGTTCAATATTTTTAAAGGATTTTGGCGCGCTGAGTCCGAATATGGCCTTTAAATTGCTCTATCTCGTCAGGTTTTTGAGATATTTAACATAAATTGATATATCAAAAACTTAATAAGATATCGCAATTTCAAGGTCAAATTCGAATTCAGGAGGTCAAAAACCTTTAAACTAATGAAACTTTTAAACTAATGATAAGTTCGTTTATTTTTTTTTTTTTGCCTGGGCAAAATTCGGCATTTTCATACAAAATCTTAATTTTCTTTTTTAGAAAAATTATCACACCTCTGTCAATTGTTATCCGATTATTTTGACATAAAACTCATCGTATTCACAATTATATTTTCTTTAGGAATACGTTTATTTATATAAATGTTGTTGAACAAACTATAGCAGAAAAAAATCGATAAACTCGAAAAATTTTCAAAAAATAACAAAAAAAAATAGATATTATTGAAAAAATTAATACATATCTTTCTTATACGTATGGATCGATTCTCACACATGAAAAGTCCTATCCCTCTTCTATCCATAATAGTTCAAAAATTGAAAATCGGCTAAAAAGTTTCAGAGTTACACGTGGTTAAGTGAGAAAAGTCAAAAAAAAAAAGTTTTTTGACAAAACTTTAAAATTTAATTTTTATTTAGAGGCATGTCACAGACTCAAATCCGTTCGGATTTGGAAAAAGTAGTTTACTCGTATAACGCAAAGCGAATATTTTTTTTCGGATAAACCCACTTTTATGCAATTCCATTCCACTTTGATTTCTGAAAGTGATTTCATTCCGAAAATTATAATATTCGTTTCGTGTTTTACGAGAAAACCACTTTTTTCAAATCCGAACGGAATTGAGTCTGTGACATGCTCCTTAGTTCGGTTTTGAGTCCATAATAATTATTTCTGAAAAATAATAATTGTTGTACAATGAGAAAATCTGAAAAAAATCAATTGACAACACAGGCTAAGTGGAGATGTCGACAGCTTTCGGAAGATGCCACCCTTCCATCATCAGCACTCTTTCGATTACCACACACTTAATGTGTGTCAGATTAAAACTAGCCATTTAAATGAAACTTTTGAACGAATTGAATATCGGAATTACTTTTATCTTGAATAACGCGTGTACCCACCATCATTTGTGTTGTATTCATTTGGCAGAAACTTACCCCCAGTTTCTGTAATACGAACGTCATTCGTCTGCGTCGAATTTGCATGTTTTTGTTACAATAACAAAATACACACAAATTCGTAACGAATGAATGATGTTCGTGTTAAAGAAACTGGCGGTTAATCAATCTCAAATTTTTAACAGAGTTGTATTTTTCTCATTGTTAACCCTGAGTAGAACTTTTCAATTTTTCTCCATTTTTGACCCAGTTTTGAACCCCTAAATCCCCGATATGGCCTATAAGCCGAGACAACCCAACATTAAAATCGTTTCTTTTATATATATTTTAAGTTTCAGGCAAATCGGTTCATAAGGGTTGGAATACTTCCCTTGTAAGACTTAAAAAACAAACAGTCTTTTAAAAATAATGCCTCATATTAAACAAAAACAAATTACCATTTTTCACGTCTGCAGCCAACTGGTGTTGGCACTTCATATCCATCAATATCCAATAGCTTTAAATCCAATTTTTTTTTTTGTTTTTAAATATTTATTTTATTTCAATTGTCCAAATACATCATAGTCCAATAGAGAGAAACTCTTCAAATGAAATCTAATTTTTGTTTTTTCCACATCACATAAACTAATAAAACAAGAAAAAAAACCCACTACGTTTCAATTCAAAGAGAATGTCTACACACCAGTACCCAGCACGATTCGTTTGCCAGTCAAGCAGGCAGGCAGGCAGGCAGGCAGACACAAAAAAGTTCTACATTTTGAACTTGATTTTTTCTTTTTAATTGAATCACAAAGTAATTGTTTTATAAAACGGAATATTAAATTTTCTTTTATGTGTGTGTGTGTGTTTGTGTGTATTGAAAAAATAGTTTAAATAAATTTATCTATATATTACATGATTTATTTATTTTTATTTTATTTTGTTGGAAATTTTTTGTTTTTGAAATCAGCTTAAACACCACATGCTGTATTTTATATTTGAGTAGAAGGACAGGCAGGGGATGTGGTTTGTTCCCATTTTACATGTTTTAACTTCAGCCGCTGGCATGTCAATAAAATAAACTCTATTTACAGTTGTCCTCACATAATGCTGTCGCATCATTGTGCAATTGAAAAATTACACTGTAGTCAGGATTAGCGGCTAATTGATTTACAGTTTTAAAATCAATTAGTGTTGGATGGGGTTGCCAGATGTTCTGAATTTTTAACATCATAATATTTTTATGCTGTTTTTATAAAAAAACAAAAAACATAGAAAAACAAAGAAAAAAGGAATAACTGTTTTCATATTCATAAAACTAAAAAGGTTTGTAACTTGGATAAAAACACTGTGCTACAGTGAAAAAATACTTTTAATATTTTTATATACTTTAGATCTCATCGAGTAGATCACTAAAATGTCCATTAAACTTGCCAGACACCCTTAAATTTTAAAGTTATTGTCAAATGAAAAGAGTTTATTCTGATTCGAGGCCTTTTCATGTTCCCCATTATGAATTAACATAACAAGTACTTATGATAAGAAGAATTCTGATGATGGGGGAATTGGAACACCCCCGAAACGATCGTCAATTCATTCCTGAAAATTGCCAAAAATTTTTGAAAGCAAGAAACTCTATGAGTATCTAATAAAGAAAGTAGAGTTATCATAAGTACTTGTTATGTTAATTCATAATGGGGAACATGAAAAGGCCTCGAATCAGAATAAACTCTTTTTCATTGCACAATTAAAAGGTCGAATAAATAACTAATTTTTATTATTTAATAAAAATTAAAACACACTTGTTATTGTCAAATATTTTTTTTATTTCGCAAAAAAAAATTCTCATGAACGCCTTTCATAGTATTTATGAACAAATTCATAAAATTTATTAACTTTTTCAAAATAATTATAAACTTTTTTATAGTATTTATGAATAAATCATAACATGTGAAATTTAAAAACTAAAAAAAAGTAAGGGGGCCCCTGTAGGCTAGTTGGTAGCGTGCTAGCCTATGAAACAGGGGGTCGTGGGTTCGATTCCCACCAAAAACCCTTGGTCGATTTCGCTACAACGAGATGACGGTCATTGTTACCAGTTCTCGGTTAGGTTAAAATTATTTAAAATGAGTTGTAAATAAAAATTGGAAGAATAAATAAAAACTGATCATTGGATCAAATTATATTATTTACTATGAAAAAGTAAAAAAATTAATGAAAAGTTCATAATATTTATGTATTTGTTCATAAATACTATGCATTTCGTTCATTGGCAAATATTTTTTTCTGTGTTGTTACTTTTCTTACTAAACCTCGCGTAATTCAGAAACTTTACAACCGATTTTAAATTTTTTAACTGTTATGGATAGAAGAAGGATAGGGCTTTCTATATGTGTGAATTGGTCTATACATATAAGAAAGATATCTATTGATTTTTTCAAAATTATCCAATTTTTTTGTTATTTTTTAAAAATTTAAAAATTTATAAATTTTTTTCTGCTATAGTTTGTTCAACAACCTTTATATTTAAAAACGTATTCTTAAAGAAAATATTATTATAAATTCGATAATTATTATCTTGAAAAAATCGGACAGCAATTGACAGAGTTGTGATAATTTTCTAAAAAGGAAAATTAAGATTTTACTAGAAATCGATGTTCGGATTACCGGATTTAATTCATAATAGGAGGTCAAGTATAATATTTTAAAGGTTTTTGGCGCGCTGAATACGAATCGGGTATTGAAATTGCTCTATCGCTACAGGTTTTTGAGATATTTAACATATCTTGTTACATCAAAAACTTAATGAAATAGAGCAATTTCAAGGTCAAATTCGAAGTCAGTGGCCCCAAACTTTAAAATTATGGTACGCAACCTCTCATGATGTTCATATTATTTTTTATTTTTTGCCGTGCGCACGGAGGTCGGAAACCGTTTTAGCCTAAAAGTGGGAATACCATATTTTTTTTAATATGTATTCGTTATGCCTAAAAATAATTTAGCAACAAATACTAAAATCTCCGATTGAGCACTAAAAAAGTTTTGATGGCTGATTCGGATTCAGGAGGTCCATTTACTATAAAATTTGTTGCACTCAGAAAAAAAACTAACTAAAAAATGGGAAAATTAACTAAATCCAAGGAAAATTGATAATGATTTAGCTTCATTGTCATGTATTCATACTTTTTAGTCCATATTTTTCTCAAAAATTAGGAACAATTTGAACTAGAAAGTGGGAAAAAATTTCCCATTTTTTAGTTAAAAAAACATTTTTGATGAGGACATTTTTCCTAAAAATTTGTTAATTTCATATTTTTATTGGTTTATTTATAGAATAGCATGTGAATACACACAAAATTCTCATTATGTACATTTTTTATTTTAAATATAAACAAACGTTTGCTTCTTATGGTCAAGTAATAAATTTCATTATTTTTTAAAGTAAATTACAACAAAGACTTTGTCTTTAACGTTTGTTCCCAGACTATGGGAAAACACGCCAAGGCCTTTGTTGTGATTAAAATATTATTTTTTCCCTAACACATACATGCGTAGAAAAAAATGTTAACATTAAATTTATTACTTGTTATACAGGAGCAAACTCTCTTTTTCGTATACTACAAATAATAAACAAAATGTGAACTACAAGCAAGCATGAAAAAAAAAATCAACTAAACAATTTCATGTTATGAAAAATTTACTAAACTTGTGGAAAAAACTTCCTCAAGTTAAAGAAGACAAATATGATAAACTAATTGGTAGTAAATTACGTCCTAAAACTGAATTTTTTGAACTAAATTTTGTTTTAAGAAATATGTCTTAAAAATAAAGATTTTTTTTCATTTATTTAGGGAAAATTTCTTTGGCGGTAAGAAATTTTTCCATGTATTAGGGAATTCCATTTAAGGAAAATTATGGCCTATTTAACAGTCCATGAACTAAAATTTTTTCCTAAAAGTTGGGAAAATTTAAATTTAACTAAATTGTGGGAAAATTTATAAACTATTTTGAAGAAAATTTTTCCAAAGTTTAAGTTAATGTTTTTTTTTGAGTGTGTTACCGACTTTAGAAAACGTTACAGAAAACTTTTTTTTTTCATCAAAATTTTGTTTTTTTCATGAAAGTTTTGTTTCTTCATCAAAATATTTTTTTTCTAATTTTTTTTATAGACAATTTTATTTTCATCAAAATTAAGTTTTTCATCAAAAACTTTAATGATAATTTTTTTTTCATAAAAATTTTTTGTTTTCATAAAAAAAATTTTTTTATCAAATAACTATAACTATCCCAAAAGCATAAAAAAATTAAATTTTGTAGTAATGTAGTAACTTCGAAAAACGGCTAGCATTATTGAATTCAGCGTACCTGAATTAGCTTTACCAGCAGGGTGCCCAGCTTGTTAATTTTTTGCGACTACCACAGTGTAATTAAACAAAATAAATTTAAAAAATCAAAAAAAAAAAAAATTTGGTTTATATAGAAAAAATTTTTTTTGGGGCAAAAGGCACGGGTTATTTTTGCCTGATTTGGTTAAATATATAAACTTTGAGTTTTTAGACCAAAACGAACCATAATTTGCCCGGCGATCGACGAAATTCGAAAAAAGTCATAAATCGTGCCACCCTAAAGTGCATTAGAGGTGTCCTTAAAAACGAAAATCACCTTTTTATACCTGGTAGGGTCCTAAATTGCTCTTTAGTATCTAAAAATGAGTGAACTAAAATTTGGCTAAAATCGGCTAAAAATAACTCGTGCCGAAAATGGATTGATGTTTTGGGACATTCTTATATGAAAGAAAACCCCCTTTTTCTAGTTTTTGGAAAGATATTGGTATTTATTATTTTATCTTAATTTTTTTGAAACATAATATAAAAATGGTATTAAATTACCTTTCCAAAAAGACTAATAAAATTAAAATCGGATAAAAATCAAACATTTTACGCATACATGCCCCAGACCATTGTATGGTTTTTAAAGCCAGAATTTCAAAATTTTCAAAATTTTTAGGAAAAAAAATATAAAAATAAAAAATTTTACTTTATAATCTTATTGAAAACGGTAGTCAAGCTTTTGTTTTATTTTTCGCCTGAAGTGATAAAATTTCCGCGGATTCCAAATAAAATGCGTTTTTTCACAATAATTTAGCAAATATGGGAACATTTTTTCTTTATTGTACGGAACGATGCGTAAAATGTAAATTCTGTAACTTTTAATAAATTGGATATATGCAGATATATTTTATTATAGAAATATGTAATGTCCCAAATTTGTCATTTCACCTCGAAGAAAAGGGGTTAAAGATGCCCTATTTCTCTAAAAATTTACAGAATTTATGTTTTGCACTTGGTTTAGTACAATACAAAAATTTTTGTTCCATATTTGCTAAATTATCATAGAAAAACACATTTTTTTTTTGAAATCCGCGAAAATTATATCACTACCACGTAGGGCTGTCAATCCCGAATCCCGAAATCCCGGGATTTTTGTCATAAAATGAATCCCGAATCCCGGGATTTTTAAGCTCAAATCCCGGGATTTTTGAAATATTCAAAATGTATGAGAATTTATTTTTAAAAATACAACTTTGTTCAATTATTGTTACATTTACATAAACAAATTAACACTAAAACCTTTTTTAAGGCCGTAGCTGGCCACGAATTTGGCTGAGCTGAGAATTCTACCCAGGCTAGCTGAATAAAAGTCCAACGCCCTAACCATTAAGCCACAGTCACGGAGCCCTTTGACCAAAGTTTGTAGGTTTTGGCGAAAATTTTCTAAAAAACCGAAACTTTGATCGAAGGGCGGCACGGGTAAATTTAATCCGATTAGCCTCAAATTTGTACCACATAAGTTTTAGGAGTAGGAGAATAAAAATTTTTCCGGACGTTCAAAATTGGAAGAAACAATTTTTTTATACAAAAAAAATTAAAGTCTAATGTTGTATATTATTAATTTTCTCCTTTAAATGTTTTTATTATTTTAAATTTTCTTTAAACTAGTGTTAAAATTATACAGTGAAACAACCAAAATGTTTTTACTCTTATATTCAAAGAAATTTAATCCTGAAAAATCCCGGAATCCCGAAAAATCCCGGGATCCCGGGATTTCGAATCCCTGGTAGGGTCTTAAAAAACCGATCCCGTTTGACAGCCCTACCACGCCAAATTTAAAAAAAAGCTCATATTTGATGAATTCCCGCTACAGAAAAACATGTATCCTGTACATTTCTGAATAGGTTGTTTGGATAGCCCTATATGGAACTAAGAATATTGCGTGATTCGTTTTTCAATTTTTCTAAAACTGGGCTTTGGAGGCGTGGTTAAATATTGAAAAATGGTCAAATTTGTGTCGAGTTGCCTTGTTTAAATATTTATCAAATTAAAACGGAATGCACCACAATCTCAAAAATTTACATTCTTACATTGTTTTGTATGGGCTATCGATTAAATTTTTTTTTTTTAATTTTCAGAACCCGTTCTGAAATTATTTAAAAAAGCTAATTTATCAAAAATCAGGCCACTTTTGTTTTTTTTTTCTATTTTTTTTTTTTTTAAGTTTACATGTTTGTCTATCCACACAAAAAAAAAATCAGACGAATGAGTATTAAATATTTGCATAAATATTACTCATACGCTACGTTAAAACAAGAAAATACAAGCAAATTACAAAATTGTTATAAAATTTAATATTCAAATGCGATTTTCTTGAAAAAAAAAAATAAAAAAAACACATGCCTGAATTTTTTTGTGTGGATAGACAAACATTAAATTTAAAAAAGTGACCGGATTTTTGATAAATTGACTTTTTTAAACTATGTAAAATTTCAGCACAGGTTCTGAAAATGAGTCAAAAAAAATAAAAAATTTTTAATCGATAGTCCATACAAAACTAGACAATAATGTAAATTTTTGAGATTGTGATGCATTCCGTTTTAATTTGATAAATATTTAATCAAGAGAGCTCGACACAAATTTGACCATTTTCCCAATATTTGACCACGCCTCCTAAGCATACTTGAACTGAGTTGTCGCCCTGCGTTACTTTTTAGATAAGATTAAATATTTTATTAAAAACAATATCCCTACAATCTACTCATTTTTACTACTTTTACTACAGGTGGAAATTTTCAGTACAAAAAGTAAACAAAAATTTCCAGTTGCAGTAAAAATAGTAAGAAATTTAAGTAAACAAACAGACCTATTATCATATTAAAATTACTGGCAGCCTTTATTTCGTTAAAGAGAACAATTTTTTTTTTTAATTTAAAAGTGTTTACTTTTAAGTAGTCTTAAATATTTTAAATCTTCTGTTTAAAAAAAAAAAACTCTTAAACCACATCATATTCTTTATGATAAATGACATTTATGGTAATCACAGTTTATTTAATAGCAATATATAAGTATAAGTACATATATTTTGATATTTATTACAAGGGCAATTTAATGCCCAAACAAAATTTTACCCTTTTTTCATTCATAAATCTCTACACATTTAACCACAAATATTTGCAACAAAGAAAATAAAAAATAATATTTAAAATGTAACCAAAGTTGATAACTATAAAAATATGCACATATTTTGTCCAACCAAATATTTATGTACTCATACTACAAACATAACACATAAACACATAATACATCACACTTTAACATGTTTTGACAAGATTTGCCTTTTTAAAATGTCCGATAATTGTGCCAGAATTACTTTGATGTTGAAGACGAATCGAAATTAAAGAACATTTTTTTTTTGTTTAAAGTCTCTTCTTCTCTGCGTTTGTTTCGTATTTTACTACATAGAATGGAAAATGTAAAAAAAAAAAATGAAAAAGAAATAATCTCAATTTGTATGACATACAACAACTGAGACATTAACTTCTTACAAAGACTTTGCCAGCAGATAAATTTTATACAAAATGTCCTACATTCCTAGAAACAATTAAGGCCGTCAAATGAAGTATACATACACTTTATAATATTTAAGCATAGTACAGAAACAGATAGACAGACGGACGGACAAACAGACAGACGGACATACAAACATATAACACACACACACACACATCCTTACTTAATTTTGAGTAAGTGTGTGTGCTGGTGAGTTTGTATATGTCGCAAATGTTTGTGTATAGTTTTACTTATATGTATGTGTATGTTTGTTTGAGTGTGTATATGAGTGTGCATTTGTACTTAATATAGATAATTTATATCACATGTACATTTGTTTATATGAATCAATGTATTGTTCTACATAACTGTCATTTACAGTATTAACGATGCTTTTCCTATACTCATACATACAAACATATTTACAGATATACCCATATAAACGTATGTATTAGAGTAATGTCGATACAAACGGTTTTTTTTGTAGAATTTCAACAATTTGATTGGCCACAAATTGTTGAAGACTAATTTGAAGAATTTTTGTTTCATATCGTAAACTTTAATCCGGAAAAGCGAATACTTAACAGCAATTGAGCTTACAAGGAAGGTCTTTCAGAGGGAACCCACCGATTGTCCTGAAAATTGAATATGGAAATGAGGGAAGAAAAATATGAGTAACCTGTGTTTTTTTTTAGCTGCCCAATCTCAAATTTATAAAAGGGTAGCCACCTTACGAGAAAATATGGGATATCGGGAAAATCCGAATAACAGCCGAACTAGCAGACATTTCGAAATACAGGTCAGCTTAAATTTAATAGAGATTATTATGTATGATTTTGGTGGTCGTCCATGTATGAGGCATTCCACACCAAATGTTCAGCGAAAAAAAACATGTGTACCGTAAATTTCTGAATAGGTTGTATGGATAGCCCTATATGGAGTTAAGAAAATTGCGGTTTTACACTCAAAATATTTTGGCAAAAACAAATGAAAAACACATTTAAAACCAGTGAATAAACAATTGAAAACCATCCCAGTAATTATTCATTTGTTTTAACTAACATCAATATTTATTTTTTACTGTTGACAAAATTTTCTAAAATAAAATCATTAAACATTAAAAAATTACGTTTTTATACCCTCCAACTACAGTATGGGGGTATACTCACTTTGTCATTCCATGTGTAA
The DNA here is from genome assembly GCA_963921195.1 of Pegoplata infirma. Classification (NCBI taxonomy): domain Eukaryota; kingdom Metazoa; phylum Arthropoda; class Insecta; order Diptera; family Anthomyiidae; genus Pegoplata; species Pegoplata infirma. The sequence continues at coordinate 12,612,803 of OY992536.1, forward strand.
CGCAGCAAAATATCGGTCTAGGACCCCATAAAGTATATATATTTATAATCAGTGATCGATTCTAAGACATTCTAGCGATGTCCGTCCGTACGTCTGTCCGTCTGTAGTTAACACTATGCAGTCCAAAATAAAAGTGCTGGACTACCGACATTTGGCAGAAATATGTCTTATGTTAATAGGCAGGTTAAGTTCGTAAATGAGCAAAATCAGACCAGGGCGCAAAAAGTTCCCCCTGGAAGAACTAAACCAACCTCTGAAAAATAAAATTTCTTTACGTGATTTTTTGTGTTTTTGTTTAACAAATGCAACATTTTTATGCTACAAGAAGTTCAAAGTCCTGCACTTGGACCCAGAGAACTAGAAAATGTCGTTTTTTCGGTCCTCCCTCCCCCCCCCCCCCCCCATGGGCGTGGAATAAAACATTTTTTTTAAATCATGATAAACTTGTATTTCTTTTATGCAAAAAGCATCTGATTTTTTAAACACATATTCGAGAGAAAATTTGCCCCCCCCCCCCCAATTACAAATACCTACCCACCACCCAAAAAAAAGAAAACCCCCTGGATTTTTTTTATTTTTTATGCATGTTGGAGGGTATAACTCTCTTACTTGTTTTCATTCTTTTTTACCAACAAATTCGAAAAAATAACCTACGAAAACATTAAAAATTAATGATAGTTCTGTTATTTTTACCAACAAATTCCAAAAAAATAACCTACGAAAACATTAAAAATTAATGATTTCGTAGGTTATTTTTTACAATTTTCTGTTGAAATATTTTTTTAAAATTTTTTAATAAAATTTTGGGGAATCGATCCCGCAATCAACTACATTCTGGCCAGACACTCTACCCATCGTGCCAAAGTCACTTGATACAAACATGTTTTTATATTTCTATATATAATATTTTGATTTTTTTTTTTTTTTCTACAAAAAGATAACCTACTTGTGTAGGTAAAAACTAATGATATCTCATTAAAAAATACCAACAATTAAAAAAAAAAATTACTTACACAAATCATTAAAAATTTAAAGAATAATCAGTAGTTTTTACTTACAGAACAAAAATAAATGACTTTAAAAATTAAATGTTAATGAAAGTCTTTATTTTTTAGTGTATTATTTTTGAAACACAGGACAGAAGTAGTCATTAATAAAAATTGAACATCAAACAAATGTTTTTTCTTTTAAAAATGACTTAACGTAAAACGGAATGCACCACAATCTTAAAAAATTACGTTCTATATAGTTTTGTATGGGCTATCGTTTTTTTTTTTTAATTTTCCAAACCCGTTCTGAAATTTGCCATTTTTTAAAAAAGTCAATTTATAAAAAACCCGGCCACTTTTGTTTTTTTTATAAAATTTTTTGGTTAAAGATTAGATGTTTGTCTACCCACACAAAAAAATTCAGTCATGTGTTTTTCGTTTTTTTCGAGAAAATCGCATTTGAATTTTGAATTTCATAACAATTTAGTAATTTGCTTGTATTTTTTTGATTCAACGTATCGTATGAGTAATATGTTTGCAAATATTTAGTACTCATTCGCTACGTTGAAACAAGAAATACAAAGCAAATTACAAAATTGTTATGAAATTTAATATTCAAATGCGATTTTCTCAAAAAAAAAAACGAAAAACACATGTCTGAATTTTTTTCTGTGAATAGACAAAAAAATTTAAAAAAAAAATAAAAAAAACAATGATTGACTTTTTTAAAAAATGGAAAATTTCAGAACGGGTTCGGAAAATTTTCCAAAAAAAAAATTTTTAATCGATAGACAATACAAAACTATACAAGACTGTTAACTTTTGAGATTGTGGTGCATTCCGTTTTAATGTGATAAATATTTAATCAAGGCAATTCGCCACAAATTTGAACATTTTTCCAATATTTGACCACGCCGCCTAAGCCCAGTTTTTGAAAATTTGAATAACCAAAAACGCAATTTTCTAAGTTCTATATAGGGCTATCCATACAACCTATTCAGAAGTTTACGGTACACATGTTTTTCTGCAGCGGGACATTTGGCTCCACACCAAATGTCCCGCTGCCTCATATTTGGTATCAGATTAAAGGTATTTAAAATACCTATCTCGTGATGCTAACAACGCACAGTGCCACATTTGGCCAATCTAGGACGACAAAAATCCAATTTTATTTATATTGACTGGAAATTCGGTAAACATGTTCGTTTTGACTTCAAAAACAACATTATGAAAAATATGGGAGGCCAGTTAACGGTCAAGCACACTTTTTAAAAAATGTTTAATTTTGGTTGTAATTTCTTTAAACTTGGTATATATACTCCCAACGACTGTAGAAGTAATATCACAAAAAAAAAGGGGCGGTCAGACAACTGCCACGCCCACTTTTTAAAAATATGTTTAAAAAATATGCAAAAACAAGGTTTACATATCGTCCCACTGTAGTCGGCGTCGCAGACGGTCGCAAAAATTAGCTGTTGAAATAAGTACTATGGATATTGGTCAATATGTCTGAAAAAGTCCGGGGACCAATAGGGACCAAAAACAAAAGTTCTATTCCATCAAAAAAATTAAATATATAATTTTCTTTTCAAAAATTTTTATTATGTTAAAAATTTAATAAAAAATATAAAAAATTGTTTAAAAAAAAAATAAAAGGTATGACTTAAAGCCTTTAAAGATCCTTTAAAATTACCAAAAAAGAGTGTATAAATATCTTTTTTTGTTAAAAAGTTACAACAGTTTAATCGACTTAATTAATGCGAAATAATGAACACTACTTACAGGATTTTACAAGATGCAACTTTATGCACCCGCATCTTAATAACGAACAGAATTATCGTTGTTATGTGAGTATTTCCGTGCTATTAGGAATGTTTTATAATACATACAAACAAATCAAAACATCGGGGAACTTTTTTTTTAATTTTTGTCGTGCTAGATTGGCCAAATGTGGCACTGTGCAGCGTATTCCTTGGCTCATTTCATCAAAATAATTCCACTACAACCATTCCCGAAAATGCAAATGTGCAAAATGGCAGCGGTTTGGCGATTTCACTTTTTTTTTGTTAACTCTTCTAAAAGGTCTCAGAAAGACCTTTCCAACAAGCTCAAAAACGAAAAAGTCCGACAACTGGTTCAGAAGTGAAAAATTTTACCCTACTACCCTCCGACCACTAATCCAAAAATGTTTAAACCGCTGCCATTTCGCACACTTGCATTTTCGGACATAGTCGTAGTGGATTTTTTATTTCATGAAATAAGCCAAGGAATACGCAGTTGAAATTCAACGGGTCGTAACTGAATCACCTTGTATATGATTTTGCTGGTCGTCTATATACATCTCCATACAAACTACCCCAACGTTTATACCTTTTTGGCAATAACGAACCTTACGAAGTCGAATTTGGACACGACCGATACACCAATGGATAGGCCTTCAAAAATCACTTTGACCTGTATAAAAATTTCGTACAGTTTCTTTTGAAAAAATGGGGAAAATCCCCAAAAAACGAAAACAATCCCGTTTTCCCCCTCTCCTTTAACCCGCTAAAAGTGAGATTGGGCAGCTAAAAAAACAGGTAACTCTTATTTTGCTTCCGTTTTTCCCATATGCAAGTTTCAGGACAATCGTTGGGTGCCCTGTTGAACACCTGCCTTGTTAAATATCAAAAAACTCTGTCAAGTTTTTTGGACATCTATTTAAAGGACAGGACGTGCGGCAGTTAAGGGCAGCTCATGTTTTCAGGGACTTCACCGCTACTTGCTATAGACGATACATTGCAACTCAACCAGTCAAACACTTCTTTTATTGGCAGCGTCTCTGCAATGTTCTGGCAATCTTCGAGTCAGTCTCAACCCAAGCTCTTTCGAATAGACTCCGAAGATTACTTGTTCGTGTAGCTTTGATCTATCTGTGTAAAAAATAATAGGGGCTCCACAACCCGGAATGACCCTCAACCAAGAATACCTGGATGGTATCAAAGAGTAGCTCAAAAAATCTCTTAGAAAAAGCACAATCCACATTTTCTTCTATTACATTTGATGCTCTTTGATGTCCCAAAAGTATCCAATATGTTCAATGGTATTAACTCCCTTACCACAATCTCTTGCCCATTTAGACAGATATTTTAGAGAACTAGAGAGAGCAGCAGAATTGCATTCAGTGCCAGGTTCCAAGAAGCTTCAAAAAAACACCTCCCTGTGGTGTTTCTCTATAGACGAATCGAGATATGACAGACGCTTCAAATTTAGACGTTATGCGTCTATTGCCAAGCAGAATTTCCATCACTTAAAATATCCCATGCTTCAATCCTAGACCAGTCAATGCTACAATTATCAAGTTTGGGATGACATTATTAAAAGCTCCCTCTACATCAAGAAAGGTCACCATAGCGTACTCCTTTACACAAAGCAAGCTCTCGATGGTACCAAAGAGATCAGGAAGAGTTATTTCCGTTGGTTTATTCTTGTTGTATGCATGTTGCCTAGTCGAAACAACCAGAAACGTTTTCTATGTTTCCGCAAACGTTTTTTCAAGAATCACATTTGACAATTCTGATCAAGTCTCTGACCAGAAATGCCGGCAATGGCAGATAGAGTGTTCTATAGTTTTCATTTCGTTGAACACGAACTGTATAATATACGCTAGAAACTAGTGACTAAATAAAGTAAAACTGCATTTACAGTTTTTCATTTCGTGATCCTCTTTCCTTTTCAAAGGTCTTCAAAGTTTTGGAGAATTACATTTTATAAAATATTTTTTTATATTTGTACTTTTCCTAGGATGCCGCTCATGATATCAAGTGAAAGAGGAGGATCTCCCCTAATTTTCCTATTTTATTATTTTTACATATCAGAAAAAAGGAAGTAAGTTAAGTCCTTTCAAAACTTTATCCTTTAATATCATTCAAAATTTTCAACAAAATATTTTGATAAGACTTTCACATTACTTTATTCACATACTTTTATCATGAATTGGCAAAATAGAAAAATGGAAAAATTAGGGGATATCCTCCTCTTTCATTTGCCATCACCAGTAGCATTCTAGGACAAGTACAAATATTTCAGAAATATTTTACAAAAAGCATTTTTATTAAAAAATGTATCCTTTTAAACTTTGAAGTCCTTTTAAAAGGAAACTGGATCACAAAATGAAAAACTGTAAATGCAGTTTTACTCCATTTGATCTCTACTTTCAGACGTTTATCATCCGGTTCTTGTTTAATTTTGGCTGTCGGACGTTGTAATCTAAGAAAGAATGTTATTCCAAAACTCTTCTATCAGACAAAGTATCTTTTACATGTGTTACATTAAGGACCTCTTTCCGCTAACTTATAACGAAAGTAGGTTACAAATATGAAGGTTACTACTTAACAAAAACTCCAAAAATGTCTCGCCTTGTGAGGAAGGTTTATTTGTAGGATCCGCAACATCTTGTATTTCCTTCACCATCCTTTCCACCGCCGTGTTATTGGCCTCGACCTCCGTGTTATCATGGACGTCGCATTCGCCCCAGATTTGGTTTTAAATAAGCCAAACTTTTTGTGGATTCCAAATACTGTATTGTGGTTTCCACAGGCAGACGGACAAACTTATATGGGTATATTGTTTTAAAATCATTTAAAGATTAATAAAATATATATTTTGTAGGTTCCTATACCAATTTTTCGATGCTTTGCATATTTAACGACAAAGTGAGTTTACCCCCTAGACTATGGTTCGAGGTCTTAAAAATTGCTCCAGTCTAATCTTCACAGGCTATATAGTTATAAATAAATATAATACATTTATGTTTGTATATTTGTAGGTATATTTTGAACATACACAAACACACACACACACGCTCACTCACTCACATGCATTATATTCAAACCCAAACACACATCCTGCTTACACATACGGTTTCATGTTTAATATGTAATATATTAAAACTTTTTTTTTCAAACTTTTTTTCTTCACTCACTACTTATTCGTTTATAGTTAAAATGTGTGTGTAAGTTTGTCGTATCTCGGTAAATTAGGATAGTACATATTTTTTCCAAAAAAAGTAGGGAAAATCCTTATATCTAATCAATAAAGCAAGTGTTGGACTAGATAACCTCTTGGCTGTATAATCTCTACACAGCATGTACAAACTGTTCGTACATTCCTTTAAAATGGCGGGATGCCAAAGTCGTTTTTATCCCGATGTCTGGGAAAAATTGCGACACAGTTCCGAAGGAGACCAATTGTCGTCTTTTTTGTTAAAGAAAATGGAACGGAATTGACCCGAGGTTGCTTTCGAAACATGCATTCACATGCATTTCGAAACATGCATTCAGCAAGGGTAGGTCAACGAAAACGGCTCTTCATGAGCTCGTTGGTACCATCGAGAGATCGCTTTCGTTAAAGTAAGTATGGTGGCCTTTATTGATATAGACGGGGCTTTTAATAATGTCATCTCAGACTCAAGAATTTTGGCATTGTCTGATCTATGAGTGCAGCGTGAGATCTTTTTAATGGTGGAAAAATTTCTTGCCAATAGACGTATAACGTCTGAATTGGGAGCGTCTACCATATCTCGATTTGTCAATAGGGACACACCGCAGTGAGGTGTTCTTTCGCCATTTCTCTGGAACCTGGTACTGAATTCAATGCTGCTCTCTCTAGAAGCACATGGTTGTCATGTTGTCGCATATGCTGACGTTGTCGGTAAAGGAAAAGCACCAGCCCACATAATGGGACATTCTTCAGGGTTCTTTGAAATGGAACAAGAGACTCTGGTCAGGGAGTTAGTCCAAGTAGAGCTTGTCTTGTTTGCAAGGAGAAATAAAATTCCTGCTTTTTATCCTATTTCTCTGGATGGCACTGAAATCGCCTTCTCATATGGAATTTCAGAATATTGAGGAACGGGTGAGAATAGCAACGATTGCTTTATATTCCTGTAAAAGGGGTCATTGGAAAACGATAGGGCTTTAGCCCTAAAGTCAAACATAGGATTCATATAGCAGTAGTGCATCCATTTCTGCTGTATGGAATCATTGTCTGATGGCTGGTTTTAGAGACAAAACGAAGGAAAATAAAATGAAGGCAGTGATCAGTGATGCACTTCGTACTACACCTACGGCTGCGTTAGAAATCCTCCTTCATCTGATATCATTGGACATATTGTGTCGGCAGTATGCGGCTACGTCAGAAATTCAACTGAATAGCACAATGAAATGGAAGAGCAGCGATTGTGGACATAGCGCTGTCAATGCTACAAAATGTGGACTGTGGTCTATCTCCACAGATAAAACAGTTTAGTTTTTTCCAGCCAAATTTAGAGCCAACTGCATGGTTTAATAACAACAACCGAAATTTTCGTTTGCGATAGCCAAAATTTGTTTATAACAACTTAAATTCTGTTGGTTCAAATAAATTTCGATAATCGCAACCGAAAATTTCGATTGTTGTAATTAAACCATTCAGTTGGCTCTAAATTCGGCAGGCACAATTTAACTCTTTTTTCTGTGTATGACCCTTTTGAGCCTCACTTTACCACTATGATACCATCCAGGGAGTCTTGTATGAGGGGCATTCCGAGTAGTGAAGCCTCCATTAATTTTTACATAGATGGATCGAAACTACACTAACAAGTGGGCTTTGGTGTCTATTCGGAAGAGCTTGTGTTAAGCCTGGCTCGAAGATTTCCAGATCATTGCAGTATTTGCTAGGCAGAGGTGGTGGCTATAAAGAAAGTGGCTGACTGGTTGAGTTGCAATGTCTTGTCTACAACCGCAGTCAACATCTATTCCGACAGTCAAGCCGCGGTTAAGTCCCTGGAATCAATGTTTCTTAAAACAAGATCTGCCCTTAACTGCCACACGTCTTAAAATGAGATAGACAAGCAGTTTCACATACGTCTCATATAGCTCCAAGAACATAGAGACATTCTAGGAAATTGCAAAGCCGATACCCTTGGAATGTGATGGTATGCCTCTAGAAATTGGCAAGCAAAATCTACTGCTTTGTTCAGCGACGAAGACTTATCAGAGATGGGCACATGACTGGACGTGTGAGACTACACGACAGATTTGGCTTTCTCTTAATCATAAGCTCTTTTCTACTCTACTCTCTACTCTACTCTGTTTTCAGAGATGCCAACTATTTGAGAGCAAAACGCGCACAAAAATGTTATAAACGGGTAAAAACGCGTAAATTTGCTTTAAAAAAAGGGTAAAAAAGCACTGGACTGTTTTTTAAATAGATAAAAAAAAAGTAAAAAATAATATTTTTATTCAAATAAAATTTTTGATAAGTTTGTTGGTTAAAATTTTGAGCAACCGATCTTTGTACAATTTTTACATGATCTGGATTTTCCGCTTCAACGGCCAAATTTAGTCTTTGAACTTCACCCAGAACAGAATTCAAATATTAAAACAAAATACAAAAAAAAACCTACAAATAATTACATTTTTTAAAGGTTGGTTTAGTTCTTCAAGGGAAAAATTTTCCCCTTAGTCCGTTTTGCCCTTTTTCCGAACTTAATACGACCAATTGTCATTGACCAAAATAATATATTCGTTCCATATTTCAGGCGTCTAGCTCTTAGTTTGAACTGCATATTGCTTTCCACAGACAGACGGACATTCAAAAATTGTTTTTGAATCAATTATAAATCAATAAAATGTATACTTTGTGGGGTCTCCGACTAATATTTCGGTGCGTTACACTCGAAATAAACTATGTATACCGCCATACTTTGTTTGGAGGCTATAAAAACTAATTTTAAAAAGCACTAAAAGCACCAACTGAAAATTTGAAAAGCACCAAGTTAGTGCGTTTTTCTAGTTTGGCACTAGATGAAAAATTTTCGCGTTTTGACACATCAAAAAGCACTAGATCTAGCGCGAAAAGCACTAAGTTGGCATCCCTGTCTGTTTTTAATATTATTTTGTTGGTGATTTGACGATCATGATCTTACTACGATAGTAGAATTTTTGTTTTCTAATTCTCAATGGGAGTAGAGTGGAATATGTAATAATATTTTAGTTTTACTATTAGCGATTCGTCGTTTAAATTCCCTTTGCTACTTATAGTACAGGGTTTTTATATTAGCTAAATAATTTTGACAAAGGAATTTGACAAATTCCGAAACACGTGTCTTGCCAAAATGACCAACATAAATAAATATAAATCAGAAAAATAATTTTCTTGAAAATTATTCTATGAGAATATCATTGTTTTAATAAGTAAGGGAAATAATGACCTCGAGCTAGAATAAACCTACTCAAAATATAAATTGAAAATATTATTTAATCAATTAATATTAAAAAAAATATATTTGAAGGTCAACGTCATTGCTTAATTATTTTAAAATGTTATTAAAAATAACATCTAAAATTCTGTAAATATTTTCCACCCTAATTTTTTTGTCTATCTACGTAGTTAATTCATACAACTTTAACTTATACTAATACATACAATAACGCCTTTCAAAAAAAGGTTATAAACAAAAAAATAAATATAAAAAAATAATAAAGTTTTTTTATTCAAGAAAACAATTGCGAATAGTTTATTGCATATTTATGCATACACATAAAATTTGTATCTGACTAGTTTTGCATTATTTTAAGCACAGTGATTTAGAAAAAAACGAAATTCGACTTCCCAAATCCTTTAATTCCATCTATAATGCCTAAAACATTTGAATAATTTTTTAACGTAAAAAAAAAATTGGATATGTCGAAAAAGTGGGCGTTTTCTTTTAACATGATAATGTTTTTAGGCTGGTGTCTAATTTTAAAAAAGTTGCAGGACTCCACCTCAGTTTGACTATATATATGAGGCATTCCACACCAAATGTTCAGCAAAAAAAAAGTGATGTCATGTCAATATGAAATCAATTGCAGAGTATTCGCCCTTAGGTCGCCCTTACACCTTAGTTAAGGTGTATATCTATCTGTTCTGAAATTTTCAGAGATGCTTTTTTCCTTGTTTTCGAGAAAAAAAATGTTGAACATTGCACTATGTTTATAATTTACAATAATGGGGTATATTACGTATGCGAATGAGTAATATTAACTCTTAAAAAACATTTAAAATAGAGATGTTTTCAAGGGTGAGTTTTTTTTGACGATCACGCACGCTCACGAAGGAAAAGTTTTAATCACGCACTATTTTTAATTTTCCTCACGTTCACGCACGCTCACGTGAGTAGAAAAAATTTTGTCACGGGCACGATACTCACGTGAGCGTGACTAACCGTGAGCGAAATAAATTATCATGCGTGATTAAAATAATTTCCTTGGTGAGAGTGCGTGATGGTGGAAAAAAAACTTACCCACGATCACATCTCTATTTTAAATGTTTTTTAAGAGTTAATATTACTCATTCGCATATGTAATATACCCCATTATTGTAAATTAAAAGCAGTGTGCAATGTTCAACATTTTTTTTCTCGAAAACAAGGAAAAAAGCATCTCTGAAAATTTCAGAACAGATAGATATACACCTTAACTAATTTTTAAACATTTAAAAAAGAAATAAAATTGTGGCATGTTTTTTGATAAATAAAGTTTAAGTTTAAATCTAAAAAATTCAGAACTTCTTCTGAAAATTTTCCAATTTTTATTTTTTTAATCGATAGCCCATACAAAAATCTATAAAAAACTTTTATTTTAAAGACATCACTGTGTTTCATTATATTGGCATAAATATTGAAATAAAGATACTTAGGCAAAAAATGATGAAATTTTCAATTTTTGACCATGCTTCCAAGGCCCACTTTTTGAAAAATCTTAAATTTTATTTTTGTTATTAAATAGTGTCCTAAGGGCGAATACTTTGCAAATGATATCCTATTGAAACCACCATGGTTTTTCTGTAGTGGAACAGTTGGTGTGGAATGACTCATATATAAGCTAACAATTAACGAAAAAGAAAACAAGAATTACTATTTTCATTTTCTTAAAACCAAAAATTTTAATAACTTGGGTTTGTAACTTGGAAATTAATTTACCTTGTGGTGAATAAAACCGTTTTTCACCAGCCGGTAAATAAAAAGTACCTTTTTTTTTAATATTTTTTTTTTTTTTCATCAATTTTTTTTTTTTTCATCAAATTTTTTTTTCGTAAATCTTTTTTTTCATATTTTTTTTATCAACTTTTTTTTTATAAAATTTTTTATTTCATAAATTTTTTTTTTTTTTTATAAATTTTTTTTTCATCAAACTTTTTTTTCTTTATATTTTTTTTTTTTTTTCATCGATTTTTTTTTTCCATCAAATTTTTTTTAATAAAATTTTTTTTTCATCAATTTTTTTTCATTATTTTTTTATCAAATTTTTTTTTTTATCAAAATTTATTTTTCATAAATTTTTTTCATCAATTTTTTTTCATCAAATTTTTTGTTATCAACTTTTTTTTATCAAATTTTTTATTATCAATTTTTTTCTCACCAAAAAAAAATTTTTTTTTCATCAATTTTTTTTACATCAAAAAATTTTTTTTTCATCAAAAAAAATTCATCAAACACTTTTTTTCATCAAAATTTTTTTTCACCAATAATTTTGGGTTCATTAAATTTTTTTTAACATAACCCTAGTAAAAAAGTTTTGATATAACAATATATAATTTGATACAATCATATTAAAATATATATGAATTTTTATATGTTCAGATCTAATTGTATCTAAGATTTAATGTGGCTCCATTTTCTTATCTGGGGTAATACATAATTATGTATGACTTTATGTAATTATATAAATCTACATTTATTTATATATAATAAGATCAACTGGATTTATTTGGATGTGACCAAAATTCGGATCTAATTGTATCATTTTTTATATTTGTGTATCTAAAATAATACAATTAGATATTTATTTGATCCAACTTGATACAGCCAATTTTGAGATCACATTAGATCTTAAAAATTATTTTTTTTTACTCGGGAATTTTGTTTTTCGTGAAAAAAAATCATTTTTTTTTACCAAAACTACTTTTTCACCAAGTCTAAGCTTTTCGCATAAAAATTTTCCATTTGTTTATCGAATGTACATAAAACAAGTGAGAGTGTTATATTCTTTGCTGCCCGAGTAAAAAAAAAACTTTTAAGATCTTATTTGATCTCAAAATTGGCTGTATCAAGTTGGATCAAATTATTATCTAATTGTATTATTTTAGATACACAAATATAAAAAATGATATAATTAGATCCGAATTTTGGTCACATTCAAATAAATCCAGTTGATCTTATTTTATATAAATAAATGAAGATTTATATAATTATATAAAGTCATATATATTTATGTATAACCTCAGATAAGAAAATGGAGCCACATTATCTCTTAGACATGATTAGATCTGAACATATAAAAATTCATATATATTTTAATATGATTGTATCAATTTATATATTATTATATCAAAACTTTTTTACTAGGGTGCCGAATCTTTTATACTCTCCAAAATGTAAAAACACTTTTTTGCACTCACTTACGAAATGTACAGCTCTTTTGGTTTTTTAGTGGGGTCCTCGACCACTGTTACCAAATTTGACGATTTCTCTGCATTTTGACGATTTTTACTCCCCAAAATAGCAAAATGACGATTTGACGATTTTTGCCCAAAAAATGACGATTTTTAAAAATGACAAAAACCTGTCAATTTTGTCTACTTTTTAAAAAATTTTTAATGAAACTTTAGTATTCAATGAACATTTTTTGCTTATCCACCAATATTTTTGTACAAAAAGGGACAAACGGAACAATTGAGAGTCACATTTTTTTCCCCCTCCAAAAAGTAAAAAAATTGTAGGGGGTTTTTTGGCGGAGGACACCTTTCCTTTCGTAATAATATTAACAAATTGATTTAATATAATATTTACGCAATTTTATGATTATTATTTTATTATGAAAGTGTCCACAGAAAAGGGCGGACGGAAAAAAAATACAATTTTCTAATTAACTTGACCCAACTGCATGACCTTTACTTTCATAAAAATATTTCATATGTTTAAGAAGGTGAACAAATAATATAAAGAGGAAATTTCGGAGGTAGGTGCAATTTTACAAGGGGGAACTTTGTTCTCCCAGGTCTGGTTTTGTCAATTTTCAAACTGAACCATCCAATTGCCATAAGATATATTTGAGCCAAACTGCATGGTTTTAGCTCTTTTGGTTTGGACTAGAGATGCGCGCTTGACACGAATTTTTCGTGATTCACGTGACTCACGCGTGATCGTGAGTGAAATTTATTTTTACTCACGTGATCGTGAGTGCGCGTGATTATAAAAAATAGTTTCGTGCGTGAGCGTGCGTGAGTAATTTTTGTTTTGTGAGTTTGCGTGATTTTTTTTGTGCTGTTTGAAACAGAAAACGAGTAAAAAATCATCATTATATTGAATTTAGAGGGAAATTAGTCCAAAATTGTGATTTTTATTATTGTTTTAAGAAAATTCAATACTTTTTGTTCAAGAAATCGAAAGAAGTGAAATAAAAATTTGCTAATTTTAATTTCGTGAGTCTTTGTGAGCGTTTTTCGTGAGCGTGAGAAAAATTTTAGTTACTCACGTGAGCGTGCGTGAACGTGATCAGAAAAAAGAATTTCGTGCGTGATCGTGCGTGAGTAATATTTTTATTTCGTGAGCGTGAGCGTGCGTGAGTCAAAATTCACTCACGCGCCCATCTCTAGTTTGGACTGCATCATGTCTTCAACAGACGGGCGGACATAGCTTGACTGAATCTTTAATCAATGATAAATATACCTTTATAATTTTGACGATTTTTTGACGATTTCTGCAAATGGGATGAAGATTTTGACGATTTTTTTTATAAAAATCGTACATTTTTGATTTTGTATCCAACAATACTGGCAACCCTGTCCTCGACTGATATTTCAATACGTTTTGCATGGAATAGCAAAGTAATATAACAATATTTTTTCTAAAAAAAACTTTGCTTTGGCAAGTACACCCAAATCTTCCGCAAAACATTATTATGATTTAATGTTTTGGGCAAAAGTACAAAATTCGCAGACATTTTTTTATGAATTTGGGCATTATTATTATTTGGGCAATGACGAGCATTTGAAAAAAAAGTAGCCAAATCTGTCTTCCTGCTGTTCCCAAGTAATTCGATTTCAGTAGGCGATTATTATGAACATTAAAAAAAAATAGCAAAATCGGTACACCCGCTCAGCGATTTTGTAGGAAGGCGTACACAATTTTTCTTTCCTTAAAACCGCACAATGACGAAAATTTAAATAAAAATTAGCCAAATTGTTTCAGCAGTTCTGCGATTTGAAATATATCGAAAAAAGTGGGTGTTAAAGTGGGCGTGGACAATTTTTCTTTCTGTAAAACAAAAGTTGGACTATGACAAACTTAAAAAAAAAATAGCCAAATCGGTGCAGCCGTTCTGCGATTTTAGATTTATCGAAAAAAAGGGCGTAAAGTGGGCATGGTAAATTGCGTTCAGCCGACTTCAATTAATGCGGTTACCAACTAACTGCATTTGGTTTTCATTTATTTTATTTATATAAATTACCGAAGCAGGTTGGTAGCGAAATGGATCCTTTAAATGCAAATTTTTGATATTTAACGCGATTTTTTCAAAAACTCTGACGACTCTGACAAAAATTTAGATTTTCGGCGAAATATAGTAGTGGGATATACCAGATTCATAATCAAGAAACGCATTTAGAGAGGAGAGTATAAAAAACCCAGTTAATATTTGTAAATCCATGAATTTGGCTAATTTTTTTTTGGAAAGGGACGATGGGGACTCAAAAACGGATCTTTCGACTAAAGTTAATTAAAACACTGTAAAAATTTTATATTGAGAAAACCACAGTCCATATCATTTTACTTATGTGTGTAAGTTAAAAAGAGTATGCATCCATTGGAACGTTGGTAAATACATCTACATATACGTATAAAATACTCATATCATATTGTTCATCGCTGTTATCAGTTTCAGGTGTCAGTTACATACAAACATACTCATACTTACAAAGGTATCCAGCTAACTACTGTTTCTTACGTACGTAACTACCCAAGCAGAAATTGACGACAGTTCTAAAAAAACGTGACGAAAGCACTGTAACAAAATAAATACTAAAACCAGGGGGTAGGTATGCACCTGAAACACTCAAATATTAACTGCCTGGATTAATAGAATGAAGGTTGAAAGAGGAATTGAAAAAAAGGATTTTTGTTTTCTTTTAAAAAAACACTTTTATATTGTTTTATACTGTATACAGACTTGCGTGATTTTAAAATCACTATGTGATTTTCCTTTGAACAAAATCACATAGTGATTTACAAAATCAACTCTAAATTGTACTAGCATAAAGAAAAATCACAAAATCATCTCAATTTACCATGGTAAGTTCTTGTAGTGTGAACGTGGCCTTAAACAAATCAAATTTATGAAATTTACGTTCTTAAAATGTTAATGATTCAATATAATTAAAAAAAATATTAAAAGTGAAAATAAAGTACAAATTTCATGAATTTAAAAACCCAAAATTTTTACTTGATCCCAGACAGATTTCGCGTGAGAGAAAAAAAGAGAGGTGAACCAATTACAATCTCTTTACTTTATTCCTCTATGCTTAAACCCACATTTTTTTGCGTTTTTGACTAAAAAAATTTATTTAAAAAAATTTTAGAAAAAAAGTTTTTTTTTTACAAATTTTTGAAGTTAAAAAAAAATGTTTTAAACAAAAATATTTTGGAGCAAAAAATTTATTGAAAATTGCTTTTAGAAAAAAACAAATTTTTTGAAAAATTTTCTAAGTTCCAAATATTTTGCATTTTGAAGTAAAACAATTATAAAAATGTTATTAGGAAAAATTTTTTCTATGTTTCGAAAATTTTTTGAAAAGCTTCTTAAGTTTTTTGCAGAACAAACACATTTTAAAATGTTTTTTAACCTAGCGTACACCGAAAAAAAGCTTCTTAAAAATAATGAAAATTTACATAATGAAAAATTAATGAAACTTTACTCACGGTTTTAACCAAAGTCACGTTTCATATGATTAATGAAACTGGTGTCATTAAAGTTCCTTTCAAAAACTTGCATGTAAATAATGAAAATATTCATAGAACTTGTTTTAAAGTTTAAAGCGTTTTATGAAGTGTTTTCATTAAATGTGTGAACGTATTCATTGATTAAAGGTTGAGAAGTAGTAGCTAAGTGAAGTAAAATTTGCAACCTTAAATTAAATTTATAAAAATTTTGCATTAGTAGGGATGCGATTTCAATGCAAATGCATGTTTTTTGTCGATAGTCTAAAAACGATATAGACTTATTATCTTTCCGAATCAAAAAATTTGCGTTAAAATGGCTTCGATTTGTTTTTGCATATTTTGGTGAAAATGCATATTTAGGTAAAAATGCATATTTTGGTAAAAATTCATATTTTGGTGAAAATGCATATTTTGGTGAAAATCCATATTTTGGTGAAAATGCATATTTTGGTGAAAATGCATATTTTGGTGAAAATGCATATTTTGGTGACAATGCATATTTTGGTGACTAGGCATATTTTGGTGAAAATGCATATTTTTTGCATATTTTGGTTTTAATTCCATATTTTGTGCATATTTCCAACTGTTTGGTGCATATTTTGGCATAAGTTAGCAAAAACACAAATTTAAATTTATTTGTTTCAAAAACTATTTTAAATTTTTTTGGCTTTTGAAGAAGTTTTTCGTATGAAAACAAGATTTTAATTGCACACATTTTATTTTTTAGTGCATATTTTGAATTTTTTAGCGCATATTTAAAGCGCATATTTCCGATTTTTTAGTGCATGAAAATCTCATCCCTATTCATTAGTAACAATTTTTTTTGAGTCACGTGTAACCGCCATTTTATTTAAATTATGTGATTGTAGTATACAAGGTAGAAAAAATACACTTCCACACATTTTAGGGTTTTGACTTTTCTCATTTTCTCACACAATATTTTGTTCAGTTATTTTTGCGCGTTTAACTACAAAAACAAGCACGATGCGACGGGCGTAAAAAATATTTTATATTAACAAATAAAATGATTTATTTTTTAATGAATGTATGAAATATAATGAAGCAAATTTTACGAATAATGTTCCCAATATGCATGATATTTAAATACGCTGATGAAGTCCTTCATTAGTCAAAAGAAAAGTGCGTTTTTGGTTTTTAAATTTTTCAAAACCTGTGCTTAGGAGGCGTGGTCAAATATTAGTAAAGGGTGAAATTTGTGTCAAGTTGCCTTGATTAAATATTTATTAAATTAAAACGGAATGCACCACAACCTCAAAAATTTACATTTTTGTATAGTTTTGTATGGGATATCGATTAAAATTTTTATTTTTGAAAATTTTCAGAACCCGTTCGGAAATTTTCCATTTTTAATAAAGTCAATTTATCAAAAATCCGACCACTTTTTATACCCTCCACTCAAGTGATAGAGGGTACATATAAGTTTATCATTCCTCGAAATATTGGTCTAGGACCCCAAAGATTATATATATTCATGATCCTTGATCGATTTTAAGACGATCTAGCGATATCCGTCCGTCCATTTGTCCGTCTGTCTGTTAAAAACACGCTAACTTTTGAAGGACTTTACGGAGACTCTTAAAGTTTGACACATATGTTGAGAATTTACCTGGTCAGGTTGGTATTGCAATCCAGCAAAATCGGTCCAGTGGTTCAAAAGTCATGAGCAAAAGACTGTATTTCGGCAAGGGGTTTTCGTGAATTTACGAGATAAAAAACACGCTGACTTTCAAAAGGCAAATCTGAGGATGCTGACGCTTGGCATATATATTTTTCGTTCCCCTGGCCAGATTTTTAATGAAATTCAGCCATATCGGTTTAGTGGTTCAAAAGTAATTAGTAAAACCGTGAATTTCAGATTGGTTTCACCTTAAATTCACGTGTTGAAAAGCCGAAACATGTTTTAAAAACATTGGTAAGTCACAAAAATATTTTACAACGTATTTTTCTCACTCAAAAATATTTTTACACTAAAAAAAAAACTCAAAAAAAATTTTACACTCAAAAAATATGTTACACTCAAAAAAAAATTTTGTAAATTATTTTTTTTAAATAAATAAAAAAGTTTTTTTAATCAAAATAAAATATTTCTAATCAAAAATGTTATTCATTTCACGTTAGAAAATTTACTATCACTTAAAAAGGGCATTGTGGACGGTATTCATAGAATCGGCAAAGTCGAATTTAACTTTTCTATTTGTGTTTTTTTTAATTTTTTTTTAAGTTTAGATGTTGGTCTATCCACACAAAAAAATTCAGACATGTGTTTTTCGTTTTTTTTTCGAGGATATCGCATTTGAATTTTGAATTTCATAACAATTTAGTAAGTTGCTTGTATTTCTTTGTTTTGACATAGCGTATGAGTAACATTTATGCAAATATTTAACACTCATCCGCAATGTTGAAGCAAGAAAATACAATCAAATAACAAAATTGTTATGAAATTTAAAATTCAAATACGATTTTCTCGAAAAAAAAGAAAAACATGTCTGATTTTTTTGTGTGGATAGACAAACACCTAAACATTTAAATTTAACAAAAAAAGTGCCCGGATTTTTAATAAATTGACTTTTTTAAAAAATGAAAAATTTCAGAACGGGTTCTGAAAATTTTTCCAAAAAAATTTTAATCGATCGCCCATACAAAACTATACAAAAAAATAAATTTTTGAGAATGTGGTGCATTCCGTTTTAATTTGATAAATTTTTAATCAAGGCAACTCGACACAAATTTGACAATTTTTCCAATATTTGACCAAGCCTCCTAAGCCCAGTTTTTAAAATATTGAAAAACCAAAAACGCAATTTTCTTAGTTCCATAAAGGGCTATGACTCTTATATGACAAAGATTTTGATGTAGATCCTACAACCGTCCAGAATGCTTTAACACCGCCATTGCGATTATATTTTTCTACCTGGGTACGTACGAAAGTACAAACATACTAACGTATGCATAAAGATTTAAACGAACTTTGCATGTGGAATCTTATTAAACTCTACTAAAGAACTTTATAAATTGTACCTATCATCGCCTTAGGTTTTTTTTTAATTTTTTATTTTTTTTTTTTTGTTTCCCATTGTTTTTTCTGTCTTAACACTCCATGGTGTATAAGGGTGTTGATTTTTGCATAATTCCCACATATTTGTTCACACTTGTTAAGTATGTTTTAACAGGTCCATCAAAGGGTTAAGAACATACAAAAAAGAAAAAAAAAATACAAGAATATAAAAGAAAAAGCTCCTTGATCTACTTATTTGCTAGAAAATTTACCACGATTTATAGTGTGCAATTAATTTGTTAAAATTTTCACGAAAAAGGAAACAATGGTTGTCTAGAACCTCCCTCAAACATACATATTTATGTATATTCTGCTGAAGCACTTGTACACTTGAAGAAATTATAAAAAGATATGAATAAAACACCAGTATGACTGTGAAAACAAATTGATGCTGTTATTATTAATAATACACCAGGGTCAAAGTTTTATACCTTTAAGTATGTATTATACGGTTATTTGTAATTAAATTTCCTAAATATATGAGCGGACAAAATATTTACAAGGAGAAAAAATTTTAAATTATAGTTTTAGTATGATAATACATTATATTCATGTGTAAAAATAGCGCAGAAATTAATGTTAAGCATGCAATATGCTATGGACGATGGGATTGTCGTGTTAACAGTTTAGTAAATATAACAAGAAACATTTTTTAACTCTTTAAGGACAATTGTCACGGTACCATTGACACGGAAGATATCCCATGACTTGAACTCTTATTGTTTGTTCACACAAAATTTTGTTCAAAAATTTAGTTTTAGGACATAATTTGCTAACACTTGTTCATCATATTTATTTATTATCTTAGAGTTAAAGAACTTATTTCCTCAGTTTAAGTAAATTTTTTATAACTTGAGAAAAATAAAGGTCGAATAAAACAATTTTTATTTTTTAATGCAAATTAATCAGATTTTGAACAAAATTGTTAGAGTTTTAATGTTAATACCCCTTATTTAGTATTACTCTTGCAAGAGCCTATATACATATTTGAGCTGTGTAATAACAACTAGCACAGAGTATTAAATAATCGTTAATCATATGTAAATCTGTTTAAATAGATTTTGTTGGTCGTTTGACAGTGAACTAACACTTTACAATTTTCTTCTTCTAATTCTCAATTAGGGTAGAGTTTAATCAGGCTTGCCATGTCAGCACTTTAGGTGCTAGATCCAGCACCCGCGTTAGTGATCTAGCACCCAAATTTTAGGACTGGGTGCTAGACAATAATCTAGCACCCACTTTAGAATTTTTGAATTTTTCACCACCTTGTTTAAATATTTTATTTTTTAAATACAATGTTTTCTGATATACACACACAGAAAACAAAATTAAGAACCAATAAAGTTTTTGTAGACCAGCCAACATACCCCCAGTTTCTGTAATGCGAACGCCATTCGTCTGCGACGAATTTGCATGTATTTTGTTTTTGTTACAAAAACAAAATACACACAAATTCGTCACGAACGAATGGCGTTCGTTTTACAGAAACTGGGGGTAACACTTTTATCAGTTGTGATAACTAATAATTTTA
This sequence comes from Pegoplata infirma, assembly GCA_963921195.1. NCBI lineage: Eukaryota > Metazoa > Arthropoda > Insecta > Diptera > Anthomyiidae > Pegoplata > Pegoplata infirma. The sequence goes on from OY992536.1 coordinate 12,633,397, forward strand.
TTCCGATCTAATGACTTTCGTTTGAATCGATTGGTATGTATATCAAATTTCACGATCAAGCAACTGAATTTATCTGTTGAACCTACGAAATATTATAAAAAAATATAAAAAAAATGTCTCAAAATCTTAAGCACTGATTTTTTTTCTATAAATGCTCTAAAAACTGATGCCTTTTTTCTATTGAAAATCAAATACATTTTTCATAAAAGTTTGAAATTTTGAAACATTTTTCTTAACAAAAACTTTCGTATTCTCAGAGATCTTCTATAGAAAAAGATTCTGAGACATTTTTTTCCATGTAAAAGATTTCAGAATCTGGTACCATTTTTCTATGGAAAAGTCTCAGATTCTAAGACATTTATTTTAGATTCTGAGATATATTTTTTCATAGAAAAACATTCAGACTCAGAATGTCTCAGAATCTGAGACTTTTGTTATAAGTAAGAAAAACATCTCAGTCTCTGAAACTTTTTCTATAAGAAAAATGTCTCAGAATCTGAGACTTTTTCTACTTTTTCTCTGCGACTTTTGCCACAGAAAACATGTCTCAAAATCTATGACTTTTTCTATAGAAAGGTGTCTCAAAATCGCAGACTTTTTTATAAAAAAACTTCTTAGATTTTGAATTTTTTCTTTAAAAAATTGTTTAAAAATATAAGATATTTTATAGAAATAGTTTCAGATATTGAGAAGTTTTTTTCATTAAAAGAAATTAAATTATATAAATATATAGATTACCGATATCAAAAAAGCATTATATATTTAACGTGTGTAGATTCAAAAAAAAATTTAAATTATTTTTTTAAAATTTAATGATTTTTGACCGAAATTGGAAACTTTAAACGATTAACCAGGTCTTTATTTCAGGTCGTTTAACAAATGCAGGTTATAGGAGCAGTGAAAATTAAAAATTTTAAAATCAGGGGTACAGTAGTCTACACGTTAAAAAAATTTAGCACCCGATTTTATAGCTGTAGAACAATCTAGCACCCATTTCTTTGAGATCTAGCACCCTCTCAGTTTCAACTTATGGCAACACTGAGTTTAATATACATTAATATTTTTGTTTGACCATTAGCGATTTGTCATTTAAATTCGCTTTGCTACTTGTAGTATAGCTTTTTTATATTTGCTAAAAAGTATTGACAACGAAATCTGACAAGTTCCGAAACACGTGTCGACTAAGTGTTGCAAAAATTACTAACAAAAATAAATTTAAAACTGAAAAATAATTCTCTTAAAAATTACTCAATGAGAATTTCGTAGTTTTAATTAGTAAAGGAAAAATTACCTCGAGCTAGAATAAACATACTCAAAAATAGTGAGAAAAAATATTTTTCAAATACTTAAAATGGCAGTACCTCGAAAAGTAAACCAGATAAAATTGTTATTTTACATTTGTCCTCTTACATTTGTGGACCCAATGGTCCTAATTTTGAATCTTAAGGTTTTGGTATTCTACACTCAAAAAATTATGTCATTAACTGTTTGTAGTTTATTTAAAAAGTTTTTCGTTTAGTCGTTTTTAAAAGAAAAAACATTTGTATGATGTTCAGTTTTTATTAATGACTATTTCTGTCCTTTGTTTCAAAAATAACACCCCTAGTAAAAATATTATGCTAATTTTACTAAATAGATCTAATTTGATCCGTAAAATGGTTGTATCAAATAATATCTAATTGTATTACTTTAGATCAAAAAATATAAAAATTGATACAATTTGATCCTGAATTTGGTCAAATCTAATTAGATCAAATTGATCTTATAATATCAATTTTTATATAATTTGATGAGCAAAACCAAAATACGAATCTAATCATATATGGAGCAATATCTAACCATATAAAGTGGATCAACCGTATCAAAGTTATAGATAAAATTTTATATAAATTTATACGGAAGCATATTAACTCATATAAGATTGTATCAAATTATAAATGATTAGACCAGAAAATTTTTACTCGGGACACTAAAAAATAAAGACTTTCACTAACATTTAATCTTTAAAGTCATTTATTTTTGTTCTGTAAGTAAAAACAATTGATTATTCTTTAAATTTTTAACGATTTGTGTAATGGTGATTTCTTTTCTGAAAAAAAATGTTTACCTTTTTAGGGTATACATTTTTAAAATGTTTAACTCACACCTTCAAAAATTTGCATTTTATTTGACTGGAATAGAACACAACATCCAGAAATACTCTGCCCTGTATTTTTTAACAGCTGTTTTGTGAAAACAGTAAATGTCAGCTGTTGTATAAGGCAATTTTAACCCCGTGATTTTTTACGGGGTAAAAAGTGCAACTTTTTTGCACTTTATAGGGCAGACATTTTTAGAAAAGAACACGATATTCTTTATAATGGTTGACATTTTTTCGAAAAGAACACAAAAACATAATTTTTGGGGCGAAATGCAAAAAAAAGACACATTTTTTGCCAGAAAAGAAAACACCATAAGTAATTTTTTTTTAATTTGTTGATATTTTTTAATGAGATATCAATAGTTTTTACCTACACAAGTAGGTTATTTTTTTGTAGAAAAAAAATTCAAAAAATTATTTATAGAAATATAAAAACATGTTTGTATCAAGTGACTTTGGCACGATGGGTAGAGTGTCTGGCCAGAATGTAGTTGATTGCGGGATCGATTCCCCAAAATTTTATTAAAAATTTTTAAAAAAATATTTCAAAAGAACATTGTAGAAAATAACCTACGAAATCATTAATTTTTAATGTTTTCGTAGATTATTTTTTTGGAATTTGTTGGTAAAAATAACAGAACTATCATTAATTTTTAATGTTTTTGTAGGTTATTTTTTTCGAATTTGTTGGTAAAAAAGAATGAAAAACGTATTTTTTTAATGTTTAATGTTATTTATTTTAGAAAATTTTGTCAACAGTAAAAAATAAGTGTTGATGTTTGTTAAAACAAATGAATAATTACTGGGATGGTTTTCAATTGTTTATTCACTGGTTTTAAATGTGTTTTTCATTTGTTTTTGCCTACAAAATATTTTGAGTGTTAAAATAATAAACAATAAATTCTTTTCTTTGTTTACAAAAATTTGGTGATCAAAAAAGTTGGAGGTCAAAAAAATGAAAATTTTTTTAATACATTTAAAAAATTTTGATTTTTGTTTGGGTCGTTGGAAAAATGAGTTAATAACTGAATTTAAACTATTGTACTATTTTTTAAATTTTTAATGTTGAACTTTAAAAAGATCAACTTAGAAATATTTTTAAAAAATGTTTATAAAAAATGTCTGTAAATAATTTTATTTTCCAGATCGACCCTCGTAGCATATTTATTATTTACTCAATCTGGACGTTATCAAGCTTAAATTAAAGCTTTATAAATTACCTACATAACATTTTTTAAAATTCAACACGTTTGATAATAATAACGGTGAGTATTGTTAACTTTTTCTTTAACAAACTGCGTATACTATAGAAACGTTTCTAATTTGTTGACAACATTGATGCCAAATAGCGCTTTTTTTGAAACTCTCTTATTATCTTTTGGCCTTCTTGAAGCATATTTTTTAAATACTTTATCTTATAAATGGCTCGTTTTTAAAGAACCTTTTTTAAGAAAAAGTATAAATGCTTCTAAGAAGGTTAAAAGAGCCTAAGAAAATTCCAAAAAAAGCGCTAAATGGCATCAGTGGTTGACAGGCTAAACAACTAAAGCTAGGAATTTGAATTTAGCATTTAATATATGTGGATTCTAATCCTTCTATTATCCGGTAACGAAGTATTGTACTAGATAAAATGGTGGAAAAACTAATGGAGCATATTTAAAAATAAATACCCACGCAAGATTACCCGCAGAGCCAGCAGAAGAGAAGGGTAACATTCCGTTCTTTAAAATTACATTTTCAGGTTTTTTCCACCAATTTTTTATTCTACGTTTTTAAAGTGTAAATGTTTTCTTAAAATTTTGTGTTGAAAAACTTTGATTGTTAATAAAAAGTATGAGCATGATAAGAATTGTTTATTCTACAGCTTTATCATTGTCTAAGTTACCAAGAAAAGTCCTTTTTTTTTAAATTCCATAAACCTTTTTTTGCCAGTGTTTCTATTCTATTCATTTCATAGGTACTTGTTCTTGTACTTATATCAGTTGGTATTTAATATGTATCTATGACTTCAATTGCCTGTGTGTAACAAACACATGCATTAAAACTGAAGATACCCATAATCAATTTCAATTGAAAATTGAATTAAATTTTTCACAAAAACAAAAAAATACAAAACAATAAAAACGTTAATTGATCCATTTGTTTGGTATGTACCCTTTTTTTAGTGCAAAAGAAATTTCTAAGTAACATGCAAGATAATACGAGTACTCCAACTAAACTTTCTAGATATACATACAGTGGTTGTCAAATAATTAGAAACTCTTTTTATTAAATAATACACAACGTTATGTAGGAAATTTATAAAGCTTGAATTTAAGCTTGATAGCGTCCTGATTGAGTAAATAATTAATGTGCTACGAGGATTGAACTGGAAATTGAAATTATTTATAGTCATTTTTCAGAAAATTTTTTAAAAATATTTCTAAGTCGATTTTTTCTAAGTTCAAACATTAGAAATTAAAAAAATGGTCTACTAATTTTTATTTAGTAATTAACTAATTTTTCAAGCAACCTAAACAAAAAATAAAATTTTTCAAATACAGAAGAAAAAATCTACATTTTTTGACCTCCAATTTTTTGACCACCAATTTTTTGTAAACAAAGAAAACATGTTATTGTTAATTAATAGCGTATGGTAATGAGTACACTCAAAATATTTTGTAGGCAAAAACAAATGAAAAACACATTTAAAACCAGTGAATAAACATTTGAAAACCATCCCAGTAATTATTCACTTGTTTTAACAAACATCAATATTTATTTTTTACTGTTGACAAAATTTTCTAAAATAAATAACATTAAACTTTAAAAAATTACGGTTTTTTCATTCTTTTTTACCAACAAATTCGAAAAAAATAACCTACGAAAACATTAAAAATTAATGATAGTTCTGTTATTTTTACCAACAAATTCCAAAAAAATAACCTACGAAAACATTAAAAATTAATGATTTCGTAGGTTATTTTTTACAATTTTATATTGACATATTTTTTTAAAAATTTTTAGTAAAATTTTGGGGAATCGATCCAGCAATCTACTACATTCTGGCCAGACACTCTACCCATCGTGCCAAAGTCACTTGATACAAACATGTTTTTATATTTCTATAAATAATTTTTTGAATTTGTTTTCTACAAAAAAATAACCTACTTGTGTAGGTAAAAACTAATGATATCTCATTAAAAAATACCAACAATTTAAAAAAAAATTACTTACACAAATCATTAAAAAATTAAAGAATAATCAGTAGTTTTTACTTACAAAACAAAAATAAATGACTTTAAAAATTAAATGTTAATGAAAGTCTTTATTTTTTAGTGTGTTATTTTTGAAACAAAGAACAGAAGTAGTCATTAATAAAAACTGAAAATCAAATAAATGTTTTTTCTTTTAAAAACGACTAAAGGTAAAATTTTTTAAATAAACTACAAACAGTTAATGACATAATTTTTTGAGTGTATGGTAATGAGTAGGGATGAGATTTTCATGCACTAAAAAATCTAAAATAGGCGCTAAAAAAGTCAAAATATGCACTAAAAAACCTTAAAATATGCACTAAAAATAAAATGCGTGCAATAAAAATCTTGTTATCATACGAAAAACTTTTTAAAAAGCAAAAAATAACGCGGGATTCAAATTGTAGCATTCAAAACTTAATAAAAGCACACTCAAAATATTCTGTAGGCAAAATCAAATGAAAAACACATTTAAAACTATCGAATTAACTATTTAAAATCATCCCAGTAATTATTCATTTGTTTTAACAATCATAAACATTTATTTTTTACTGTTGGCAAAATTTTCTAAAATAAATAACATTAAACATTAAAAAATAACCTACGAAAACATTCAAAATTAATGATAGTTCTGTTATTTTTACCAACAAATTCAAAAAAAAAAAAAATCTACAAAAACATTAAAAATTAATGATTTCGTAGTTTATTTTTTACAATTTCTAATGAAATATTTTTTAAAAATTTTTAATAAAATTTTGGGGAATCGATCCCGCAATCAACTACATTCTGGCCACACACTCTACCCATCGTGCAAAAGTAACTTGATTGATACAAACATGTTTTTATATTACTTTGTATATTTCTATAAATAATTTTTTGAATTTTTTTCAAAATAATATAACCCACAAAGTAGGTAAAAATTAATGATATATCATTAAAATATACCAACAATTAAAAAAAAAAATACACAAATCATTAAAAAAAAAAATAAATCAGTAGTTTTTACTTACAGAACAATAATAAATGACTTTAAAAATTAAATGTTAATGAAAGTCTTTATTTTTTAGGATGTTATTTCTGAAACAAAGCACAGAAGTCGACATTAATAAAAACTGAACATCAAACAAATGTTTTTTCTTTAAAAAATGACTAAACGTAAAACTTTTTAAATAAAATCCAAACAGTTAATGATATAATTTTTTGAGTGCAATAAAAATCTTGTTATCATACGAAAAACTTCTTAAAAAGCAAAAAATAACGCAGGGTTCAAATAGTAGCATTAAAAACTAAATAAAGCCCATTAAAAAATATTCTGTGGGCAAAAACAAATGAAAAACACATTTAAAACTAGCGAATAAACATTTGAAAACCATCCCAGTAATTATTCATTTGTTTAAAAAAACATATACATTTATTTTTTACTGTTGATAAAATTTTCTAAAATAAATAACATTAAACATTAAAAAATTACGTTTTTTTCATTCTTTTTTACCAACAAATTCGAAAACAATAACCTACGAAAACATTAAAAATTAATGATAGTTCTGTTATTTTTACCAACAAATTCAAAAAAAAAAAATAACCTAATAAAACATTAAAAATTATTGATTTCGTAGGTTATTTTTTACAATTTTCTATTGAAATATTTTTTTAAAAATTTTTAATAAAATTTTGGGGAATCGATCCCGCAATCAACTACATTCTGGCCACACGCTCTACCCATTGTGCAAAAGTCACTTGATTGATACAAACATGTTTTTATATTACTTTTTATATTTCTATAAATAATTTTTTGAATTTTTTTTTCTAAATAAAATAACCCACAAAGTAGGTAAAAATTAATGATATATAACTAAAAATACCACAATTAAAAAAAAAAAATACTTACACAAATCATTAAAAAAATATATAGAAAAAATGTCTCAGCATCTGAGAATTTTTCTATAGAAAAAATGTTTCAGAATCTGAGACTTTTTCTATAGCAAAAATGTCTCAGAATCTGAGACTTTTTCTATAGAAAAAATATCTCAGAATCTGAGACTTTTTCTATAGAAAAAATGTCTCAGAATCTGAGACTTCTTCTATAGAAAAAATGTCTCAGAATCTGAGACTTTTTTCTATAGAAAAAATGTCCCAGAATCTGAGACTTTTTCTATAGAAAAAATGTCTCAGAATCTGAGACTTTTTCTATAGAAAAAATGTCTCAGAATCTGAGACTTTTTCTATAGAAAAAATGTCTCAGAATCTGAGACTTTTTCTATAGAAAAAATGTCTCAGAATCTGAGACTTTTTCTATAGAAAAAATGTCTCAGAATCTGAGACTTTTTCTATAGAAAAAATGTCTCAGAATCTGAGACTTTTTCTATAGAAAAAATGTCTCAGAATCTGAGACTTTTTCTATAGAAAAAATGTCTCAGAATCTGAGACTTTTTCTATAGAAAATATGTCTCAGAATCTGAGACTTTTTCTGTAGAAAAAATGTCTCAGAATCTGAGACTTTTTCTATAGAAAAAATGTCTCAGAATCTGAGACTTTTTCTATAGAAAAAATGTCTCAGAATCTGAGACTTTTTCTATAGAAAATATGTCTCAGAATCTGAGACTTTTTCTATAGAAAAAATGTCTCAAAATCTGAGACTTTTTCTATAGAAAAAATGTCTCAGAATCTGATACTTTTTCTATAGAAAAAATGTCTCAGAATCTGAGACTTTTTCTATAGAAAAAATGTCTCAGAATCTGAGACTTTTTCTATAGAAAAAATGTCTCAGAATCTGAGACTTTTTCTATAGAAAAAATGTCTCAGAATCTGAGACTTTTTCTATGGAAAAAATGTCTCAGAATCTGAGAGTTTTTCTATAGAAAAAATGTCTCAGAATCTGAGACTTTTTCTATAGAAAAAATGTCTCAGAATCTGAGACTTTTTCTATAGAAAAAATGTCTCAGAATCTGAGACTTTTTCTATAGAAAAAATGTCTCAGAATCTGAGACTTTTTCTATAGAAAAAAAAATCTGAGATTTTTTCTATAGAAAAAATGTCTCAGAATCTGAGACTTTTTCTATAGAAAAACGTCTTAGAGTCGGGGAATTTTTTTATACAAAAAAAATGTATCAAAATCTGAGTTAAGTTTGGAGATGGATAAAATCGGTTCAGTTGGAAAAATGTTCCACCTTTAAAAACTAATTGTAAGACAACTCTAGAAAAACCCCAATTTTTAATGTTTTTTTTTTTGTTTTTTATACATTTGTTTGTTTTACCAAGTGTGATTTTTAGCGTTTATAGAAAATTTCTTCTAATTTCTTCTAATTTTATCTAAAGATTCTAAAAATTTCTTTAAAATAAAATTTTAAAATATATTTTGAGAATTTGAATGATAAATAAATTTTACTATTTTTACTACTTTCCGTTTTTTTACTTTTTTTGGGTTTTCGACACATTGAGTAAAATTTAAAAAAATAATCTCTTTTACTACTTTTACTACAAAAAAAGTAATCAAACAGACCTATTTTTATTTGTCTTTTGCTAATTTTTGCCAAAATATGCAGAAATATGCACTTAAAAGTTGGAAATATGCATTTAAAACCAAAATATGCAAAAATATGCATTTTCACCATAATATGCAAAAACAAATCGGCTTTAACGCGTATTTCTTGATTCGGAAAGACAACACTGTGCTAGTCGCAAAAATTAACTGCTGGTAAGGCTAATTCGGGTACGCTGAATTCAATGGTGCTAGCCGTTTTTCGAAGTTGGCGCTCGTATTCGCGATATTCGCGATTTAAAATTGTAAAGCCTTTGTAGTACAAAAATTAAATATTTATGCTTTTGGGATAGTTTTTCAATATACATACGTTTAGAAAATGCATTGTTTTTTCCCTGAAAAAAACTATTTCCGCTAAAATAAAAAAATCCGCGATAATAAAAATTTTCGAAAAAATTTGTGTCTGTAATGTATTGTATTCTACTCATTTTCACAAATGAATAGCAAAATAAAAAAAAAAAATGGAAAAAAAATTCGCCAAAAAAAATTTCCGCGAATAAAAACAAAATTTGTTTGTATATTCGATAGAGTTTAGGTTAGGTTAGGGTGGCGGTGCCAGATGGGCACTCCGCATAAACCAATTGGTCCATAGCGATACCACAAAACTTTTTCCGCTTACTGATGTAAACTAAATACATTGACCTTCATTGCGAACTGTTTTAAACTTTTCAGGTCTATCCTCGTAATTTCCTCCAAAGTCTCGAACTAAATAGAGTTTAGATTGTCTAAATTATATGAAAAACATAGTTTTTTTTTACTTAAAAAAAAAAAATCGCGAATATCGTTAATACATACGCTAACCTTGAAAAAAACTGATAATTCAATAGGATTTAGTGTACACGAACTAGCTTTACCAGATGGTTGTCGTAAATTCAAATTAAACTAAAAATATGTATTTGTTTTGAACCAATTTTTTCGCGAAAATAAAAATTTTACTCGAACAAAAAATGTTTTTCGCCGTTTTTATTGTACTTGAGCAACAAAATTTTAAATCGCGAATACAAGCGCTGACTTCGAAAAACGGCTAGCACCATTGAATTCAGCGTACTCAAATTAACTACACCACTAGGCTGGGCTCCCTTGTTAAAAAAAGTGTCAAATTCGATATCGTTTTTAGACTATCGACAAAAAACCTGCATATGAATGGAACTCACAATCCTTGTAATGAGATATTAAAATAATTAAAATTTTTCTTTGTTTACAAAAAATTGGTGGTCAAAAAATGCGGATATTTCTACTGTTTTAAAAAAAAAAAAAAATTTTGTTTAGGTTTTTGGAAAATTAGTTGATAGCTGAATAAAAAGTATTGGACCATTTTTTAAATTTCTAATGTTTGAACTTAGAAATATTTTTAAAAAATGTTCTTAAAAATTTCTATAAATAATTTTATTTTCTAGAGTGACCCCCGTAGCATATTTATTATTTACTAAATCTTGACGGTATCAAGCTTAAATTCAGGGTTAATAAATTACCTACATAACATTTTTTTTTTTACTCGTTTGATAATAATAACGTTGAGTATTATACTATAAAAACTTTTCTAATTAGTTGACAACTACTGTTTGTAGGGGATGAGTGTAAATTGTTTCAATAGAGGCATGTTCTGAAGCACTTGATGTTGGAATTTGTTTAGGTTAAGTTATGCCACATAATATGTGTGTGTGTGTTAAAAAAAACATATAACAACTATGTGGGTTAAAGATCAAATATCAGGTTAAAAATGGTTAAAATGCAATAACAGGGAAATTAATAATGCCGCTTTGAGGTAAAATATGTTAAACTTATGACATTTCATGGAAATTATGTATGTATATAAATAGAAAAGGTCAAGTTAATTGACAAAATAACCCTAAAATTGTAAAAAAGAAACAGGATACAATTCCAATATTCATTCTGGTTTAAAGCCAAAATCAATATTTTTTTTGTTAAAAATGTTTAAAAAACAAACTCCAAAAAAAAAAAAATAATGGCCATCATTTTAATTATTTGTATTTGTGTATGACGGGGATTTTATTGCAAGTATTTTATTATTTCAATGGATAATTTGTCTTGTATTTAGTTGTATGTGCATTAGGGAGAGAGCATCTGCAGTTTTTATAAATTTGGTCAAAAAGAAATGAAAAGAAAAATGTAAAGGAAGTCATTTTTTAAGGTTGTGCCAACTGGTTATTCGGTTGTAACAACATTAATTCGGTTGTGACAACTGCAATGTGGCTAAGACACCTGCAATGATGTTGTGACAACCTAAATGTGGTGGTAACAACCGAATATTAAGTTGCAACAACCTCAGTAAATTTTAAAAAATGAGAGAAAATGTATCAGAATCTGTTAGAAAAATTTTAGTGCAACCCTAATGTAAATTTTTTACCAAAAATATGTATATTTTTGTTCATTAGGTTTTTTAAATAAAAATCAGGTTTTGTTTAAAAAAAATATGTTCATCATAAATAATGCTAAAAAAATCGATTTTGGTAGAAACTCTCGGTGATTACAAATAACAGTAGTTGGATAAAATAACAAATGCAGTTTTCATTATAACTAGCAGTATTATATTTTTTTTTGTATTCACAGAAATCAAATTTATTCATAAATACATTTATAAAAAAATTGTAAGTGCATTTTTGCAAGGCAACTACATCATACATGGGAATTTTTAACTGGCATTGAAATTTATTTGATATTTTTAGAAATCAGACATTGATCCAGCAATTTATATAAGGTGAAAATCATACAAACACAATCATAAGCACCCAAACAATTTTATTTTTGAAAAAGCTCCTGTACATTAACCCAGGGGATTAGTAAATATAGTTTTTTTTGGACGGCCCCTTTTTGTAGGTGAGATATTGAACATTTTTTTTTCATAATGATTAAATTGAATAACTTAATTGCAAAAAGCATAATATATGAATTACTAAAACCCCGGAAATTAAAAATAATTTTTTTTTGCCCGCCCCCTTTTGTGGGCGGGGATATTAAAAATGTATTGAAATAATGATAAAATTGTATTACTTAAGTGCAAAAAGCATAATAAATAAATTCGGTAATATTTGCTGCTGGAAAAAAAGAGGTCCCACCGATCCCCCTTACCCCGACCCAAATAAAAATTGAATTTAACACTCTCATTTGTGATTAAAAACACTGTGCTAGTAGCAAAAATAAACAAGCTAGGCACCCTGCTGGTAAAGCTAATTCGGGTACGCTAAATTCAATGGTGTTAGCCGTTTTTCGAAGTTAGCGCTCGTATTCGCGATATTCACGATTTAAAATTTTAAGGCTAAAGTACTTCAAAAAAATAAGTTTTATGCTTTTGGGATAGTTTTTAAATATAAATAAAGAAAATGCATTCTTTTTTTCGCGAAAAAAAATTATTCCTCGAAAAAAAAAATCCGCAAAAAAAAATCCGCGGAAAAAAATTTTTCAAAAAATTTTGTGTCTGTAATGTATCGTTTTCTACTCATTGTCTAAAATTACTAGCAAAATAAAAAAATGGAAAAAAAAATTCGCGACAAAAAATTCGCGAAAAAAATTTGTCGCGAATAATTTATTTTTTTATTCAATAGAGTTTCGATAAATAAAATTCGGAAATTGTGCAAATAATATAAAAAAAATATATTTTTTGCTTAAAAATAAAATAATAATAATCGCGTACTACAAAAAATTAAGTTTTATGCTATGAAAAAGTTTATAAATATTATGAAAAAGTAGTAAATTGTATGAATTTGTTCATAAATACTATGAAAATCGTTCATGGAAAAAAAAATTTTTTTGTGTGAAGGTTATTTTTTTGATTTTTTTTTAATTTTCAGTAAGATTTAAAAAAATTAGAAAAGTTCTGATTAGTTTCAATTCCACCTTTAAAATATTATATTTTGAGTAGGTTTATTCTAGCTCGAGGTCATTATTTTTTTTCTAATATAAACTGTGATATTCATAGAATAATTTTCAAGAAAATTATATTTCTGTTTTAAATTTATTTATGTTGATCAATTTTGCAAGACTTAATCAACACGTGTTTCGGAATTTGTCAGATTCAATTGTCAAGATAATTTATAAAAACCCGATACTTCAAGTATCAAAGGCGATTTTAATGATAATCGTTAATGATCAAACTAAAATATTAATAAATATTCGACTTTACTCCCATTGGGAATTAGATTGTACAATAGTAGTAACACCAAGATCGTCAAATAACACTGCGTTACAAAAAATCAAAAAAATTTTGTGACACGAGGTCTGACCATAATTTCTACATAATTAAGGCACGCTGATTTCAATCGTGAAGTCCGTTTTTGAATCAATGGAACAGTTTTCTTGCAAATCTTCATCAAAGTTTTGCCCATTTTTTTGCGGTTTTTTTATTTAAAAAAAATCTGCTTTTACAAATTTAAATTTGTTTGACTTGGGAGATGTGGATTAGGCACATAGCAATATACTAAACATGAAATTGGGTAAAATTGTTAGCGTTTTATTGGTAAGAATGGCGATTTTTCTCATAATTTATTAATTTTGCGCTCTTTTGCAACTTCCTAAATAATTTCAAGACCTGATCTAATTTATGTAAAAAGACTAATATGAGTTTTTAATTTATGCAAAACAAAAATTAGGTACATCTAACTTTTTTTGCAAATCGCGAAAAAATAATTTTTTTACAATAGCAGCATCCCTTTAAAATGGGATGTATTGCTTCATCATTTAGTATAATATGTAAGCATGTCTAAAAACCTTATTTTTAAAATTTTAAGCAAAAAAGTTTATTTTTGCAAAAGTTCTCTTAACAAAAACTGGTTTAAAATACCTTACACTGTGCAATAAATTTGAGGTCTTCGAGTGTATCTTGAATGGCACCAAACAAAAATGAATGTATATCAACAGAAGACCAAAACCCCCGAAGGATTTTGAAAACTTAGCTCGAGTTTTTTTTTTATGGCCCACTGAAGTTTTTTAATTTTTTTTCAAAGGCGTTTTGAATAAGTCAAAAAATACGTTTTAAATTAAATTCTGAGGGGGCCATTTTGGTCCTTTTTTTGAAATATCCTTCTCATCAAATATCAAAGACTACTAAAATTTATCATCAGTTGAGCGGTGTAATTTTTTTTTAAAAATATTCTATGAGAATATCATACACTCAAAATAATCACTCTGTTAAAATACAGAGATACTCTGCTGAGCCAGCAGAAAATACCATAGATTTCCAACCAGCAAGATTTTTTGTTATTTTACGAAAAATCTCTGTAAAATGATTTTGATAAAAAAACTGTAAATTTACAGAATTATCTGTAAAATGCTGATGAAAGCAACAAGAATTGTACCAAGAAGCATGGATAAGTAATAACTTGGCACAAAATCACGCGAATGCTTTATTTTGAAGAAATTATTTATAAACTCGCTTGATGTTCTCACGGGTTTTTCATAAACTTTTAATTTTCAGTTCCACATTTGAGCGGGGACATTTCAATAAACACTTTCATAAAATTAAAGGAAAATTGTTTAAAAATGCATTGACTTCCTTATATGTATGTCTTATTAATGCGCTTGATATGGCTTTTAGACAACGGTCACTATTTCATTCGTGATCAATTTCCCCTTGCATAATGTGCAACTTGTGTTGACAATTGGAAAATGCCATCGTGTAAATTTGACCGCTTAAATGCTTCCAAAATTACGAGTTTTTTACGAGTACCTCCAATTTACACGACATCCTCGTAAAATTTAGCAGCTTTTATGGTAATTTAAGACGCTTTTTAAAGAGGGGTTGAAATATTTGGAAGTTTTTTGAAGAGATTTTTTTATTATAAAATTGTATTACAGAGCGGTAAATAAAATTACAGATAAAATTTTGTTTTTTGGTCACAAGAAAATGCAAAGTATTTTCGTAAAATCTGTATTTCGGCAGATAACTTTGTCAAAAATCTGTTGAAATGAGATTACAGTCATTTTACAGAGTATTTAACAGAGTTATTATTTTGAGTGTAGTTTTAATTAGTAAAGAAAATAATATCCTCGAGCTAGAATAAACCTACTCAAAATATAATTCAGAAAAATGCATGAAAAATTAAAAAAATATATCAAAAAAAATTAAAAAACTTTTGTGATCATTCTAAAGTGTCAAAAAGGATATTTTTCACATTTTATTTTTGATTTTTTTTGTATTTCTTCAATTACATTATTCCCAAAATGTCCCTCAATTGTCATAAATTCGCTTCACTTTATCTATTAACGATTTTTGAATTATTTTTCCAAGGACTCCCCGACTTACCCTCGTAACAATAACGCACTATTTAGTTACTAATCGCATTATAGAAAAAAAAGTCATGTTAAATACCAATTTTCATTACATTGAACTCAACTAATATTGTAATATTGTTTGTAAAGTAAATAAATAATTATGAAAACAACAAACTTGTGTTAAATAAACAAAAAAACAACCCTTTTCCCAACTAATGTTATTTTACCAAAATTTAAGGTGTCCCGAAAATAAATTTTTTTGGACATGCCCCTAGAACGATGCTCATTGAAGAGCTGATTATGGAACAACAAATTAATAACACTGTGCTAGTCGCAAAAATTAACAAGCTGGGCACCCTGCTGGTAAAGCTAATTCGGGTGCGCTAAATTCAATGGTGCTAGCCGTTTTTCGAAGTTAGCGCTTGTATTCGCAATATTCGCGATTTAAAATTGTAAAGCTAAAGTACTACAAAAATTAATTTTTTATGATTTTGGAATAGTTTTTAAATATAAATTTAATAAATGCATTGTTCTTTTTTCGTGAAAAAGAAAAATCCGCGAAAAAAAAAAAATTTCGAAAAATTTTGTGTCTGCAGTGTATCGTAATCTACACATTTTTATAAATTAATAGCAAAATAAAAAAAATTCGCGAAAAAAATATGGCGAAAATTTTTTTTCGCGAATATTTTTTTTTTTTTTTTTTGTATAATTAATAGAGTTTAGATGATAAAAATTCAGAAATTGTCTAAATAATATAAAAAAATATTTTTTTTTACTTAAAAAAAAAATAATCACGAATATCGCTAATACATACGCTAACTTTGAAAAAAACTGATATTACAATGGGATTTAGTGTACATAAACTAGCTTTACCGGATGGATGTCGTAATTTCAAATCAAACTAAAAATATTTTCTTTCACACTTTTCTCCATTCAAAGCCATATATAAAAATATTTGTATTAAACCAATTATTTCAAGAAAATAACGATTTTTCGCGACCAAAAAATGTTTTTCGCGAAAAAAAATTTACGGTATTATGGTTTGTTATGTTAGTTGAATGGTTTTAAATTTAAAAATTATCGAAAAAGTTTAAAAACATCGTTGTTATAGTACTTGACCATCAAAATTTTAAATCGCGAATATCGCGAATACGAGCGCTTACTTCGAAAAACGGCTAGCACCATTGAATTTAGCGTACTCAAATTAACTTTACCAGTAAAGTGCCCAGCTTGTTAAAAAAATGTCAAATTCGAGTAAAGTGTAATTGTTTGGTGGTCATCTTCAGGGTGCAACTAGCATTTAAAGTTTGCATCCGTAGTGCATTTTGTAAAAAATATTTTTGGCACCAATTTTAAAAATAAAAAAAAAATAATACATTTTTAGCAGGTTTATTCTAGCTCGAGGTCATTATTTCCTTTACTAATTAAAACTATGATATCCTCATAGAATGATTTTCAAGAAAATTATTTTTCGGTTTTAAATTTATTTATGTTGGTCATTTTTGCAAGACTTAATGAACACGTGTTTCGAAATTTGTCAGATTCCATTGTCAAGATTATATAGCAAATATAAAAACCCAATACTACAAGAAGCAAAGGGGATTAAAATGACAAATGGTTAATGATCGAACTAAAATATTCATACATATTCGACTCTACACCCATTGGGAATTAGAAGACAAAAATTGCATCATCGTAGTAAGATCACGATCATCAAATAACCAACCAACAAATATTAAAAACAGACTTACATTTGCTATTGTAGTATAGGTAGGCTGACCATTCGTACTGATATGATCAGTACATGTACTGATTTTTAGTCACGTGTACTGATCAAAAAACCGTGTACTGATTTGTACTGATTTTTTAAAATATGTACTGATTGTACTGATTTTTAAATATTTGAATAAAAAATTAAATTTTTATTCAAAAATTCTTTACAAAAACTGTACTTTTCCAATAATAAGGAATCGGAGATTTGTTTTATTGTACAAATTTTAACGATCCAGGAGTGCGAAAAAGATTCTAGATTTAAGTTTTTTAAGAAATGTAATCATAATCTGGGAGGTTTCCTTAAATGAAAAGATGGCAGAACTTTAGGAAAAGTCCTCAGAATATGCAGGATTTTCTAAAAAAATAAAATTTTTACAACTTTCTGTAAAACAACTACAACAGTTAATATCAGTTGTTCTTAACAGTTGTTTTTGCTGTAATACTAGTTGGCCTCAAACAACTAGAATTGTTGCTAATTTAAATGTTTGACAGCTGAAAACATTCGTCATACATTTTACGCTATAGCAAGACTTTTCACAGAATTTTTTTCTAGGAAAAAGATGGGTGTACTGATTTGAGTTCTGGAAAAAATGGTCACCCTAAGTATAGGGTTTATAAATTTGCTAAGTAGTCTTGACAATGGAGTCTGACAAATTTCGAAACACGTGTCGATTAAGTCTTGCAAAAATGACCAACAGAAATAAATGTAAAACAGAAAAATAATTTTCTTGAAAATTATTCTGTGGGAATATTTAGTTTTAATTAGTAAAGGAAATAATGACCTCGAGCTAGAATAAACCTACTGAAAATATAATATTTTAGAGGCAAAATAAAACAAATTTTGTTATTTAATCAAACTTAATATTAAGCCCGGGTTGCGCCCTGAAATCACCTTCAACATTTTTTTTAATTTTTCCCCCTTTATCAGCTCTTTAATAAGCATCATTCTAGGGGTATTCCCTAATTAAATTCCAAAAATTTCCTGTTTTCGGGACATGCTTTTATACATAATTATTGTCATAGTCATATTAAAACATGAATGACAATTTATTTTGTATATACAAAAAACATATGTAAATTTAACGTCACCTTCTCCCCCCGTCCCCCAGCACTTTTGACAGTTGATGCCTATAGACCATGACCAAGTCAAATCATATTATGTCAATCATATGTGTTTTACGAGTTACACTTTAATGTTTTATTATATCATTACTAACTAAATGTTGATACATGATTTTTATACAACCAACCAACACAAACACACAAAAAAATACTGAATTTGCAAAAAAAAAAATACTAGGTGTGAAAAATGTATCATAATTCAGTTAAATTTTTATTTGAAGGACATTTAAGATCCCCGGTTGACAGTTATAGTTAAAAATGTTAAACATGATTTTAATAGAGAAATATATTAAAACAGGGTGTAACATTTTTCATTTAATTAAATGTTAACAAATTATAAAATTATTAAAAACAAAATTAAGGAAAGTTTTTTATACAGCGCCCTCTAGGAGAGGGTGTCGATAAATTTTATACTCGGTAATGTACACAAAAAAAAAATGTTACGGGAAAAACCTTTAATTGAAAATTTTAAAAAGTTCATTGTAGTTTTTAATCATTTTTTTAATTGATATAATTAAATTTTTTAATTGATTTCGCAAATTTTCGTGAGTTGAGAATAAATGCAATTTTCCTTGTTACACTTTTACAAATTACTTTCGTGATAGGTGCAAAATCAATTAAACATAAAATTGATATAATCATTTTAGTAATTGAAACTCTTTCTTAATTTTCTTGTGTGTTGTTATATATCATTAAAAAAATGTCCAGTATTTCCTTATGTTCAAATTTTAATTGATATTAAATTTTATTACAATTACAAATATCATTGATTCAATTAATTTATTTATTGAAATATAAACTTTCTTAAAAAAATATATATTTCTTAATAAAAATTTTAAAACATTTCTTACCAAAAATGACTGAGTTACCAAAAAATTTTCTATAAAAAAAACTCTGAAAATTAAACTAGTCAGAAAATGAGTCCAAAGTTTAAACATGAACTGGTTGGATTTATATTTGGTTCGATCTTTAAAAGATAAAAATACACATTAGGGTTCAAAACACGATTTTAATGAATTTAACTTTTTTATAAATTAATATTACTTAATAGAAAAATATTTTTCTAGCTCGAGGCCATTTTTACTTTGCTAATTAAAACAATGATATTCACATAAAATAATTTTTAAAAAATTTTTTTTTGTTTCAAATTTATTTCTGTTGGTAATTTTTGCAAGACTTAGCCGACACGTGTTTCGGAGTTTGTCAGATTACATTGTCAAGACTATTTAGCAAAAAAAAACCCCCTATACTACAAGTAGCAAAGGAAATTTAAATTGTAATGACTCTTAGTTTGATCACGAAAGTCAAGCGACTAACAAAAAGCTATTTAACAGATTTATATATGATGTACCCGTTGGATAACTCAAATATGTGGGCTACCCAGCAAAAACTTTGCTTACCAAGTAATTAACTGAAGGGGTTAGGAACAATATGAGTAACTTTATATTACTTTAACACGGTGATGTCATTGGAGGTAACCACATTTTGCCTTTTTGGGCGTAAAGTAATCCTAATGGTAATTTGTGTTATTCATAGCCATTACCAAGCAAGCAAGACAGAAAGGATTACCCATTACGAAGATTTTGCTGGGTATTGCGAGAGTAATACCATACAAGGGGTATTCACATTCTAATCATTTTGTTCAAGTTCTTATTAATTATTATTAAAAAAATAAAAAATAGTTTTGTTCGACCTTTAAAATATAATATTCTGGAGTAGATTTATTTTAGCTCGAGACCATTTTTCCTTTACTAATTCAAACTATGACATTCTCATAGAATAACTTTCAAGAAAATTATTTTTCTGTTTCAAATTCGTTTATGTTGGTAATTTTTGCCAGACGTAGTCGACACGTGTTTCGGAATTTGTCCGATTCTATTGGCAAGACTATTTAGCAAATAAAAAAAATCTTCTTTTAATTTTTAATAAGGATAGAGTTGAATGTTTATTATTTTTTTTTTTTGTTTAAACATAAGCGATTTTTTTTAAATTCGTTATGCTACTAAAGATTTTTATATTTGCTAAATAGTCTTGACCATGGAATCTGACAAATAAAGAAACACGTGTCAGCTAAGTCTTACAAAAATGACCAAAATAGAAACTAGAAATTTAGAATAAAGGATTATAAACTTAAAAAAGGTCCGATTCTATGAGGGTAAAAAAGTGCTCTGAGGTACTTTTTAGATCTTCTTAAAAAAATGGCTCCAGAAAAAAAAATCAAATGAAAAAATACTTCTTGGAAGTTCCGATGAAATAATTGTCCTAGAAACTTTAAATTTGAAATTCCAGCGAAAAAAATAAATTCTGAAAAAAGGAAATTTGGGAAATTACGATTTTAAAGAAGTTTTATTATCTTTATCGATCCCCTTAAAGAATGATTCTAGGAACTAAAAATATAGAATGTGAAAACATTCTGACGAAAGTACTTTGTAGAAAGTTCCGATTCTAGGACACTCAAAATATTTTGTATGCAAAAACAAATGAAAAAACACATTTAAAACCAGTGAATAAACAATTGAAAACCAACCCAGAAATCAACATTTAACAAACATCAACATTTATTTTTTACTGTTGACAAAATTTTCTAAAATAAATAACATTAAAAAATTAAGTTTTTTTCATTATTTTTTACCAACAAATTCGAAAAAAATAACCTACGAAAACATTAAAAATTATTGATTTTTACCCACAAATTCCAAAAAATAACCTACGAAAACATTAAAAATTAATGATTTCGTAGGTTATTTTTTACAATTTTCTATTAAATTATTTTTTGAAAATTTTTAATAAAATTTTGGGGAATCGATCCCGCAATCAACTATACATTTTGGCCAGACCTATCGGGCCAAATTCACTTGATACAAACATGTTTTTATATTTCTATAAATAATTTTTTGAATGTTTTTTTCTAAAAAAAAATAACCTACTTTTGTAGGTAAAAACTAATGATATCTCATTAAAAAATACCAACAATTTAAAAAAAAAAATTACTTACACAAATCATTAAAAATTTAAAGAATAATCAGTAGTTTTTACTTACAGAACAAAAATGACTTTAAAAATTAAATGTTAATGAAAGTTTTTATTTTTTAGTGTGTTATTTTTGAAACAAAGGACAGAAGTAGTTATTAATAAAAACTGAACATCAAACAAATATTTTTTCTTTTAAAAACGACTAAACGTAAAACTTTTTAAATAAACAACAAACAGTTAATGACATAATTTTTTGAGTGGAGGATAAAAAAAGTGTTGTTTGGTTTTTTCTTATCTTATTTTAAAATTGTCATAAAAACTTGATATTTGAAATAAAAAACATTCTAAAAATAAAAAATATAAAAATAAATGGGTAAAAAGGGGTAAAAATTATATTTTTTTTAATTTTTTTATCTCCTAAAACAATTGCATTGAAACTTGAAGTTCTGACTCTAGGATTTTTCACCCAGAAAACATTTCAAAAAGTACTTTTAAAAAAAGTACTTTAAAAAAAAGTAGTTTTTGAAAAAAGTACTTTTAAAAAAAAGTACTTTTTGAACTTGAAGTTCTGACTCTAGGATTTTTCAGACAGAAAAACATTTAAAAAGTATTTTTAAAGTACTTTTTGAAAAAGTACTTTTAAAAAAAGTACTTTTTGAAAAAAAGGATCGTTTGATAAAGGGTTAAAAATTGGAATTTGGTTCTTTTTCGATCACCTATAACAAAGATCATAGAAACTAGAAATTTTAAATATGGGACACTTCAGCGCAAAAAAAAATCTGGAAAAATATATTTTTCGAAATGCGGATTCACCAAGGCCAAAATGGAAAGACATTTTTAAGCCACAAAAATATGTTACACAATATTTTTGATACTCAAAAAAAGATTACACTAAAAAAAGCAAAAAAAAAAACGATCAAAAAAATATTTTAAACTCGAAAAAAAAATTACAATAAAAAAATTTCAATTAGAAAAGAAAAATCTAAAACAAAATATAAGCGTCGAACCTAAATCAAATTACGTCGCGTAAGGCGACCTAAATCAAACGGACGTAAAAATTTAAAATTTGATGTGTTTGTGTTTTTTTTTTTTAATTATTGCGCAATGCAATTTGAATCTGGTTTGACCCTAAAAAAATAATAAGATTTATTTTTAAATTCTGATTAATTTTTATTAAAAAATACAAATTGTTTTTTTCGACCCTTAAAATATTATATTTTGAGTAGGTTTGTTCTAGCTTGAGGTCATTATTTCGTTTACTAGTTAAAACTATGATATTCTCATCGAAAAATTTTCAAGAAAATTATTTTTCTGTTTAAAATTTAAAACAATTTTCGTCTTCTAATTCCTAATGGGAGTAGAGTCATATATGAGGCATTCCACACCAAATGTCCCGCTAAAAACATGTGTCCCGTAAATTT
The DNA here is from genome assembly GCA_963921195.1 of Pegoplata infirma. NCBI lineage: Eukaryota > Metazoa > Arthropoda > Insecta > Diptera > Anthomyiidae > Pegoplata > Pegoplata infirma. Next base: position 12,655,828 of record OY992536.1, read on the forward strand.
CTGAAAAGGTTTTTTGGATAGCCCTATATGGCCCATACAAAAATATATAAGAATGTACATTTTTAAGATTGTGGTGCATTCCGTTTTAATGTGATAAATATTTAATCAAGGCAACTCGCCACAAATTTTACCATTTTTCCAATATAAGCCCAGTTTTTGAAAAATTTAAAAACAAAATCGTAATTTTCTAAGTTTTATATAGGGCTATCCATACTCCTATTCAGATGTTTACGGTACATGTGTTTTTTTTTTTGCTGGACATTTGGTGTGGAATGCCTCATTTGATCATTAATGATTTATCATTTAAGTCCCTTTGCTACTTGTAGTATAGGGTTTTTATATTTGCTAAATAATCTTGACAATGAAATCTGACAATTTCCGAAACACGTGTCGATTAAGTCTTGCTAAAACGATCAACGCAAATAAATTTAAAACAGAAAAATAATTTCCTTGCAAATTATTTTATCAGAATATCATAGTTTTAATTAGTAAAGAAAATAATGACCTCAAGCTAGAATAAACCTACTTAAAATAAAATTTATTTTTTTAGAAAAAACAAGTAGAAAAGTTAAATTCGATTTGGCCGAATCTATAAATACCCTCCACAATACCCTTTTTAAGTAATAGTAAATTATCTAGCATGAAAAAATAACATTTTTGATTAGAAATATTTAATTTTGTGTAAAAAAACTTTTTTTTAAGTAATTTTTGAAAAAAAAAAAAACATAATTTACTAAACTTTTTTTTTTGAGTCTGAAACTTTTTTGGAGTGTATTTTTTTTAAGTGTCAAAATATTTTTGAGTGACAAAAATGCATTGTAAAATATTTTTGTGACTTACAAATGTTTTTAAAACATCCCAGGAAAATTTTTCAGAACCGATTCTGACAACACTTGTTCTAGAACAGGTTCTTCGGTAATCATACACTATTACACTTTAATTATTCGGAACAAGTTAAGTAAAAATTGTTGTGAAACATGTTCTCTGCAATCAAAGTTTCATTACATTTTGGTTGTCAGGAATTGAAAAAAAAAAAATTATGTGTCAAAAAAATTAAAAAATAAAATCATTTCTTTTTTTTTTAACCAAGAAAAAACACGAAATTCTCTTAAAATATCAGAATATAATCGTGAAAACTACTAATAAAAAGGTGAGTAAGTAATATGGGTCGGGTCAAATACTAATAATATTAAAAATTTTGCTGGAATGTTCTGAAATTCGCGGTTTTGCTATTAACTTTTGAACAACTGGACCGATCTGGCTGCAATTCAGACTTGAGGAACGAAAAATATAAATTTTAAGATTTAGCATCCTCAGAATTGCCTTTCAAAAGTTAGCGTGTTTTTTATCTTGTAAATTTACGAAAAACCCTTGCCGAAATTTACTCATTTGTTTATAACTTTTGAACCACTGGACAGATTTTGCTGGACTGCAATACCAACCTGACCAGGTAAATGACCAACATATATGCCAAACTTCAGGAGCCTCCGTATAGTCTTTCAAAAGTTAGCGTGTTTTCAACAGACAGACGGACATCGTCTTAAAATCGATCGAGGATCATGAATTCCTCTATCACTAGAATGTGTTTAATTTGAGGTAAATTTGAATAAGAGCCAAACAAATTTCTGATGAGAATTTCTCATTAAGTTATCAATAATATTTTCTAAATTTCCCCATGTTTACATTTAAAAACTTACTAATCTTTAACCAACGTTTATTTAATTTCCTGCATAAACTAACATACAATTTGACTGCAATCTAATTTCACTAATTGTTGTTTATTGTAGTTTGGCTACCGAAAATAGTCCCTTGATATTAAGATTTTCTGAAATACTTTAAGGGTAAATTTTCCATTAGCTTTTCACATCATAATTCATGAAATTGTGTTTGCATTTGCTAGTCTTTGTTGGCCTTTTGTTTGGTATTTGTGTGAATGGTCAGCCAACAACGAATTTTCTTAGAATTTAACTTCCTGTACTGTGTTTCTTAAATGCTTTTTCATCTCTACCAACAAGTGAAAGTTTAGTTTTATGTTTTCTTTATATACTCGTACATATTTATAGCCAATGGCAATAAAATTATACACCCTGTATTTAAATTGTGTATTGTTTCTAAATAAAAGGTTACTTCTGTTTTATATTTAATACCCCAATAGTGTTTTTTTGTTGTATTGTTGTTGCATTGTTGTAATTGTATACTTGTACTCTAACTAAAATTTTTTTTTCTGTTTTTGGAAAACAATTAAAACAGTTTTACATTCTTTGTTTTAGTTGCTGATTTGTTCTCCCCCCTGTTTTTGTGATTACAGTATTTTTTTTTCTTCATGTTCTTTTTATTTCCGCTTTTGCAATTGTCTAGTATAACGAAGACTTTTTTTTTCATTGTTAGCCAGTTGTTTAATGTTAAATCTACAAAATAAATGTGTGTTAGTGTGAGCATGTATTTGTGTGTGTTAGTGTGTGTGCTCTGGTTATACGGTATAAATCGCTACAATGGTAATATATGTATGTCTGTACGCGCTCAGTTCCTTAATGGACGCCTATTACAACCAGAAACGGAAGTAAAATGTAAAGCAACGTCAACAACACGAAATTAAATCACTTTGTTTTTTCAGTATAATTTTTTTGTTTTTTTTTTGTTTCTTGCCATTCTTACAGCTGTTAATTAGAAGAACTCACGCAAACAAATGGTAGATTTTATGCTTCATTTTACCTTTACACTTTACCACTACAAATGATGTACACAACACAAATACACTCATTACAATTAATTAGTAGAATATAAATATTAGGAAAAATAAATTTTAAAATTGCAGCAAGCAGGTTTTTAAAATGTTTAGCTTGCATAAAATTTGAAATGGATTGAGGTACACTGATAGAAAAACGCTTCATATCACTACCCAGGAAAATTTTTCAGAACCGATTCTGACAACACTTGTTCTAGAACAGGTTCTTCGGTAACCAAACACTATTACACTTTAATTATTCAGAACAAGTTAAGTGAAAATTATTGTGAAGCTTGTTCTCTGCAATTAAAGTTTCATAACATTTTAGTTCTCAGGAATTTAAAAAAAAAATTATGTGTCAAAAAATTAAAAAATAAATATTAATTTATTTTTGTTAACCAAGAAAAAACACGAAATTTTATTAAAATTGCAGGATATAATCGTGAAAATTTTTGAAACAAAGGTGAGTAAATTAAATTTTCATTGTCTGGGTCGGGTCAAATACTAATAATATTATGTTTTTTATTTTAGTTTGCAGAAACTCCATGTTCTGGTATGTCATTATTGTAAGGCGCAAAATGCAACTTTGGAGGCGAAAAAGGATAAATGGGTGTTGAAAAAATGTAAATATTACATTTATATATGATTGTCTTTATCTTTGTTTAATAAATTAATGCAATTCAAAATATTTCTTTAATTCTCATTTCTGTTCCAAATTTTACTTCTAGATCCGATTCCGAGGAACAACAATATGTTCTAATTTTGCTTACAAACACCTGTTGCTTTTGGGACAATCCCTTTGTAAAAAGAATCGGTGTTGCACAAGAATTAGAACAGGTTCTACGGAAGTATAAGTTGTTCCACAATCGGTTCTTTGCAACCGAAAATTTTGTTGTGTAATGGATGGAATTCATTAATATTGTTTCATTACAAAAATGAAATATTTCATATGCCATATGAAATTACATACATATTGTGCAACATTTTCATTAATTTTGATTCATAATCTTTTTGAAAAAAATAATTTACACATTTTTCAAGTTCCGAAAAAAATTTATGATGTGTTCCGTGACATGTCACTACACTAAAAAACCCTTCGTGATATAAATGCAACGAATTCATTATGAAGGAATTCATAAACCTATTAAAATATCATGCATGCAACAGGAACAGATATCCAAAAATTTGCTTCATTAGATTTCGTAGATTCATTAAAAAATTTCATTAATTTTTTTTTATAAAACTTGCTGGTTTTTGACACCTGTCGCGTCTGTTCCGTTGTTTTATTATTATTTTGTGGTTTTTCTTATGTATTAAAAGTTAGGGTTATAGTAAAATTTTGTGTGAAAAAACAGAGTGAAATCTATAGATATAAAATAAAAATATGTGAAAGAGTTTTTTAACTTGGTTATTTTGTGATTTTGCAGACTTTTTTCTATGAAATTTAAAATAAAGAGTAAATTATTATTTTTTATTTACTAAATTCGCGCTGTTTTATATTACTTCTGGGTTTTCCTAATCTATTACAATTTAAGATTGGAGTAAAATTTTGTGTGAGAAAACTTATTGTAAGTGAAAACCATAAAATGTATTGCACCGGCACGGATAGAGTTTTATTATTCTTAATTCTATAAAAAGATCTTAACAATTATACTTTTGAAAATGAAAAAAAAAGTGAAAAAGCCCACATTAAACAGGCTTAATTTAATAAAAGAAAATGTGGACATTATAAATTATTTCATTTCAAAAAATAGAAAATAACGTTTATTCAATCAAAGTATTTATTTTAAAAATAAAAAGCAGGATTTATTCAATGAAAGTATTTCATAAGAATTAAATACTTTTTTCATTAAAGCAATGCAAAATTTTCATAAATACAATTTATATTTTGTATGAACAATTTTCATTGATTTAATGAAACTTGTTCTTCCAATTACATATTATGAGACCTATTTCATTAATTCTATGAAACCCTGCATAGGTTCCTTTTTAATGTCATTTTTCATAAAACAAATGTAGATTTTCATTATTGTCATGTGCAATTTTCTATCAGTGTAGGTTTATTCTAGCTCGAGGTCATTATTTCCTTTACTAATTAAAAATATAATATTCTCATAGAATAATTTTAAAGAAAATTATTTTTCTGTTTTAAATTTATTTATGTTGGTCATTTTTGCAAGACTTATTCGACACGTGTTTCGGAATTTGTCAGATTCCATTGTTAAGACTATTTGGAAAATATAAAAACCCTACACTACAACACACAATAAATTTTGTAAGTAAATTCAACTGAAAAAACGTTTAAAACAACGGTTTTTCTTTTTAAAAATCAGACTTATATTTCATTTGCAACAACATATTTTTCAGTAATTTTTAAACGTTAATAATGTATGAGCGACCCACAACATTTTTTTAGTCCAAACATTTTCTTTGAACACACCTACCCTCTATCTTTAACTGTTAAGGCGGTCCACATACAACTTTTTTTTTTATTTTTTGTAAATTTGTTTTATTTAATCAGCTTCTACCGGTCCAATGGTGCGTCCGAGATGGGTCATTAGTGAGACCAACCCCCATTTATTTTTACCCTACAACATTTTTTTAAAACATACCTACGCCACCTTAGAAATTGGAGATGGGTCGGTCTTATAAATGACCCCTCTATGAAAATTTTGGAAAATTACAATAAATTTTTTTCCAAAAATTTTAAAAATAGTAATAATCGTTATCCCACGATCCTCCTGGGCAAAAAATTTGTAGAATCGACAGAAGTTTTACTCAGAAAAATTTCAAAAAAATCGAAGAGTACAAATATTTTCAAATATGAGATTAAAATTTTAAAACTTAAAAATCGCAGAGAGCTTTTAAGAATTTTTTGGGATTTTTTTTTTAAAAGTACGTAAACAAACAAAAATTTTGAAAAAAAAATGAAATTTTGACCATTATTGAAGAAGTTATGAGTAAAAGAAGTTTGAGTAAAGGAACAAACTACCAATTTTTAAAAATTCGATATCTTTTGAACGTGTCATCAAAAAAATCTTAAAGTTTACCACGAAGGAGTTCTCGAAGGGTACTAAAAACTGTAAACAAATTGGGAAAATCTAAAAATTCAAAGTGTCCGATTTGACATGGAATGTCCTATATATATTTATGATCCCCGATCGATTTTAAGACATTTTAGCGATGTCCGTCTGTCCTTCCGTCTGTCTGTGGAAATGGTGATCACACCCAAAATATTACACTGAGATGACTGAAACTTAACATATTTATTGGAAGTTCTCCCGAGAAGTTTGGTATTGCATTTGAGCGATATCGGTTCAGCGGTTCAAAAGTTATGAGTGATAATGTAAGGACACCTCAAAAATTTTAGACAATCAATATATGTAACTTTAAAATACAAAATGCTTTAATTCAGCTGCTGGTTGACATATGTAAAAATAATTGAACAACAAATGGTATTTAAACAAGTTCGAACATATTTTTGACCAAAAAAATCGCGGTTTTTTTTTTAAAAGTAATTTCCTTTTAAATAAAGTTTTTTACAATAATCTTTCAGAAATTGTTGAGGGTATCACTACATTCGGCAAGGCCGACTATAACTTTTTTACATGTTTTCATTTAAAATATTTATTTTATTTTACTAACATTAAATTTTGAGTGTATAAAATACACACAGACCAATACATGAACACTTTATAATACACAAGACATACACTTTATTTTAAAACTTAAGTATTATTGTATGCATTCCTTTTGTTTCACGTAAATATACTTAAAATGATAATGAGCATTTAATTTAATTAAATTTAAACAAAAAAAAACTTTAATACAATACATTGATACAAGGCTAATTAATATAAATTAAGCAAAGTAATTGCATTTAATTTTATATAATTACTCAAAATATACACACACACACACAAAAACAACAGCCCATGTACAGACATACATTAACATAATATTATGTATGTGTAATTACTCATACATAATTAATAATCATATTCTTACATACGTAAGCGCAAAATATGAAGACATATAATTTCGCTGTCTTTTCTATTATTATATGTATTACCCCCACCCCAAAAAAAAGTACTTACTTAAATTTATATAAACTTTTTCACACAGAGTTATAAAAGAACACTTTTTAAAGAACTTTAAATAGGTACCATGAAATTTGACATTAATTGTAATTTAGAGATTGTAATTTCAGAACCCGTTCTGAAATTTTCCATTTTTTAAACAAGTAAATTTATCAAAAATCCGGCCACTTTTTTTTTCTTTTTTATTTATTTTTTTAAAAGTTTAGATGTTTGTCCATCCACACAAAAAAAAATCAGAAACACGTTCATCTTTTTTTTCGAGAAAATCGCATTTGAACTTTAAATTTCATAACAATTTTGTTATTTGCTTGTATTTCTTTGTTTTAAAGTTGCGAATGAGCAATATTAATTTCATAAATATTCGTCATACGCTCTGTTGACACAAGAAAATACAAGCAAATTACAAAATTGTTATGAAATTTAAAATTCAAATGCGATTTTCTCGAAAAAAACGAAAAATACATTTCTGATTTTTTTTGTGTGGATGGACAAACATCTAAACTTTAAAAAAAAAATTTAAAAAAAAGAAAAAAAAATGGCCGGATTTTTGATAAATTGACTTTTTTAAAAAATGGAAAATTTCAGAACGGGTTCTGAAAATTTTTCTTGGAAAAAAATTTTATTCGATAGCCCATACGAAACTATATAAGAATGCAAATTTTTAAGATTGTGGTGCATTTCGTTTTAATGTGATAAATATTTAATCAAGGTAACTCGCCACAAATTTGACCATTTTTCCAATATTTGACCACGCCTCCTAAGCCCAGTTTTTGAAAAATTGAAAAACCGAAAACGCAATTTTCTAAGTTCCATATAGGGCTATCCATACAAGCTATTCAGAAGTTTATGGTACACGTGTTTTTTTTCGCTGGACATTTGGTGTGGAATGCCTCATATTCGTGCTTACACAGACAGACGGACGGACATCGCTAGAAATATCGGTCGGGGTCTAAACCAAATGACAAAGTGAGTATATCCCTATATCCCCAAATAAAGAAACATCCATATTGCCATGAAATTTAACAGTAATCATGTTTTAAAACAACACCATATCAAGAAAGTTCAATTATGCTTTGATATATTGATGTAGATCATAGCTAAAGAAAACATCAAATAAGGAATCATCAATAATGCCATGTTGTTCTGCGATAATAGTGACCATAAAAATAATCAGTAAAGCCATGAAATTTTACAAAAATCATTGTTTTAAAGTAATATCGATTAAGCCATGAAATTTGACAATAACTGTTGTTTTAAAAAATCATCATAAAATTTACCTAATCCTTGTTTTAAAGAAACATTAAAGTTGCAATGAAATTTGACATTCTTTAAAAATAGTCATCGTGTAAAAGTCATCAGCTAATCCGAGAAATTTGACAAAAATCTGTGTTTTTAAGAAATATCTATTAAGCAATGAAACTTGACAATACTCGTTATTAAAAGCACCATCAATTTAATCAAAAATCCTAGTTTTGTTGAAAAATCGATGATTAAAAAAATAATCCGTAAAGCCATGCAATTTGACAAAAGTCATTGTTTAACAGAATATTAATTAAGCCATGAAATTTGACAACAATCGTTGTTTTAAAAGAATATCATAAAATTTAGGCCAAATCCCAGTTTTAAAAAAACATCGATTCAGCAATGAAATTTGACATTGATTATATTTCTTTGTTGCATGTTTTTTTTATGTGATTTTCAATTTTAAAGGAATTCATTCATTAAAGGAATTCATCCCCTCAAACTCCTTTTACTTTATATGCATGTAAATTTTCTGTTTCATGTATAGAACGTATGAGTTATATTATAAGTACCTTGAACAATTTCCATAGCTAATTAATATTTGGTTCTATTATTATAATCATTGTCGTTTTCACTGTCGTCGTCCTCATCGTAGTTCTATTCATCGTTAAATATATGTATATGTGTATACGCTGCACATACATAGATATAAATTTTATGTTGTATGTTGATTGGAGTGGCCTGGGAAAAACACTTATTTGCGAACAGGGAAATGATAAAAACAAAAAGTTTTTGATGGAAAAAATCAATTTTGGTGAAAAACAAATTCTTGATAAAAAAATTTTTTAGTTAGAAAAAAATTTGAATAAAAAAAAATGTTGATAAAAAAATTTATGAAAGATATTTATGTTACATTTTGTTTACCAGCTGGTGAAAAAATGTTATTCACCTCGAGGTGAATTATTATCCAAGTTACAAACCTTTTTGGTTTTAAGAAATTGAAAACAGTAAATCCTAATTCCTTTTTTCGTCGTTAAGTTAAACAAATAATTTTCTTTTCCGTCCAACTCTAACTAATGTTGATTTTGTGAAGGAGCACATTGTTCTTTATGCCATCAACATACCCTTCACCGAACCCATTCCCTCCTCCCCCTCCCCTGTATTTTGTATTTTATTGTGTGTTCATTTAAGTAGAGATTTATGAGCAGGTCACACCAAAGCAAAATTAATTATTTTTGTGAAAATATGCATGTTTACGTGATGAGAGAACAAAATTGTTTTAATTCTTTTGTCATTATTTTATACTTTATTTTTATTCATTTCGTTCAGTTCAGTTTAAAAAAAAAAACAAAATGCCCCGTTAAAGGAAGTAGATAGTTGAATTAAATGAATGAATGCTTGAAAAAAGCAACGTAAGAGTATGTGTGTAAAAGTATTAACAAAACGAAAATATTAAAAGTTTATGTATAAACAAAGTTTTTTTTTTAGTTAATACGTTAGTGTATTTAGTTCCGGTATTTAGATAATTTTTTTTATTTTTACCAAAAAAAGGTTTGATTTGAATAATAGTCATACTGTCTGTTCCCTGCAGCAAAAAGGTTGTCAGGTGATCCGTAATCATCCTGTGACCGGTAAAAACGAAATATATCACTGAAATGTCTTAAAATGCTTATTACGTGGACTAAACTGTCTCAAAAATACTTATCCCGTGATCGGAGCCAATAGGACAAATCAAACTTTTCTAAGTCCCGAAAATAATTTCAAAATTTTTTAAGTCTCGGACATTTTTTTTACTCTTTGAAGTTAATAATTTCATTAAAAATGTTAAAAAAAAAAAACAAATTTTGACAATTTTTTTGATCAAGAAAAATAAATTTTATGAAAAAAAAAATTTTTGATGATGAAAAATAAAAAAAAATTTAATGAAAAAAAAAAAATTTGCTAAAAAAAATTTTTGATGAAAAAAAATTTTTGATGAAAAAAAAGTTTTTGATAAAAAAAAAGATTTGACGAAAAAAAGTTGTTGATGAAAAAAAAGTTATGAAAAAAAAAAAAATAGTATGAAAAAAAATTTGATGTAAAAATAATTTTTTTGTTAAAAAAAAAACATTATATAAAAAAAAACTTGATGAAAACAATAAAATAATTATTTTTTTTGTTTTGAAAAATAATTATGTTACGTTTTATTCACCATCTGGTGAATAACGCTTTTATTCACCAGCAGGTGAGTTATTATCCAAGTTACAAATCGAAGTTGCAAACCTTCGTTTACGATTCTGATACATTTTTTTAGCAAAAATTTTCAAATTGAGAATTTTTGCTATAACAAATGTATCAGAATCATAGACTTTTTCTATACAAAAAAAAAAAAATACTCAGAATATGAAAATTGTTTCAGAAATACTATGAGAATTTTTCCATAGGAAAGTCTGTGAATTTTTCTATAAGAAAAATCTGAAAATTCTTTTCAGGAAAATTTTGAAAATTTTTTGATAAAAAAAATTATCAGTATCTGAGACTATTTCTATAGAAAAAAATACTCAAAATCTAAGAACTATTTAAAATTTGTTTTTTAGGAGAAAAATGTCTCAGAATCTGTGATTTTTTTCTTATTAAAAAAATGTCTCAGAATCTAAGACTTTTGCTAGAGGAAAAATGTCTCTTAATCTAGATTTTTATGAAAACTGACTCGGAATCTGAAACTTTTAACATTATAAAGTTTTTACACTCAAAAAAAAAGTGAACTAAAATCTGGGAAAATTAACTCAATTTTGAGAAAAAGAGGGAATGATTTGGCTCCAAAGATTTTTTTTTCTTGGTTTTAGTTTATAATTTTCCCGAAAATAAGGAAAACAAAGTTATTTAATTTTAAGCCAATTTTAACTAGAAAATGGGAAAAATTATATTACACTTTAGTTCATTCACATTTTAGAAATAGATTGGATCTAGACCCTGGACCCATGGGTTCGGACCCCATGGGTCCAGCTCCCTGTTAACTCGAGACCCCGTTCGGTCCTTTAGTGGTCCCCATAGATTTTGACCCAAAATTTGTGTCCACTCAAAAAATTATGTTAGTAAAATCAACTGAAAATGTCAGTTAAAATAACTACTTTGTAAGTTGTTTTGCGGTCAACTACTTTTTCAGTTAAATCAACTAACAATGTTAGTTATTTTAACTAACAAAAAACATCTGACTATGTAGTAAAAACTACTTACATTTGTAGTCAAAACAACTAAAATGTAGTAAAAATAAAATAATCAATAAATATTTTTTTTTTAATTTTTCAGAAAAAAAATTAAAGACCAAATTTTTTCAAAGTTTTTTTTTTTTTAAAAAAGTTGTGAAAAATACAAAAAACGAAAATTAATTTTAATTTTTTGAAAAAAAACTTTAAAAATTTTTCAGAGATAAAAAAAATAAAATTAATTACTTTAAATAACTGTTACTACATCACAGTACTTTTTTGTTAGTTATTCAAAAAAACGACTTAAAATAACTAACAGAAATAGTTGTTTGATATTTTTCATACAAAAACAACTGACTTTGTAGTTGAAAACAACTAACTAATGTAAAATATACAAACAACTAACATGTGGTAACTTACATAATTTTCTGAGTATCCGTTTCGCTCTAACTTGCTTAGTTTTTGAGATACGGTAATAAGGGGTCTGATAGGGTCTTGAGAATCTAAAAAACTGGATAACTCAAAAACTATTAATCCGAGGGCTTTCGGGTATTTTGCGGAAGTGTTCTACGAGTCAAGAGCTACAAAAATGCCGTTGGACCTTTTCTCGTGTTGGCAGTATTTACCGAGATATGTGCATATATAAAATTCCGGGAATTTCAAATTTTAGATCTAAAATTAGGGTCTTGAGACCCCGACAGATATGCAGAGCTAGGCTATTCCATATTTTTCTTTGTAGTCTTTCTTTTGAAAATTTCATTCGTTTCGCTCTATCTCGCTTAGTTTTCGAGATATCGCCATTTTGATTTTTTAACTAAATTCTAAGAAGTTATTTACTAAATTCTCAGAACTCATTAACTAAATTATAAGAAGTACACTTCCTCAATTCAAAGAAGAGAAATACGATGATGTTTTTTTTAGTAAATTTTATCTAAACTTGAACTAAATTGTTTTTTAAGAAATATGTCTTAAACATAAAGATACGTTTCTTAGATTTGTGGAAAATTTCTTTGGCAGTAAGAATTTTTTTCCTAATATTAAAAAAATCCATTTAAAGAAAACTATGAACTAATTATAAGTAAATGAACTAAAATTTTTTCCTCATAGTTAAGAAAATTTCTCATTTTTAAGTTAAATTTAACTAAATTTTAGGAAAATTCATGATAAATTTTCAAAGACATTTTTCCTTAATTTTAGTTATGTCTTGCATTGCATAAAAAACTTAAAGAACTAACTAAGATAAAGCAAAACGGAGCCAATTTTTTGTCTATAGTATCACCAACGCTCTTCACACTTTTTGTCGTGTGGGCAGTTGATATCTTGATCGGGACCACCGATTTTTTTTGGATTCAAAATTAGGGCCCATTAGGGCCATCGTATGTAAAGAGAGTCGACGATACTATGGACCAAAATTTTTCTCCATTTTATTCTATCTATTTAAAAAATCGATTGCATTCGCAGTGGAATGATAAAAAATCGAATGCATTCGATTTTTCTACACTCAAAAAAAAAACTGTAATGTTAGCAAAAAAAAGCTTGTAAACCTACAAGAAAATTTGCTGATTTTGAACCCACAATTTTTTTGCTAAATTTAGCAAAAATGTTTTGCCAATAATTAGTTAACAAAAAAAAATTTTTTTTTGACACATTTGAGGACCCCATTGGGTTCGGACCCGATAGGTCCAGACCCCGATGGGCCTAGACCTAGTTGGGTTCCTTAAAAATCGTCATAGTTTTTGATCCAAAATTTGTGTCCGTTTCGCTCTACCTTGCTTAGTTTTTGAGATACGTGATTATAGGGGACCACTGGGGTCTTGAGAATTAAAAAACTCGATAACTTCAAAAATATTACTCGGAGAGCTTTTGACTATTTTGCGGTCTTGTTCTACGTATTGAGGGCTACAAAAATGCTTTTGGACTTTTTGTTGTGTCGGCAATATTTACCGAGATATGAGCATTTTAAAATTTTCGGGAATGCTAACTTTTTTGGATCCAAAGTTAAGGCCCATTAGGGTCCACACATGTGAAGAGGACCGCGAAAGTATGGAGATTCTAAGAACCAAAAATGCCCTCCATTTTGCTCTATCTGGCTTAGTTTCCGAGATAGAGCCATTTTAAGTTTTCTGAAAATAAAAAAAATTTACCATTATTTTTGCTAATGTTAGCAAAAAATCTTGTAATAATGTTGTCAACTCAATTTCAAATCTTAGCGAAAGAAATTAGTAGAAATTAGTAGGATTTCATTCTTCGAAGCTCTGGTTGTTGTATGTCAAACTTTATTAAGGCAAACAAGAAAAAAAAAGGTTTATGTCTATGATAGAACAAGAAAAAAATGCTATGCTATTTTATTAAAAGTCTAAACTTGGCTTCTCTTTTTATCGAAGCTTAACATTAACGCTGTTAATTATACACGCTAAAAATAAGCGTGGATAATTTAAAATTTATATGGGTAAGCGCATATACGGCTACGCGAAAACAGGGCTATATTATTAAAAAAAAAAAAAAAAAATTTTTTCATTAAATTTTTTTTTTTATAATTTTTTTTTAACAAAAATTCTGTTTTATCAAATTTAATTTTTTTCATAAATTTTTTTTCCATTAATTTTTTTTTTTTTTCATCAATAACTTTTTTCGTCAAATCTTTTTTTTTTCATAATTTTTTTTTTATAATTTTTTTTTTTCTTAAAAAAATTTTTTTTTCGCCAAAATTATTTTTTTATCAAAACCTTTTTTTTCATCAACATTTTGTTTTTCATTAAAAAAAAATTCCTTTAATTTTTTTATTTTTTTTTTAACAAAACTACTTTTTCTTAAATTCTGTCATTAAAATATTCCATTTGTTTTACAAATGTACAAAAAACAAGTGAGAGTGTTAAATTCTTCTGTGCTGAATCATTTATACTCTCATTAATGTAAAAAATCCTCTTTTGTTAAGTAATGCCCTCATTTACCAAATTCACAGCTGCTTTGGTTTAGACTGCATCTTGCTTTCCAGAGACAGATGGACGGATATATAAAGCTAGATTGTCTTAGAAATGGAAATCCCCTGATTTTTTTTTACCAAAAATACACTTAAGTTTGTGTGGAAGCGGGGGGGGGGGGGTTTGTGTATTTTTGTTTATATTTTTAATATTAAGTAACAAATTTAAAAGCAAAACAAAAGTTTTTTTTAAATGCGGATCCAGCTCTTGGATTTGGGTGAAATTTTTTTACATCCAAAAAAATTTTTAACATTTACTTCATAAATAAGGCCGTTGATAGTCAAAACAAACAAAAGTTGTTTTATTCTTAGATCGAATTTTCTATAGAAAATATTACAGAGTTTTAAACTTTATTTTATAGAAATAATCTGTGATTCTGAGACATTCTTTCTATAGAAATTTTTCCGAATTCTAGTATACTTTTCTTATAAAAAATCCCTGAAATAATTCTTATATTTTTTGTATACAAAAATTCTCAGATCCTGAAACATATTTCGTAAAAGAAAATTATCCGATACTTAAAAAGTACCAGTTTTCCAAAAATAAAATCTGAAATTTTATATCATTTTTCTATAGAAAAATTTTACTGTTTTATTGCCATCTAACGATTTCCAAAGCAATTTCTTAGATTCTCAAACATTTTTAAAGTATTAAAATTGTTATTGTTGGACACTATTTCAAAAGAAAAATTTCCATATTCAGAGACACATTTCCTATAGAAAAATTCTCAGAATCTTCCAACAGAAAAATGTTCAGATTCTGAGAGATTATTTATTCAAAATAGTTTTCTATAGAAAAGTTCTCAAACATTTTTCCTATAAGAAAATCGCAGATTTTGATAAACCTTTCCTATGGAAAAATGCGCAGATTCTTAAAAATGTTTAAAACAAAGAGATTCTCATGTTCGTAAAAATTTTTCCAAAAAAAAATTCTAAGATTCGAAAATATATTTCCGCATAGAAAACTAAGATTCTGAGACGTTTTCCTGTAGAAATGTTAACCGACTCTGAAAAATTTAGTTGTAGAAAAATTTTTGTCAGATTCTGACACATTTTTTCTAAGGAAAAATTTTCAGTTGCTAAGGAATTTTTTATAAAGAAAAGTTTTAAGACATTTTTCCTAAAATTTGAGAAAATTTTTTAATAAGAAAATTCTTACATTCAGAGTCAAATACATAAGTATCAAGATATTTTCTATAGATAATGTCTTGAATTCTGAGACATTTTTCTATAAAAAATATTTCATTCGACTAGAAAGTGTCCACGACTCTATTGACATTTAAGTTTCTCATATGAAATATCATTAATTCTGAAACATTAGGTGTGTTCCAGAACGTTACCGCGGGTGCCCGCGGGTACCCAAACCAGCCCGAAAAGCGTTCCCGTACGCAAAAATTGGGTAAATGAGAGAGTTTTTGAGAGAATAAATTACTTTCTCATTTTACCGAACTTACCCGCACTTTTTTTTCGGGTAAATTGGTAACAGTCAGATGTTAAAAAACAACTGATTTTTTTTGTGAAGCTAAATTGGAAATTTAAATAAAATAAACAACTAAACCAAGGAAATGTGTTATTTCAATACAAAAAAAGATAATTTGTTATTAAAATAAACTTTTACAATTTGTTTTCTTGTTTAAAGTAATTTTTCTTACGAAAATATTTTAGCGTTATTGGTTTGTTTACATTTTCTATTATTTTGGGCTTGAAATGTGGTTTTTAGCGTTCCCGTACTTCTGTGCATTTTTGTGGTATCGTGAGAGGTTTTTTGATTTGCTCTCATTTTACCGAACTTTACCCGGAAAGTTCTGGAACACACCTATTATACATATACTAAGGATCAGGGATGGAAAAGTTAGTACTTTAGTACTTTTTTCAGTACTTTTTCACTCTCAAAGATACCGTAGTACCCCCACGACTGATTTAGTACCTTTTCTATACCAGACGATTTCATACATTTTTCAACCCAAATTTCAAAAATTTCAAAAAAAAAATCCGAAAATCGACCGATTTTCATTGGAAAATGTTTCAAAAGCTTCAAATAAATGAAATTTTTGATTTTAGCCAACCTTTATTGAAGTTTTCTCTAAAAAATAAATAAATGAATAAGGATGTCCTCAATTTATTTACTTTTATATTGAATTGTGCCTAGTTTCTTCTTATTCGTCGCACACGAACGGCGTTCGTCGTACAGAAACTGGACTTTAATTTTTTTTTAGTACCATCGAGGGCGAAAAAGTACTTTTTTGGTTGAGCTCCAGTACCATTTCTAAATTCCGATTTTCCATCCCTGCTAAGGATATAAAAAATTTCTTAGGATAAAAGCTCTGTGTGTTGACGTAAACCATCAGCACACATATAACTCTTCTCATTGTTTTTTAACATCCTGGTTATTTTTTCCCTTTCTTTCTTTCTTTCTTTCTTTCTTTCTTTCTTTCTTTCTTTCTTTCTTTCTTTCTTTCTTTCTTTCTTTCTTTCTTTCTTTCTTTCTTTCTTTCTTTCTTTCTTCTTTTTCCCCTTTTTTTCCTTTTTTTTTTTTTGAAATCGTTTTGGGGGGAGAAATCCCATTCTCCCCCCACC
Organism: Pegoplata infirma; assembly: GCA_963921195.1. Taxonomy (NCBI): domain Eukaryota; kingdom Metazoa; phylum Arthropoda; class Insecta; order Diptera; family Anthomyiidae; genus Pegoplata; species Pegoplata infirma. Next base: position 12,672,637 of record OY992536.1, read on the forward strand.
TGGATCCGCGCCACAGGTGTCAATAAAGTAGTCTCCAACCATATGGTTAATTTTTTCAAATTATTCTACGAATTAGGTTAGAAAGAGAAAGCTAATATAACGCGCCATTAGAAAAATAGATGCCAGATCGATTTTTTATTGTTTCACTCACTCCTAAGTCGTAGAAAGTGTTGCCATGTTATCGTTAATGTTTTCTCCTAAAATCGCTTAGTTTCCCCCATTTTTTGTTGTAAAACTTTACTGTCGAGTCTGTATTTAGTCTGTGGTATTGTGGTGTAGCAAGAACGTTTCGGAATCTCAGACTTTTTCTGTCGAAAAAAATATCTCAGAATCCGAGCATGTTTTCTAAAGACAAAGTTTTTAGACTGTGCGAATTTTTCAATAGGAAAAAAAACTCAGAACCTGCGAAGTTTTGTTTTTTGGAATTTTTCTATACGACGAATTTTTCTAACTATTAGAATTTTTCGGTTGGAAAAATTGCTCAGTATCTGAAAATTTTTTCAGAATTTTAAAATAAAAAATAATTTTCGGAATCTAAAAATTTTTCTCTAGATTTTTTTTTTTACAATTTTTTTTAGGAAATACTGCTCAGATAACTATGTAATTTTCCATACACTCGTAGCAACTATACAATATCTTACATATAAAATAAAATTTGAAAATTTTTCACGCAAAATTTAGTTACAGAGCTTTTTAAATTTAGTGTGCTACTAAAGTCTCACTAGCAGGTGCTGTCATCGAGACAAAAGTAGACAACTTTTTTTCCGGTATTGCCATTGAAGCAATGCCCTGATTTTAATAGGAAAACTTGCTGTCAGTTTCTGCCCTTACAAAAAACAGTTTAATTCCACAAAAAAATATATTTAAAATGTTTCCATGCATAACGACAAAATATAAAAATTTAATGTTATGTTAAAGTTTACCACTTATGTATATAACAAAATCTGTCAATGTTAAATATTAACATTTACTGTTAAATTTTAAAATTAACCGTTAAATTTTCAAAATTTTAAAATCATGAGAGCCATCTATTAGTGAATAGCAAAACTACAACCCATCTCATAGAAAGATGGTGTAAAGCAAGTGTCATAAATAAAAATGTAAAAGAGAATTCAAAATCATGCTGCCATTTCGTTTTTCCGCTTATATTTAACGGTAGATTTTACATTGAAAAAGCGGGATAAACACAGATGTGCAAGATTTTTTAAGAAATTACGAAAATTTATAAACAAAAAATTAAAAAAGAAAATACTTCATTCACATTTTTATAAATAATTTTTTTAAGTTTAATAATATATTTAAAAAGAGAAATATTTTTAATATGTATTTTTGCTAATTTATGCAAAAATATTCACTTAACATTGCAAATATGCAAAAGTATGCATTTTCACTAAAATATGCAAGAATATGCAAGATTATATCAATGGCATTATGAAGTAAATTTACTGATTCGGTAAGATAACACTGTGCTACAGTGCAAAAAATGTTTCTTACAAGGAACCTTATCACGGATCTTCATATTTATTAAGAATTTTTTGGTGTATAAGTAATTACCAAGGAGAGGACTTTCATGCAAATGCATGTTTTTTCCCTTTGGCCATAGAACAGCATAAACAAGATATCTTTGCGAATCAAAGAATTTGCTTTAAAATGGCATCGATTCATTAGTGCATATTTTTGCATATTTTGCTTAAAATGCATATTTTTGCATATTTTGCTATTATTTCGCTATAAATGCATATTTTTAGGTCATATTTTGTATAAATTTTGTTTTTTTAGTGTTTTTAGCAATTTTTAAGATTTTTTATGATATTTTTTGTTTGTATAAAAGCAATTATTAAATTTTTTTAGATAATTTTTAATAACATTTTATACACACACACTGTATATATGTATATCAAAGTTTAAAATGTCAGACTGAATTCAAATTTTATGTTTTTTTTTTTAATAAAAGTAAAAAACAAGTGGATATTTATGATTTTTAATGCATATTTTAAGATTTTTAGTGCATATTTCAAGACTTTTTAGTGCATATTTTAGGCGCCTAAAACATAGTTTTTTAGTGCATGAAGGTCCTGTCCCTGGTAATTACGATTTTTTTCTATAGAAATATTACCATTTAAAATTTTTTTTTTTTGCTATGGAAAAAGTTTTAGAGAACTTAAGAAAAATTTTTGGGGCTTCAAAGGATTTTTCAGACAGTTCCAGATTCTGAAACAGGTTTTCAAAAAAAAAAAATATGGTTCATCCACAAAAGTTTTACGATTTTAAAAATTTTCTGATACATTTCCCTAAAGAAAAATTTGGAGGTTCTGAAGCATTTTGCCAATTAAAAATTGTTTTAAGTTTATGAAATGTTTGCTACAGAAACTAAAGCAATTGTCTCACCGAACAATTCTTATATTTAAAAAATTTCATAGTATAGAAAAATTCTCAGATTTATTATTTTTTCTATTGAAAAATTTTCAGAATCCTAAACCTTTTTGCTTACAAAAATACTAGGATTCGAAGAATATTGATTTAGGAAGAACGTTTAAGACTTAAATGCTTTTTAATATTTTTTGAAGCAATTGCCTAGATTATCGAATAATGGAAAATTTTTCCTTTAGAAAAAGTCAAAGACTCTGAGGTATTTTTCCTATAAACAATGTCTCTGACATTTTCTAAGATTTTGAGATATTTTTCCAGAAGAAAAAGTTTCGGACTCTGAGTTATTTTTATTTAAGAAAAAGTCTAAAATTTCATTATATTTTTTTTCTATTAGAAAATTTCAAATTTTTCTGAAGCAAATTCTTTGATTTTTTTCTATAAAAAAAATCTCAAATTCTCTTAGACATTTTTAGTAGAAAAAAATTCTCAGATGATTTTCTTTCTATCCATTTCCTTCCCAGAGTTTTCCTATCAAAAAAATATTTTCCTATAGAAAATTTTTCTTATAGAAAATTTTTTAAATATATTCCTCTCAGATATTTCCTACAAAAAAGTTCTCAGATTTGTCCCATGGAAAAATTCTCGAATTTTTCTATAAGAAAAATTTTTAATTTTTTTGGGAAAAAATTTCAAATTTTTCCCTAGAAGTTTTGTAAAAAATTTTCTGTAGAAAAATTCGGAAATTTTTCCCATAAAATAATTCTGAGATTTTTCCTATACAAAAATTTTAAAATTTTGTTTTCTCTTTGAGAAATTTCTCTCCTTCTCAGAGTTTTTCTATAGACCAATTTTCAGATTTTTTCTATAATAAATTTTCAGATTTTTCCGTTTTCCTACGGAAAAATTCTCTGTTTATTCCCGTAGAAAAATTCTCAGATTTTTCCTAAAGAAAAATTTTTAGATTCTAAAACCTTTTTATTTCTAAAACCTTTCTAAAACTCCAAGATATTTTTCCAATATTCTATTTGAGATTCATTGACATTTCTCATAAAAAAAAAAATAGATTATTTCATTTTCTCTTTCCATTTTCCATCTCTCCTCCTAATTAATTTTTGTTCTGAACAACAAACATATTCAAATTCCATGATGATCAGTCGAATTTTCCAATAGTTGACCGTTTTACTTGTTTTTTAACAAATAATTTTCGATCGAAATTTACATTTTTATCTGTAATTTTACAGTTTTTCTTGTAATTTTACAAATTTCCAAAAATTTTTACAAAAAACATCTAGTAAATTTACGAGAAATTCTTGCCAGTTTTATTTCGCCAAAAAAGTTGTAAATTTACAATTTTATTGGTAAAAATCTTGTAAAATTACAAAAAAAGTTCGTAATTTTTACTAGGAATTCTCGTAAAATAGGAGGTAGCAAAAAATCTAGTAAAATCACGAAACCTCCTTGTAAGTTTTATCGCGTCAAAAAAAAATTTAAATTTACAATTTAAAAAACCTTGTAAAAATACATAATTGGTTTTCTTGTAATTTTACAAGGTTGTTTTTGAGTGTAGATATTCGCGTGTGTTTATAAATAACACAGCTCTACAAATGTAAGGTTTGTCGCTGCGTTTTGAATTATTGAAACTAAAAGGTATAATATTTGATGCACTGAATCCAAATCTGCAACCCAAATTTTTCTATCACATCTAGATTTTGTGTAAATCGCGGTTAAAATGTTGAAAAATGGCTTTTTTGGCCCTTTTTAGAAACGAATAAAATAAGAACGCGACATGCTATTGACTTCGTTTTAAGTTTATCGTATAATTTGGAATTTGATCTTTAAGATAGGATAATATTATTTGGAAATTTAATTTTCCAACATGGTAAAAAAATCATAAACAAAAAAGTCCATTTTGAAAATATATATTGTTTAACGCAAAGTATTTTTTTAATAAACATATGAAAACCAACAAACAAAGTTTTTTTTAAATTCAGGTAATGAAAAAATATTATGTATATTAGGCGTCCCGAAAATTATAAACTTTTGAATTTTGTGTCGGAATACTTGCCTAACGCTAGCCACTAAAGAGCTGATTGTGGGAAAATTTACGTAGTGGAACTGCAGTTTGCAAGAAGCGGTCCAAGTTGGAAAAATATAGTTTTTTGACATAAATTTATGTTCAAATTTTTTGACCAAATGGGCTCAAAAATTGGGAAATTTTGCGAACTTTTTGGTATCCGTCTTGGGATTTTGCGTCTTCCGATGCTGATGTTAAACACAAAAATTATTTATATTACCAAATTCTTCTTTAAGAATTGAATATGTTAATCGTATTAAAATGTATAAAAAAATGTCGAAATTCGTAATTTTTTCAACTTTGACCGATGGTTGCAAGTACCTTTGCAAATTTTTTATTCATAAATTTTCCCACAATTTCGACTCAAAATTCGAAAAATTAATATATTTGGGACTCTTTATTGAACATTACTTCACCATTTACAGATTTAAATCGAAAAATATTAATTATAATTCGAAGATTCTACTTGTAATTCAAAGATTACATTTGTAATTCCAAGATTTCATTTGTAATTCGAAGAATCTGTTTGTAATTTGAAAATTACATTTTTAATTCTAAAATTCAAGTAGCTATTTGAAAAAGATCAATTGTAATTTAAATTTACAAAAGAGCAATTGTTATTGATTATTTCGAATTACAATTGACCATTTTCGAATTTAAATTGATCTTTTTTGACTTACAATACTTTTTCTTAATTACAATTGAGATTTTTCGAATTACCATTGTCTTTTTAGAATTAAAAATCGACTAAACTGTTTCTGAATATTTCTTCAAAATTTTTGTCCAAATATTTGTCTATAATATTTGTCTATAATTCAACATTTTAAAATTTTTGTCAACAAACGCAAATAGTTCGTTATTACATTTTAAAAATACTTGTTTACGAAAAAGTCACAGTTGGTAGAATGAAATTTTTTCTCTGGTTCTATTTTGTCACTTTGCTTAGTGAGTAATTAAATTTTAACTATTTACTAAATTGAAATACATTGCCATTGTAATTTATAAAACAATATAAATTGAAAAAAAAAATTGACTGTCAATTAATTTGTAATAAAAACTTAATTAACCATTCCATTCTAAGGTATCTGCTTATATTATTTAGAAAGCCATCCACCAAATCTATTTAAATCGGATATACTTTAATAATGTTCCGTTTTTCATTATATTTCCATATTTTTTGGTATTTATTAATGCATTTTATTTTAAAAAACTTTGTTTGTTGGTATGTTTTTTTATGTCAATTTGAAAACACTTTGTTATTAAAAACAATAAAATATATCTAAAAAGGTGTTATTAAAAAAATATTTTTTTACCATTTTTAAAATTAAAATTTCAGAATATTTTTATTTTATTTTGAAGATAAAATTCCAAGCTTTATAATGAGCTTAATATAAAGTCGTTCGTATGTCGCGTTCATATTTTATTGGCTTCCAAAAATAGTCAAAAAGGCACTTTTTTGCCCCTTTAACCGCGAATAACTCAAAATCCTGATGTGATGGAAAAAATTGGGTTGCAGATTTGGAATCAGCGCACCAAATACTACCTAATTCAGTTATCAAAACCCAATACGCATTTTCTTGTAGAGCGGTGTAAGTAATAATAACTAATACAATAATAAGTAATACAATTTTATAATTTATAATAAATAATTTTTAATATCCACGAAAAAAAAGATAAACTCTAGTGATAGAGGGTAAATATAAGTTTGTCGTTCCGTTTGTAACACCTCGAAATATCGGTCAAGGACCCTATAAAGTATGTATATTAATGATCCTTGATCGATTTAAAGTCGATCCAGAGGATCCAGTGGATCTAGTGGTTAGGCATATATATTTGTCGTTCCTGGTCTGATTGATATTGAATTTCAGAAAATCGGTTTAGCGATTTAAAAGTTATGAGCAGAGACTGGAACTTCATGCAAATGCATGTTTTTTCTCGTTAGTCTGAGAACATTGTTCGAATCAACAAATTTTCATTAAACTGGCATTGATTTGTGAGTGCATATTTTGGTAAAAATGCATATATTTGAATATTTTTGCAATATTGGCATTATTTATTGATATTTTGTAATATTTAAGTAAAAATTTAAGTTTTGTAAAAGATGTTTGTTATAATTTTTTCGCAATTTCATTTTTTGAATTTTATTTTTAAAATGATGCCATTCCGAAGCACGATTATCCCGATTTATGTCAACGTTTCCCGCGTCCCGCGCTGAATTCCAAATTTCCGCTTTTTAAGGCGTCAGAAAGTTAGACGTAGAAATTAGAAACTAAGCAAAAAATTTTTGAAAAAAAAAAAAAAATTTAAATTTTCTTTAAAAAAAAAAACACAACCGCTAAGTCTTTTTTTCATAAATTAAATGCACGTTAGATGTCCAGATTGTTCTTCACCTAAAGTCAGCAGATTTTTCTGATGAACTCAGCTGATTTTTCTGGTAAAATTAGCAAACTTTTCAGCTTAAATCAGCAGATTTTTCATCTAAAACCAACAGATTTTTCTGTCAACACAGATTTTTCTGATGAACTCAGCTGATTTTTCTGGTAAAATTAGCAAACTTTTCAGCTTAAATCAGCAGATTTTTTATCTAAAACCAACAGATTTTTCTGTCAACACAGATTTTTCTGCAGTAAATGCGTATACATTTAGGTGCTTAATTTTGAACTTCGACAAGATCTTACAGTTAATGTTATTTTATCAATGACAATTTCAGAAGATAGTGACCAAATCATTGATAAATGCATTATTTTGTCCCGCCAAAAATATTCTAAAAACCCTTTAAATTTTTATCTCTTTACATAAAAAATATTGTTTCAAACTGGATAATATTTATATTATAAACTAATATTATTAGTTTATATTATAAACTGATTGTTTTTGTCCCGCCAAAAATTTTAAAATCCCGTAATTTTCCTAAATTGTTTGCCTTTGTGCCGCTTTTGGAAAAAAAATTCTGGCGCATAGGGTTCTTCAATCACATCCGTACCTGTAGAACGATCTATTCAAATTTTTTTAGAAACGATCTAAAAATACTCTATTATGACAATATCATAAATAGAAATATTTTTGGGCCTCGAGCTAGAATAAAAATCTAATCGAATATATATTTTTTAAATTTTTTACTCAAAATAAAATATTTCTAATCAAAATTTTTATTATTTTTTTACCTTAAAAAAATTTACTATCACTTAAAAAGACATAGTGCAGGGCAGCGACGTATCCAGGATTTTGAAAACGGGGGGGCACAACCCCCAGAATTTTTTTGTCATCGCCTATTTATTTTTAACTAGTACCCTCACGATTTCATCTTAATTATTATAAAACAAAAATGTCTTTTATTACAGATTTTTTATAAAAAATTTCTAGAAATCTCAAAAGTTTTTTACATGAAAACCTTCTTATTCCAAATCTTCCCAGCAAAAATTGGCATTACTAGTAATGGGTTTTGTAATCCGAAACAGATGTTAATAAGTAGTTACTTATTGAATGAAACACTAATTATTTTAACAAGGGCGTGAGACAAAAATAAGTAGTTACTGACTCGAATTACTAATAAGGAGTAAAAACCCATTACCAATAATAAGTAAAATAATTAGTTAATTAAAACATTTAAAATTTAACTTGTTTTTACTAAAAATTTTCGTATTTTTATTAAGTTTTTAAGTACTTTTTAATGTAATTGAATTGTAGAGGTTAAAAACTGCAAGTGCAAGCAGATATTATTACTTAGAAGTACTTTTATATTATATTACTGAAAAGTAGTTACTTTTGGGCTTAAAATAATGTTAATGGTAATGGGTACTCATTATAAATAATGTACTTGGTAATGATTACTTTTCACAACTCATTACCATGTTTTTGCTGGGTTCTTACCAAACTTTTTAAGCGTATTGATTTTTTTTCTGATATTCGCGTTCGATATATCGAACGCTCCTTTTTGTGAACCTACACAAAAAATAACTTGTAAAATAACAAGAAAAACTTGTAACTTTTTTTTGTTTGCTACCTCCTATTTGACAAAAATTCCTAGTAATTTTACAAGATTTTTACCAATAATTTTGTAATTTTACAAGGTTTTTACCATTTAATTCGTAAATTTAGAAATTTTTTGACACGATAAAATTTACAAAGAGGTTTCGTAGTTTTACTAGATTTTTTGCTACCTCCCCGTGTAAAAAAAAATAGATATTACACAATATACAATTATATCTACTGCCAGATCTAATACCATACATAATTTGATCTGCTAGATCCGAGAAATGGGGACAAATCTCGGATCTAAATAGATCTTTTCAGATCAGAACTGATACAATTCGATTATATATAATCTGTACGTTTGGACGCATTTTTTTTTTTTAATTTAATAAAAAGATTTAAGGCAGTATTATTGTTTTATAAACTTTTATTTAAAAATGATTACATAAAGAATAATACATGTACTTAAAATTAATTGAAAATCCGATTACATTTGACAATACCATTAACTTGTTTTTAAACACTTTATTTTTATGAAATGGACGTAAAAATACATAAAATGAGAAAAGGTCTTCTGTATGATTATGATCTACCGATACAATGTGTGCGTTAAAGCGTCTTAACACACAGAAAATATCGAAATAAAAATGCCTTATCAGTTGATTTTTCCTAAAGTAACCAAATTCCGAATCTGAAGAATTCAAACTTTAAATAAAATGTAGAAATTTAACTAAATACTAGGAAGGCAAAATTGCATTAAAATGTTTGTTTCGAATTCTTTAGATTAGGAATTTGGTGACGAGATATTTTTACGATAAGTCACCAAATAATTTTACAAATAAAAAAAAAAAACCTTTTCTCTTTTTATAAACAAAAACGATTTCCAGCAAACAAAAGATATGAAACAGATTTTTAAATTACACGTACAGATTTTCATACTTCATAGTCCCAACTTCTCCATGTTTAAACTTATTTCGGCCGATTTTTTTGAAATTTCTTGAATATTCAAATCTGCTGCTCATCCATTTATATTACATGACGTTACTGCATCATTGAAAAGTGCAAAACGATTTATAAATTAATAATTATGTATTTTTTAGTTTAATTTTTTTGTTCGTTTTAAAAAATTTAATTTATTTTGACATTTGTTTCTTTTATAAAAATTTCAAATTACCAAAAAAAAAAAAAACTTTTACAGATCTGATTTTATATACAATATCTTACTATATATGGCAGATCTAAAAAGATATCATAAAAAATGTTATCACATGTTTTACGAGATATGGCTATATATGGCCCAATATCTCGCATATCTTGCCATATATAGTTAGATCCAGTGTCAGATATATTCATATATAATTAGATCCAATTAGATCTAATTGTTTTTACACGGGTCCTATTTTACGAGAATTCCTAGTAATTTTACAAGCTTTTTACCAATAAAATTGTAAATTTACTGTTTTTTGCGCAAGTACTAGATTTTTTTTGTAAAATTATCTTGAAAGTTTGTAAAATTACAAAAAAAAATTGTAAAATTACAAAAAAAATTAATATTTCGATTTGGTAAAAAACAAGGAAAACTGTCAAATATTGGTAAAATGGGATTACGAGACATTTCCTAGTAATTTGACAAAGTTTTTTTTTCGTAAGTTAGCGCGTTCCATTTTCAAAACATTCAAGTTTTAAGATTTAAGAAAAATCTTTTTATTGATTCACGTAAGAATTATAAGTGAGTGCCATATAAAAAAATTTTATTAAAATCTAAAAATTTGTCCATAGAAAAAACTTTTCAGAATCTGAAAATTTCCTATAGAAAAAATATCTCACATTTTAATATTGAAAAAGTGTATTAGAATATTATAGTTTGAAAATTTTTTTTTAGAAATTTATTTTCATGACCTGACACCTAATTTTTATTAAAAAAAAACAATAATAAGTGTCTTTAAACATATTTTACTAATATTTCGACAGAAATTACTTTTTTTTTTTAATTTTTTAAAATTTTTATTTAATTTTTTAAAATTTTCAAATCGAAAAGGGGGGGGCACGTGCCCCCTGTGCCCACCCCCTGTATACGTCCATGGTGCAGGGTATTCATATAGTATTTGGCCAAGTCGAATTTAACTTTTCTACTTGTTTTTCACTCTGTTCGGAACTTTCCGATTTTCAGGTCAGAAAAGGAACCCAAAGCTATTGTCCTACAGGTCCAATATTTTTGTGTGTTAATAATATTGACCTTAAAAGGCAACTTTCCCGACCCCGACGTTTCGAAATAAAAAAAATGGAAAATTTGCTCCACCCTAATGATCATTCATTGTTTTTGTTCAATTCCAGGAAATTTTTACAACTTTAAACGGATATAGCAGCCATGCATCAGTCTGGCCACATTACACTAGCATAATGCCAAGTTAATGCAGGGCTGCCAGTCTTGGGGATTAATGACCAAATTAAGGTATTTCCAGAAAGCAAAAGAGTACAAAGATGTTATATGAGAAGTAAGAAATTTTAAAAACTATTGCGAAAGATTTTTAAGCATATATAAAATTATAAATATTGAAAACGACAGGTTTAATACCATAAAATCAATGACTTTTATGTTGTGATGGCTATAGGATATTTGGGTATATTTTGTGTATTTAAAAAGGCAACAGTTAAAACTACCTGGTAACGCTAAGTTAAAGTATCTCTCTTTTACTTTTAGTTTATCTTTTACCGCGTTTAACACATGTGTTGCCCCGTTGACGGAGTACAGAAAAAAAATATATATTTTCGTTTATACAAACACACAAACTAATGTTGAAAAAAGTGCATTTAAAAGTGAAAAAAACAACAAAAACAAATTAATTAAAAACATAAACAAATGATTAAAAAAAAAAACAACAAATATAAAAATAAAATAAATGAAAGTGTATTAAACCCCAAGTGAATGTAAAAATAAAAAAAAAAATATATTTTTATAAAAAGTTAAAAAAAAACCGAAACAAATACAAAAAAGAAAAAATATATTTTAATACGAAACAGAAAGTGAATGATTTTTATTTACGGCTGTCGTTCTCGTATATTGGGGTTTCTTTAAATGTCTCTTTAAGAAAATATTTAAAAAAAAAAAGAAAAACAACATCTGCGTTAACAACTCTGCTGCTAACGCAGCCAACGACGCTGACGCTGACGCCGACAACGTCGTTGTGCGTAATTTAAAAAACGGAAAAAAAAGAAAAATGCATGCCAAGATGTGTGTACACATAATACACGACAATAACGATGACTACGACGATGTGAGTGCTCTCGTTAAATAAAAATATTAAAAAAAAAACGGTAAAAGTTGGGTGTTTACGAAGAATACCAAACATTAAGAAATAGCAGCAGAAAATTTTTTTGTTTTATTTCTGTTTCGGTTTGTGTTGTTGTTGTTATTTTTATTTTTGTTTTTTCAGTTTTATTTTTTTGTAGAAGGCCAGACGACGACTACTAACTAGAGTTTAGTAGTAGTGAGTTTAGTTGAGTTATTATTGTGCTCAAATGCAATTCTGTGTAGTTTTTTTTATTTCTGTTTTGTTAACCGGAAATAATAAATACATATTTTGTTGTAAAATATAAACAATTTACAACAACAATTAATAAAAATATAAAAAAAAACCCAAAGTGATTATTGAAAATATTTAAAAATAACAAAAAGTGTCAATTAAAAAAAAAAAAAAAAATACCACAAAAAACAACAAAAACAAAATTAAAAGTGATTTGTTCCAGAACTTCTTTTAAGTTCTTGGAAAAAAAAACGTGTAATGTTTTATTTGGGTAAAAACCCTTGATAAATAAATAAAAAAAAAACACAATCGTGTTCTTATTTTTGTTTGCTCTATGCTTTTTTTTCGGCCAGACATGATGAAAGTTTACATATTTTTCTCGTCACCTAAAAAAATTAAAGCGTAATTACATATAAAGTGAAACAACAACAGTGATATAAGAAAAAAATGTAGAATTACAAAAAAAAAATGTTGAAAAAAAAAATTGTTGAACTATCACTAAAAATTGCTGAATTCCCTCTCAAAACATACGAAAATTGTAAAATTCCCCAAAAAAAATAATAGTTGAATTCTAAAATCAACTAAAACAACTATCACAAGCATCACTAAATAATAAAATTAGTAAATTTTAACTAAAAAATGGTTAAATTACCTAAAAAAAAATTGTGACATAGTGATAAAATAAGAGAAAAATATTAAATTATTACTAAAGAAAAAAAAAAACAAGAATTAAACTGATAAATTTCCATTGATAACAATAAAATACAAAAAAAAATGTTAAATTTCTCAGAAAAATTTGTGAATCTTAATTGTGAAAAAACAAAATGTTGATTTATCACAAACGTAAAAAAATAAATAAAAAAAATCTCTCAAAAAACAGAAAATTTAATGAATTATCACTAAAAAAACTTTGCTAAAAATATAAAAATAAATAAATTTCCACTAAAAAAATACAAAAATTGTTAAATTTCCCACAAAAATTAATAAATTATAACAATAAGGCCGCTGTTCCAAAAAAAGTATTTCACATAAAAAATGTGAAAATGAAAATTTCCGAATTTTTTTGGTGTTTTAGATTTCACATCCGAATTTCTTTTTCGTTTTGTTTCACATAAATAAAATTTGGTGAAAGTAAAACGAATGCACTTTTTTCCATATAATTTTTTTAAATTTTAATTATTCGATTTCAACTTCGAATGAAACCGTGATCAACAAAACACTAAACTTGATTTCATGTGATTCGGAAATTTTCATGTGAATTGAAAAGTTGTGTAAGACAGAACAGAGGCCTAAGTGATGAAAAACAAAAATTTATTTATCACAAACATAAAATTGGAAAATTCTCACTGAAAAACAGAAAAATTATTGAATTATCACAGACAAATTTAATTAAAAATACAAAAAATAATTAAAATTTTATTAAAAAATGCCGATATTGTTAAAATTCCCAGAAAAATGGGTGAATTCTTAGTGATGAAATAACAAAATGTTGATTTATCACAAACGTAAAATAATAAATTGAAAAAATCTCTCTTAAAAAAACTGAAAAATTAATAAATTATCACTAGAAAATTTTGTTAAAAATATTAAAAAAAATAAAATGTTGATTTATCACAAACGTCGAATAATAAAATTGAAAAATCTCACTGAAAAAACCACAAAAATTATTAAATTATCACTGAAAAATTTTGTTAAAAATATTAAAATAAATAAATCATCACTGCACTTAAAATAATTACTCTGTTTAAATACTCTGTAAAATGACTGTAATCTCAATTTCACGGTTATTTGACAAATAATTGACAAATTTTTCTGTCAAAATACAGATTTTAAGCAAATACTTTGTAATTTCTTGTGACCAAAAAAAATAATATCATCTGTAATTAAACTTTTACTCTGTAATCTTAATTAAACAAATACAAAACAGTTTTCTGTTAAAAAAAACATTAACAAAAAAAATCAAAATATTTCTTACACACTACTTTCTAAAGTTACAATAAAATCTGTCGTGTAAAATTGGAGCTTTTCACAAAAATTGCGACAAAAAAGTAGTAAAATTACAATGTTATAAGTAGGGACGCATTTAAACGATATAATTTTCATATTTTTTGTATGAAGTTATCAATTGCTTATTAAGGAAGGAGAAATTGACTTTGAAATATAAACCACATCAAGCGCATTAAAAAAACAAAAAAGGAAATCAAGGTTGAAATGCATTTAAAAGATTTTTTCTTTAGCTTAATAAAAGTCAATGTATATTAGAATGGCCCCGCTCAAAAGTGGCATTGACAAAGGAAGGTTAGGTTAGAGTGACGGTGTCCGATTTACACCTCGCATAGACCTCTTGGTCCATAGCGATACCACAATTTTTTTTTTCGCTAGCGGCGCAAGTTAAGCACGTTCAAAGTCATTGCGTATCTTTTTAATATGCTAAGATCCATTCGCGTTATATCCTCCAAAGTATTAAAGCTTATCTGACCAGTAATCGATCGGCGACTCCTTGCCACCGCTGGATAGTGACAAAGTTCTATCGTTTCATCCACTTCTGGTAAGGCGCAAATTTGACTACTGGCGTCTGAGATGAGTCTAATATTCTAGGCACGAATGCCTATGAGACAGTGACCAGTTATTATTCCAGTCAGAACTCGACATTCCCTTCTCGTAAGTGGTAAAAGGTATTAAGTTGTCCGTTGGTCATAAGTTGGCCATAAAGTTCTGCTGATTTTGCATGTTGTTAGTTAGTTTTTTTTTACACCATCACACTCAAAAAATTATGTTAGTAAAATCAACTGAAAATGTCAGTTAAAATAACTACTTTGTAAGTTGTTTTGGGGTCAACTACTTTTTCAGTTAAATCAACTAACAATGTTAGTTATTTTAACTGACAAAAAAACAACTGACTTATGCAGTAAAAACTACTAACATTTGTAGTCAAAACAACTAAAATGTAGTAAAAATTAAATAATCAATAAATATTTTTTTTTTTCAAAAAATTTTTCAGAAAAAAGTTTGAAGACCAAATTTTTTGAGTTTTTTTTTTTTTTTTAAGTTGTGAAAAATAAATAAAACAAAAATTTATTTTTTGGAAAAAAACTTTAAAAATTTTTCAGAGATAAAAAAAATAAAATTAACTACTTTAAATAACTGTTACTACATCACAGTACTTTTTTGTTAGTTATTCCAAAAAAACTACTTAAAATAACTAACAGAAATGGTTATTTGATATTTTTCATACAAAAACAACTGACTTTGTAGTTGAAAACAACTAACTACTGTAAAATATACAAACAACTAACATGTAGTAACTTACATAATTTTCTGAGTGCAGCTCCAAGTTTCGCGAGTTCGTCTGCCTTTTATTTCCAAATTTTTTTTTCATTGAAATCTCTGCGAGAATTGAAGAATAATTTCTACACTGAAAATAATTACTCTGTTAAATACTCTGTAAAATGACTAATCTCAACTCGACAGATATTTGACAAAGTTTTCTGTCAAAATGTAGATTTTAAGAAAATACTTTTGTTTTCTTGTGACCGAAAAACTAAATTTTATATGTACATAATTTTATTTTTTATATGTACATAATTTTAATTATTACTTTGTAATCTTCATTTTACAGATAATTAACAAAGTTCTCTACAAAAATACAGATTTAAGCAAAATCCTTTTTTTTGTTACCAAAAGACTTAATTGCATCTGCAAATTTTCTTATTGCTCTGTAATCAGTTTTCAAAAAAGCTCTTTAAAAAAAACTTGCAAATACTTCAATCAAAATAAAAAATCTACAAAAAGCTCGAAAAGTTGTAAATTTACAATTTTATAACTATTTGCGCACTAAAGCGAGCGCATTTAAACGATAGCAATTCCCTGTGTTTTGTATGCAGTTATTAATTGTCAACACTACTTGCACATAAGCAAGGAGAAAATTAATGAATTGATAATTTTGCACTTATCAAGTGCATTAAAGCATCCTAGCAAAAATTGGCATTACTAGCAATGTGTTTTGTAATCCGAAACAGATGTTGATAAGTAGTTACTTATTGAATGAAACACTAATTATTTTAACAAGGGCGTGAGACAAAAATAACTAGTGTAGAGTATGGAGATAAATAAGTAGTTACTGAGTCGGATTACTAATAAGGAGTAAAAACCCATTACCAATAAAAAGTAAAATAATTAGTTAATTAAAACATTTTAAATTTAACTTTTAAGACTTAAAAATTGTGTAATTTTTATTAAGTTTTTAAGTACTTTTTAAGTTAATTGAATTGTAAAGGTTAAAAACTGCAAGTGCAAGGAGATATTATTACTTAGAAGTGCTTTTATAACATATTACTGAAAATAAGTTACTTTTGGGCTTAAAATAATGTTAATGGTAGTGGGTACTCATTATAAATAATGTACTTCATAATGATTATTTTTCGCAAGTGTACAAAATTAAACATTCCAGTTCGAAATTTTTTGGTGAATTCTTAGTGATAAAACATCAAAATGTTAAGTTATCACAAACACAAAATTTTTAAATTCTTACTGAAATAATTGTTGAATTATCACCGACAAATTCAGAAACATTTAAAAAAAAAAAGCTTAATTAGTCTACATAAAAATTCTTAGTGATGAAAGAACAAAATGTTGATTTATCACAAACATAAAATAAAAAAATTTTAAAATTAAAATTTAAAAAAAATAAAATTGTGGAATTATCGCCAAAAAAAATATTGTTAAAAATATTTTAATAAAAAAATTCTCATTTAAAATATGAAAATTATTAAATTTCCCAGAAAAATGGGTGAATTCTCAGTGATAAAATATTAAGTTATCACAAGCATACAATTTGAAAATTCTAACAGAAAAAAATTGTTAAATTATCACTGAAAATTTTTTGAATATTTTAAAGGACTTGATAAATTTAAATGTAAATAGGTCAATTCTTAATGATAAAATAACAAAATGTTGAATTATAAGGCAGACGGTCTCGCGCAACTTGGAGCTGAACTCCACCTATGTTGCAAAGGCAAACAGAAAGTGGGGAGAACTAACAACATTCAGGTTTCAACAGAATTGGAATGTGTTGGTATGCCTCTTGAAACTTGCAAGCAAAATCTACGGCTTAGTTCCGCGACGGAGACTAATCAGAGATAAGCAAATGGATGGCCTTTTTAGACAACACGACAGATCTGGTCTTCTCTTAATCAGAAGCGCACAAGTGAGCTGATATCGCTTCCAAGAAGAGGAATTTGGACAGAGCTTGCTGTAATTACCGGACACTGTTTTATAGGGAAGCACACAGAGCGGTTAAATTTGCCATCAAATGGCCTTTGCCGGAGTTGCATGGGCGAAGAGGCACTTTCTGGTTTGAGGCTTGCTTCACTGGAATTTAGGGAGCACGATCTTTCTGATTTTTAAGATGTCAAAATTCATTATTTTAGAAGTATCATAAGAAGCTCAAAATGGTTTAACGGCAGGGACCAGTAGGGAAACCTATTACAGTGGACCTCAGAGTCTATGTGTGCTGACGAAAAACGTCAGCAGCCACTTACAACCTAACCTAACAACATGCACACAGAAAACGAATTTAACAATTTCCAACTGAAAGTCAGTTATTGCAACAAAAAATCGGTTGGAACTTTTCTATATAGGTCGTCACAGTTGAATATCGGTTGTCAGAACTCATTTTCGGCGGTCATAACTGTCTTTTAATTGGGGCAACGAAAAAATTTAGTTGTCAAAGACAGATATAGTAGCAGCAACTGAATTTTGAGTTGATACAACTGATAAATTCGATTGGAAACTTTTTTTTCTGTGTGTGCAAAATCAGCAGAACTTTGTGGTCCACTTATGACCAAGGGAAAGTTAAATATCTACCGTCTCTTATGAGAAGTACTTTTTGAACTCTGACTGGGATACTAACTGGGCATTGTCTTATCGGCTTTCATGCCAAAAAATATTAAACTTATTTCAGACGCTAGTTGCAAAAGATAAGCTTCACCAGAAGTCTATGAAACGATGCAAAACATACTTTGTCACTGCCCCGCGGTGGCAAGAAGTCGCGGATCTATTACCGGCCCGATAAGCTTAGGTAATTTAAAGGATATATCGCGAATGGTTCCTAGAATATTGAAAATATGCACAATGACTTTGAACATGTTTAACCGCTAGGGGTAAAAGTTTTGTGGTATCGCTATGCGACGTTTAAATCGGGCACCGTAATTCTAACCTAAGACATATATCCCTTCGAAAGACTTGTTCGCTAAGGATGTTAATTGGTTTATGCTAGAGATGGGCGCAGGTCACGTGATTTGCGTGATTCACGTGAATCACGCGTGACTCACGCGTGAGTGTGAGTGATTTTCATTTCAATCACGTGATTGTGAGTGAGTGTGAGTTGAACAAAAATCTGAGTGAGTGATTAGTGAGTGAGTCATTTATTTTTTGCGTGAGTTTGCGTGATTAGATTTTTTGATTTGCCAATTTTTTTTTTTAATTTTTTGTAAAAACATTTTTTTTGATTTTTTTTGTAAGAAAATTTTATTGCGTGAGTAGATTTTGCGTGAATCACGCGTGAGCGTGATTGAATCTGGCGTGAGTCACGCGTGAGTGTGAGTAAGTTTTTTATTACTCACGTGAATGTGAGTGAGCGTGAGTAAAAAAAAAACTTGAGTGAGTGATTAGTGAGTGATTCGATTATTTTTTGCGTGAGCGTGAGTGAGTGTGAGTCAAAATCCACTCACGCGCCCATCTCTAGTTTATGCAGACAGGTAGATCAAACCTTACTTACATAGCTTTAACATTTCCGTAACGCAAACTCAAGGGCTAGTTATTCAATTGATAAAATAAGCAAATAGTTTATTTTTGTAATATTCTATTACATGTAAACGTCTTACGAGAAAATCAAGAACATTTTTTATAAAGATATAGATTCCAACAAACTAGCAGTGCTAATCCGTTAGGATCTATTTGTGTGCTAATTTAACATAGAAATTTTCTTAAGTCTTTTGATTGTCAGGTAAGATCTTACTTGCTACTTGCTTTCTGTACCATTTGAATAACGACCCCTTTAAATGAACGAAGAAATTGCATGTACTTTTGTTCTTTGTTCAAAAACAAAGAACATGTAAAAATTTTGTTACCAACACAAAATACATTTTTGTTCGCCTGTGGTGTTCGTGGAAACTGAAGGGTAAATGTGACAAAACATGTTTGTGATCAATATCATAAAGTAGATCGTAAACTTCTAGTTGCACCAAAGATGAACTATAGATAATAGAGTAGTTTTGGTTTAATCGAGTATCGGTCCATGAGGATTAACGAGTATTATTTTAGTAACACAGGGTTAGTAAAATAACACTCATATCAATGGCAGTATCGATATTATGATGGGAGGTGTTCATCTGAGTTAAGTGAAATTATTCCCCAGGCCCTAGTGTTTGTTCGTACTACTCACTTGTCTCGTACAGCACACCCGTTTGATGTTGACTGTCCAGTGTTTCGCACAACGCCTTGTAGAGAAAATACGTTTTTCAGTCGAACAATTCGCATGTGGAATAAATTCCCTTTAGAGGTCTTTCCTGTCACTTATAACTTACAAACACTGTTGCCTCTTTCCTCCTAACTAACTGTCTTTTACATAACATCAACAAAACCTACGACAACACTGTTTAATCAATGGATGCTTAAAGGTGTTTTTAAGTCGCTGATCGTTCATTGGATTTGTACAGCAGTGGTGCGTCCAATTCGGCTGTATAGAATTTTTGATGGCTGCTTTAGAGACAAAGGGGAACTGTGTCTTTATCACGAGGGTACTTCGAATTTCGTTGATGTGTATCACTGGTGCTTTTCGTAATACACCTACGGCTGCATTAGAAATCCTCCTTCACCTAATGCCATTCCACATATTAGATAGACAGTATGTGGCCATCTCGCGATCTTGATTAAGATAAAAATACCTCAAAATGTTAACTGTGCTCCCTCTATGAGCATTTTAAAGCCCCACTATTATACCATCCAGGTAGTCTTGGATGAGGGGTATTCCATGGTAGTGGAGCCTCCATAAATTTTTACACAGGTGGATTGAAGCTACTCGAACAATTAGGCTTTGGAGTCTATTAGGGACCCCTTATCTCGAAGATTTATTTATTTTTTTAACCAACACTCAGGGGAAAAAGGTTATGGGAAGGAGGAATGATGGAGTAGTGTTTGTGAACACTTGATTTAAATTTTTGCACGTTGTTAGTAACAGTAAAAATTTCCGCAGGAAGTTTATTCCACATACGACTTGTACGGAAGATAAACGAGTTCTCCCTGTAATGCGTTATGCGATCTACTTCACATGCGACTACAAACGGATGTAATCGGCTAGAAAAGCGAGTATTACGAATAAAAACCCGCGCTCTATCTCTGCAGAACACCTCCCATGGTAGTATCGATAGAAAAGTGTAATACAACCCACCTTACTACGATGCTCCAATGAGTCAATGGAGTTGGATACCCTACTGTCATTGATAAGCGCCGTAGCCCTCCTCTGAACACGGTCCAAGAGTTTCAAAATTAATTCTGAAGCCCCTGCCCATATATGAGAGTTGTATTCCATTTTCGGTAGGATGTAGGTTGTATAAAAAGTGAGGAGATCGGATGGAGTAAAGTATTTCTCACACAGATTTTGAAATCCGAGACACTTGAAAAAATCTTTTGACACCTGAAAAATGTATTTGTTCCAACAAACATCGCACTGAATTTTCATGTCCAGAACATCAAGAGTATTCGATTCCTCAGTATTGATACCACCTATAACACAGATGAGAATGCTGTTTCCACGGATCGTCTGTGTGAAAGGATACATCATCGGGTCTTGCGCGCAAGGAAATCTACTCTATTCGCTAGACCCCAATCAGATATCACCAAAAGGTCTTCATTGAGTGAGTCATTCATAATCTGCCTTTTGATCCCAACTTCAACGAGACTTGGCCGATCGAATAAAAATGAATGACAAATGTTGCTGTCATCTGCAAAAGAATAGATTAGATTGAAAGTTTTACTGAGAAGATCATTGATAAAAATAAGAAATAGAGTAAGAGAAATAGCATAGCAGTGTTTACCGGTTAGAGACTCTGGCAATAAAGGAAGTTGTTGAGTTGCAATGTCTTGTCTACAACCGCAGTCAACATCTATTGTAACAGTCAAGACGCGCTCAAGTTCCTGCAATCACTGTTCTGAAAATAAGATCTGTCCTTAACTGCCACACGTCTTTAAATAAGATGGCCCAGCAGTTTAACATACGACTCATATGAGTCCCGGGGCACGAAGCCATTCCAGGGAATTGCAAAGCTGATGAGCTTTTAAACTGGGAACTACCTTACAGGTTCCAACAGAATTGGAATGTGCTGGTATGCCTCTAGAAACTTGCTATCTAAATCTGAAAGTCTTTGTTCAGCGACGGAGACTAATCGGAGATGGTTCCGACAGAACTGGAATGTGTTGGTTTGCATCTAGAAACTTGCAATCTAAATCTAAGTATTTGTTCTGCGACGGAAACTAATCAGAGATGGGCACATGGACAGACGTGAGAGACTACACGACAGATTTGGCATTCTCTAAATCAGATGTGCACAAGTGAACATCATCAAAAGGAGAGATGTCTACGGTGGTTGCTGTAATTACCGGACATTGTCTTATAGGAAAGCACGCAGAGCGGTTAAATGTGCCGTCAAATGACTTTTGCCGAGCTGCATGGATGAGGAGGAATTAAAAACTATAGAATACTTTATCTGCCGGTACTTTCTGTTCAGAGACTTGCTTCATCTAAGGATCTAGAGCTGCACGATCTTTCTAATTTGTCGGATGTCAAAATTCAATATCTTAGGAGTTTCATAAGGAGTTCAAATTGGTTTAAAGGCAGGGACTATCAACCTTACCTAAAGTCGCTGCTTTAAAATCAGAGTCAGTTATATCTTCCTAATCCGACATTTAACATAATAGGTACAAACATTGCCTTTACAGTGAAGAAGTGAAGCAATACAACCCGGGCATAACATTAGACACATTTACTCAAAAATATGCGGAGACAAGCGAAGGACTACCATAAAAACATTAGGTACAGTTATGTCTTTAACAAAACATCAAAACACTGCTGAATCAATGGTTGCTGATTTAACACAGGAAAATACAGTTTTCATATATCATTGATACAGTGACAGTAACATCATCCAGATTGTTGTGATATTTCAACTGCAGTACTAAGTGATGCATGCTAAACAACACGGATTTGCTATGCAACGGTTGTGATATTTAAACTGTTCTGATATATCAACTGTAGCATTAATGATTTATATTGACTTCATGTAGGTGTTAAGATTAAAGACAAATGACATTTAAACTCCCCCCATATAAAGTTGATAAGGGGGAATTTTTGTGATACATTCCTCCATCTTGTTTGATGACGTTTCCTAACTTATGTGGGTTACTGTAATTATTATTTTTCTACGCATTAAAATAATTGTTAGAAAAGGAGAAAAAAATGCTAAATAAGAAAAAAAAAAATAATATGTATCTATCAAATGATTAATTAATTAATCAATCGTAAAAAAAAAATAAGTAATAATGTTCATGAAAAATATTTTATTAAAAAAAAAAAAAAAAAAAAAAAAAAAAACAAGTTGTAATTGTGAATTATCATGATGAAATACATATAATAACAATAACAACAACTAAAAAAAAAAGAAAAAACTTTAGTAGTACTATTAATGATAGTACTATGTACTATATTGCAAATACATAGTACATACATTATATTTTGCTTCTCTAATAATAATGAAAAAAAAAAAATAAAAACTACTACTAAATAGTAGTTTTTGCTGCAATTCAAAGATATTTTGCTAAAAATTCCTTGAAACGACTCAACTACAACAAAAACACCAACAATAACACCAACAATAACAACAACAACAACATAAAAAGAAAAATAAATATGTAATTTAGCAAAAAAAAAATAAAATACAAAATACTACGCAGCAAATTATGCCATATACATGTGAATTGAGGAGAATCTCATCGTTTATTTCTCTCCCATCATCATCATAAACTATGAGAATATTTTTTTATTAGAGATAGAATCTTGCTCTCGCGCGAGTGTAAATAAGTACAAATGGAAAAATTGTTCAAAACAAGAAAAATTCCAAAACAGAATTCACCATACACAATAAACAACAATAATAATAACAACATAAAAATACAAAAAAAAATAGAGTGTTGTTTTGTTGCTCTTTGTACATTCATATAAAAATCAGTGTAGGCAATTTAGTGTTTTTAAAATCAAACTGAGCTGATAAATCAAGTTAAAAAAAAACTGTCACTTGAAAGTTGTTTAACCAAAAGGCGGTTTTGATTTAACATTATCATCAGTAATTTATACAGCTATATGAGTTTCGATGAATTGGATACTCTTGATGTTCCTGGCGTGAGAACTTATTATAATCTCTATTTATATTTGCTTTGTTCAACAGAAAACGTAAATTTTGAGTGATTAAGCAGATGTTGTCAGCATAATCGAGATCTTGCTGACAAACCTAAAATTCCACTTTCTGTTGAAATGGAATTTCATACTACCATGTCGAGCACCACATTAAACAATAATAGAGATAGGATTCATACTATCTAACACCATTCCATGTTCAAAGTAGTGCAGTGAGGTTTATTAAGTACCTAATTGCTTCATTGCTCCCGATATTGAGGAAATAACTGAAGCTATCAATTTATTAAAAACCATAAATCAAGGGATCTGACAACTTACCCAGAACTTTTTCAAATCAAATGACCGCATCACTTACAATTACGATAATTACCCAGTTTCGGAACGCACAAAACCTTTCAGATGATATAAAAATTGGCATAATGATCAAAATTGCCAAAACAGGTAACCTAATAGAATGCTCGAATTGGAGAGGAATTGCTCTTCTCAACATTATCAAAAAAATGAATGCCCAAATTTAACATCATCGAATCTTCCAAATTCTGAAATCAAATCCACGTCCTGAACAAGCTGGCTTTCGTTCTAAAATATCCTGTGTGTATCATATAAACAGCCTGCGTATTATATTGTAGCATTTCGGAGATTTAAGAGCTTTATTTAGGTTAAGTTAAGGTGGCGTTGTCCGATTGGCACCTCCCATAGACCTCTTGGTCCATAGCGATACCACTAAACCTTTTCCGCTAGCGGTGCAAGTTAAACACATTTAAAGTCATTGCGAATCTTTTCAATATCCTAAGATTCATTCGCGTTATATCCTCCAAAGTACCGAAACTTATCTGACCGGTAATGTTTCGGCGACTCCTTGCCACCGCTGGGCATTGACAAACTATGTGTTTCATTGTTTCATCTACTCTTGGTGAAGCGCATCTTTTACAACTAGCATCTAAAATAAGTGCAATATTCTTGGCATGAAAGCCGAGGAATATTTCTCCGACGCATTTAAAATGTATTGTGACCAAACACTAGCTTTGGTTTCGAACTCAACAAGCGCAAGTGACTGAATCAATAAAAATCCGCAAATACAGATGGCTACGGCACAATCTGCACAAACCTAATGATACTATTTCAAGAAAGGAGCTTCAATTTTTTTCCTGATATTTTCAATACACAGGAAATCAAATGTTCACAAATCGTCGCTGCGCCTAAAAATGGAGAAATGAGTTAATATTTCTTTTAAAAGTCCATTTTTAAGCGCAGCGACGAAATGTTTCTTCCTCTTTACTTTCCAATACCTAAGTTTCCTGATCAACATTTAGCAAATGCCAAAAGATACTGGGTTGTCAATTTAAATTCCTTGCTACCGCTTGGAGAATGATTGTAGCATTTTCAGGCCGAGATCTATAAGGCTGTGAAGCTAACTTTGATATGGCCAATACTCTACAGCGATATTGCTTTTTTCATCGACAGTTAATACAGAGACATTAAGTTATCGGGGAGCAGCATAATGTACGGCTGTGGTGAATACCTCGATACAAGAATATTGAAGAAATGAAAATGCGGATGTTCTTGCAAAGGCAGGTAAAAGCCTTTCACAAGAACTCGCTATTGAAAAAGTTTTTCCACCACTATTCCCCACTTGCAGAAAATCAAGCTCGACACTAGTAGCAAGTGGACAAATAGATAAATGACCACAGCATACTGGCGGAAATATTATGAGACGAAAAGTCGCAAGGTAAATAACAACAGAATCCTTCTGAGCATGGACAGAAGAAGATAAAAACTTTATCACAGGTTATAATAGAGTCGTAAAACAAATGGTAAGAATGTAAGACGGCACCTGCCGTGAATCGGTTGAGGACAGCTTACATTTCTTATGTGCATGCCCTGCTTTATCATTTAGGATATTTAAAAGTTTCGGTTCTTATATCTTATATTTTTGGGTGTTCAGGACCTACGGGGTAAAAACTCATGGCTACTAATGTCATTCATTAAACTGCAGAAGAGGGAAACGTATAAATGCGTTTTTAAGATAATAAAAAATAATACAGAGAGAAGGAAGAACCATGCAGGAATCATAATGAATCAAACCTTGGCCTCTGTATATGACTTTACCAAAACACTACCTAACATCGTATATGTATTTTTTAAGAAATAACGGGGAATTCCCATCTACAAGTATCATCATAAGATCCAATCCTCGTTTTGGTCGATATGGGAAAAAAAACTTGATTTTCAGATTTTCATCGATGGTTAGGTTATGAAGGATTACGTTGGTGTAAACCAACGTCCATTATGATTCCTTTGAAACTTCGATCATCTCTCTTCTCTGTTTAGTCTCCATGCGTCCCATTTTGATGATTTTATAAATGATAGTAGCGTCCAGGGATTTGTGACTCGTAATTCTGATAAATTCTGAATGATATAAAAACCAAAAAATGTAAATCTTCTAAAGCAGCGGTTACCAACCTATGGTACGCGTACCACTAGGGGGTACGCGAAACTGTCCGCGGGGGTACGCCAAATTTTAGTAATTTGGACATTCGTTTTATATTAACCATTCAATGCTGGCTCCGCATCTGGCTTCCAAAGTTTTCCATAACGTCAGGTTATCAAGAAAGTTGAGGTCAGAGTTCACAAAAAACGTATTTTTGTGCAATTTAGAGAGCATTTTTTGCGATTTTTTTTGATGATATTTTGAGATCTGACCACTTGTTTTCGATTAACCTTTCGATGCTGATACTGAATATGGTTCCCAAATTTTTCTTTGACGCCAGGTTTTTGAGCAAATTTATGTAAAAGTTCTTAAAAAACGTGTTTTTGATCATTTTTGAGACGGGTTGTAATAGTGTGGAAATTTTTTAAAGCTCAAAATGCCGTTTCATTGTAATTGGGGGTGTTTCATTCAAAAATTCACGGAATTATTGATCTGCCCTCGTATTAAAAAAAACATTTAAAAATAAAAAAAATATATATTTATTTTTACGAGCTCAAAAACGTCCGTTGTTTTAATTTTTGGCGTAGAACTGACTGAAATCAGATTTGCAATATTTTAAGCCGTTTTTGCTCTGCAGAAAAATCAGCTCAAAATCCGCGTTTTCAGATGCATTGAACCAACCACCCCAAGGAGCGAACATTTTTCCAAAAAAAAAATGTTTTGATCTCCCCAAAATCCTTCAAAAAAAATACACAGCTCAACATGAAAATGTGTATTGGATTCCGGTAAGTGATGTAGGTAGTGTTTGTTGCGCTGATTTCAAATCTGCTACCCAAATATGTCTATCACGTCAGGATTTTGAGTTATTCGCGGCTAAAATGCCGAAAAAGGCAAAAGGCTTTTTTGAAAGCTTATAATATAAAATCCTAACATGCGATTGACTTGGGATCAAGTTCATTCAAAAGTATGTAATTTTATCTATAAGACAAGAACAAATGATCTTGGAATTTAATTTTCTAAAATGGTAAAAAAATTATTAACAAAAAACCTTCCATTTTTTAAATATTTAGTTTTTTACACAGTGTTTTTTAACAAATTTCCATACAAATACACACGTAAATGTTAGATTTAAAGCACTTATAAAAAATTAAATTCCAAGAAAATTTGATTTCGTCTTAAAGAGAAAATTACGCACTTTCGAATGAGCTTGATATCAAGTCAGTCGCATGTCAGGATATTATTTTATAGGCGCCCAAAAATGGCCAAAATGGTTATTTTTTGGCACTTTAACCGCGATTTTCTCAATATTGTGACGTGATAGAAAAATTTGAGTGACCGTTTTGGAATCGGGAAAGCAAAACCTATAAACTTTTTTCGGTTTCATTCAAAACGCATCGACAAACCTCAGATTTGTAGATCGGTGTAACAATACCCGTAGATATAAAATTTCAGAATTAACTCTAATATTTATATGTGAAGTTTTTTTTAACGAAAACAAAATACTCGTTAGGGGGTACGCGGCTGATAAAATTTTAAATTAGGGGTACGCGAGCCAAAAAGGTTGGTAACCGCTGTTCTAAAGGATAGTGCAGGGCATTCGCATAAGAAATGTTAGGTGTCTTCTACGGATTCCCTACGCCATCTGCATGTATCATCATTTCTAATTCTAATTGTTACCATGTGTTTACCCAATGTGTTGTGACCAGTAATGAGGTTAACTGTAGCTCTAAGTTGCTTCCTGTCAATATATAAAAGAATTTTGCTGTGTTTCACCAGGCTTTCATCCCATAATAGTTTTGTCTGTATACTTCTATCAGAGTTGGACCTATCATTCAACCAAATCGCCTTTGAGTCCAATCTTATTTTTTTTACAGATAATAGAAAGTGGAGGGAACACGTCAGATACTACTGTTTCCAGTGCGAATTCAGCTCCCCGTCGTGCAAGCTCATCGGCTTTTTCGTTTCCCAGAATATCCTTGTGTCCAGGTACCCAATATATAATATTATGCTGCTCGCAAAGATCCTTAAGCTCTCTGTTGCAGCGGCTGACTACCTTATATCTGATATTATCACTTTCCAAAGCCATTAGAGCAGCTTGACTATCAATGTAGAAACCAATATCGCACCTGTATATTGGTAACATCGAAATGTGTTCAGCTGCCTTGGCTATCGCACAAACTTCCGCTTGGAAGATACTACAAGCGTTGTCTAGACGGTAGGACTCATTTAGGTTTAGCTCCGTGCAGTGAAAGCCGCTATCCGTGCGTGTCGACATTTTGGAACCATCCGTAAACACGTTAATTTGTTGAAGTTTTACTTTACTGATAAGCCGGTCATTCAGTGAAGGAATCACAATTTTTAGTTTATCATCAGTTACGTTATAAGGGATATCAAAATCCGTCCTTATACTCCGTTCGTGTGTCGAACCTGTCTGCCTTTCAAGGATCTCGTTTGGAATAGTCTATTTAAGGTGATTTCGCATTCTCTTTAATAAAAAGATCAAACGGTGTCATATCCAGAAGCATTTCTAAAGCTTCGGTTGATGTCGTCTTCATAGCGCCTGTAAGACTCAGCAACGCAATTCTATTCACTCTTTTGATTGATTCAGCATGAGCCCTATATTCAAGGACTGGCCAATTTTCATCGATAATTGTGGGGTTTTTCATAGTCTGTATGAAGTTTCACATCCCCATTATCGATAAGTTCAATAACTTCTAGACCCAACTAGCAGCTAATTTTTTTTTTACCACAGATCTACTTAGGTATAAGAAAGAGTATTTTTCGGCGTCCTAATTTTGAGCCCAGACATTGTCATTGCAACTGCGGTAGCAATCTTCACGCGCAATTTTAAACTTCAAAATCTTCTAAAATCTCTAATAAGGTTGTAAGAACTTCCCAAAATATTTCTTTGCTCCAAAGAACTGTCTGTTTAACGCATTATAACACTCTACAACATGTTCTTTGTTCTAGAATTAATTAGTTTTCTAGTTTTTAAATTTAACATTTGAAATCAGTTGTAAAACTTGAACTAGTCAAACATTACATCGACACAACTTATAAGAAATAGCAGCTGTTATGTGGAAAAACATCAATCAGCTAAAACATTACGTTCGACTCATTCTACCTTTGACATGCAAACTAAAATGTAAACAAATGCATAAGGGTTTACAATGATTTTTTGGCATATGTCACGTATCTGTCAATGAAAAAAACAACATTTGAGAACATTTCAAAACCGAGTGCAATTTTGCTGTTTAAAGTCTAAACTTTACGCTTCTTTAGGAATTGTTGTCATCACTAACAAACAACTCGTCGTGTATGGTGGTGATTACTTTTCTTCTGTCTTGTATGTGTATGAGTTTTTAACATCATCATACACATAGTTGTTGTTTTTTTTTTTATTTTTGGTTCTTGGTCGTTTAATATCAGGCTTGACAGTTTACAAAAATTTTTCGTTATTTTGGGGATTTATTTTTGTTGTTATGAAAATTTTTTTTGTCCGCTTTTATTTTGTTTCCTCTTATTTATAAGAAGACAACTGGCAAGTCTGGTTGTCTCAGTATCGTGATTTTTTTTGTTGTTGTTGTTTTGTAAAACACCGGAAAGATGCCAGATGATTTTATGATGTAAAATTAAGTATCCATTATTTTTACACCATTATTATTTGGTGTTTGTTTTCGGAAAAAACAATAAATTTTTTTTGACGTTTGTGGCCGATATGGTCATGGAATTTGCATACAGAATGGTTGACATCAAAACTTAACTCTTTCATAAAATCTTTTTTATGAAAGAGCATTTTCTGATTTATAAAATTTGGCAAATTCCCATGTCCAAAGACTCTAATGGCGTATATTTATGAAATTTGCATAAAATGGGTCATCGTCGTCTCCAACGTAAACCATATCAAATTTCTAGAATTGAATCTTTCTATCGAACATTCCAGTTGATGATTCATGAAATTTGGGAAACTCCCATGATTTGACGTCATATGTTATTGTCTAACATGTATTTCTTGTACAGCACGTTCTTCCAATTAAACGTGTTCGAAAAACACTCACATAAAAAAATTAATAACTTATCTAAGCGGTTGCTCATTCTAGGCGTTAGATAGCACTTTATGTGTTTTTACACATGGTGATATAAATTATCTTTTAACTAAGACTTCAATACCATTCACTTCGACCTTAGGTAAAGTGATCGTGGGTATGAGTTGAGGGTGGGTTGTACAAGCCTAAAATAAGGAAATTCTTTAGGCAAGTCCATGGCGCTCAGACTTAAAATAGTTAATTGTACCGTCTGAGAGTATGGGTATAGCGTACAATAATTCACGATTCTTTCTTCAGTCACACTATCCGATATTGTCTTAAAAAATTAAACGATTTTTTTTTTTAAATTGACACTCAATTATTTTAAGTTTTTAGTGCACTTTACTGGTATTAGAAAAGATGGAACCACAGGGAAGTAGTTTTTGTGGATATTTAATTTTTTTTTAGATCGTAGCTGATTCTTTACATTCGAATTGTAAAATTATAGTCGGTCACGACTGACCACACACCAGTGTTTTCTGGAAAATGTGTCCCAAGTCCAAATTATTGTAGAAAACACACACAAACCAAATTTGGGTAAAATTGGCTGCTTTTCGTTGCTAATATATCGATTTAACTAAATGTCAAGCAAAATTTTTATACGGGTCTAAGTCCAAAAATATTCCAAATGTAATCAGATTTGAAAAAAAAAAATCAAAAAATATTTCAGATTTTAATAAATGTTAAGGGATGTTTCGAAGGATTGTTTTATATCGGGACCTCAAATAAAACCGGTTCGATATCTTTGTAATTTGAATGATTCTGAATGCGAACGATTTTTTTCCAATTTCAATTGGTGGAATCTTCATCTCTGTCTGTCTTTACATGTCTTACAATTAGTTCACCAAAAGACTTCCGTGTTTCGTTGAAACAAAATGTTCGTCTCTATGTTATTGTTGGGCTGCTCACCATATTAATCAAAATTCATTTCATTCATTTCCTCACATGTTTTTCATCAAGTATACTCAGTAGGGTGGCAGCTATTTTGCAAAACTTCGAATTTGAAGGAGTGCACCCGTAATTTTTATTACATTTGGTCTAAAAATGCTATGCTAAAAATTTCAGCAAAATCGGACAACGTTAACACGCGCCTCATCGAGGTCAAAGGTCAAAGGTCAAAAAATAGCCATATTTTGATGAAAAACAATAAATAAATGGTGTTGTTTTTTGAATATATTGTTAAAAAGTGGTACACGAGTAGTTTTTAGTATAAGAAGATAAATTAAAAATTTTTGGGTTTTCAAAAATTAACCCTTGTAAGTCTTTCGGGGTCAAAATGACCCAATTTTCACAAAATGACCCCTAAAACACGAAAATCAGCCCCAATTTTCTAAATTTATTGAAATAAACCAATGTAAACCCATATTTATATTCTTTTCTATCATAAATACTCAGATATGAAATACTGTCTTTCTAGGATGTCATTCACCCGTTTCACGGTAAGGCCAAAAATATGCATTTTATTTGGCGTGGTTCTCAAAACTGATATTTTGGTTTTTTCAAAATTTTCTTAAACAAAAGTAGGAAAAATGCTGAAAAAACCACAGAATCTTATAAAATATATGTTAACATATAAAAAAAAATTTTTTTGGGGGATATCCCTCGGATAGTTTGGCGGGGGCATCGATTTAAACTCAGCGGATTTCGAGGAAAATGCCTTTTTTGCCCACAATTTATTCAAAATGAAAAAAATTTGGTAAATATTTTAAAATTTGACAAAGTCAGGGCCATAAATTATTAAAAACTATGTTAGACATTAACCGTAAACGTTTTAGGAAAATAGAAAAATATTAACCCGGTTTTTATTCGGGTCAAAGGTCAAATTTAGGGATATTTGGATTTTTTTTGGAAAAAGGCATCTAAATATGAAATGTTTATTGCGATTTTTTATAAAACTTGGTAAAATTATTGTACGAGCTCAGAAAAATAATTTTTTAATTTTTTTAAAATTAACCCATAAATGAACATGGGGTCAAAATGGCCCAGCACATTAAAATTTCTTTATATAGATTTTTGTATTTTCTTTCGATTTTTAAAAAACTTGTTATGATTATGTGCGAGGTCAGAAAACTAATTATTTGATTTGTTTTTAATTAACCCATAAATGAACATGGGGTCAAAATGGCCAAGCACGTTTAAAATTCTTAATATAGTTTTTTTATTTTTTTTTCTATTTCTATAAAACTTGTTATTATTTTTATGCGACGTCTGAAAAAATAATTATTTAATTTTCTTAAATTAACCCATAAACGAACAAGGGGTCAAAATGACCCAGTACGTTAAAATTCTTAATATTTATTTTTTTTTATTTCTATAAAACTTGGTATAAACATTGTGCAAGGCCAGAAAACTAATTATTTGATTTTTTTAATTAACCCATAAATGAACCCATAAAATAATTATTTGATTTTCATTGTTCATTTATGAGTTAATTAAAAAAAAAATATATCTGACCTCGAACAACGGTTATACCAAGTTTTATCGAAATCGAAAAAAAAATCATTAAGAATTTTTAACGTGCCCCCATGTAATGTACTTTTTTGTTTCAGGTTGTTCAAAGTTATCGACAAAAATATACAAAAGATGCCAAGTTGCAAGACTTATATGCTACGTTTGATCCATAACTGTCTTTAAAAAATAATTTTAATTTATTTTTTTTTTTTTATTTTATTTTTAAAATATTTTTTTTTTTCAATGAAATAATCTAAAAGCTCTATTTAGTTTGATATAGATGTATATTTTTAATAATAATAATTTGTTAAATTAATATGCAATATTGTTTTAATGTTCTGGATTATTTTGACCCCATTTTTATTTATGGGTTAATTTTGGAAAAATATTTCAAAAAAGTTATTTTGCTGACCTAGCACAATAGTTATATCCAGTTTTATAAAAATATCGAAAAAAAAAAAATATTTTATGCAAAGATTTTTTTTATATGCTGAGTCATTTTTACCCGTTGTTCATTTATGAGTTAATTAAAAAAAATATCTGACCTCGAACAACGGTTATACCAAGTTTTATCGAAATCGAAAAAAAAATCATTAAGAATTTTTAACGTGCCCCCATGTTCATTTATGGGTTAATTGAAAAAATCAAATAATTAGTTTTCTGACCTTGCACAATGTTTATACAGTCAAACTCGGTTATAACGAACTCGGTTATAACGAATTCTCGGTTATAACGAACTAATTCTAAAGTCCCGACGTTTTAGCATCAATTTTCACACAAAATACTTCTTTTATAACGAACTCGGTTATAACGAAGCCTCGGTTAAAACGAACTGCTTATTATGGTCCCACGAACACAATTTCATGTATATTTACCTTTTTATAACGAACTCCCATAAATATTTTTTTAATGTGTGACAATCATGTTTATCAAACTAACAAAAGGTTGGAATTTTTTGGTTTATATTATAATTTTGATGAAATTTATTTATATTTTTAATGATTTCTTCTCAATAAGTAGTTTATTTACAAAAAAAACATCGAATAAAACAAAATGGGATCTTTTTTTTTGGAAATAAAACTACCCCGCTTATAGCGAACTTCGCTTATAACGAACTAATTTTACTGGTCCCTCGGAGTTCGTTATAACCGGGTTCGACTGTACCAAGTTTTATAGAAATAAGAAAAAATAAATATTAAGAATTTTAACGTCATTTTGGGGTCATTTTGACCCCTTGTTCGTTTATGGGTTAATTTAAGAAAATTAAATAATTATTTTTTCAGACGTCGCATAAAAATAATAACAAGTTTTATAGAAATAGAAAAAAAAATAAAAAAACTATATTAAGAATTTTAAACGTGCTTGGCCATTTTGACCCCATGTTCATTTATGGGTTAATTAAAAAAAAATCAAATAATTAGTTTTCTGACCTCGCACATAATCATAACAAGTTTTTTAAAAATCGAAAGAAAATACAAAAATCTATATAAAGAAATTTTAATGTGCTGGGCCATTTTGACCCCATGTTCATTTATGGGTTAATTTTAAAAAAATTAAAAAATTATTTTTCTGAGCTCGTACAATAATTTTACCAAGTTTTATAAAAAATCGCAATAAACATTTCATATTTAGATGCCTTTTTCCAAAAAAAATCCAAATATCCCTAAATTTGACCTTTGACCCGAATAAAAACCGGGTTAATATTTTTCTATTTTCCTAAAACGTTTACGGTTAATGTCTAACATAGTTTTTAATAATTTATGGCCCCGACTTTGTCAAATTTTAAAATATTTACCAAATTTTTTTCATTTTGAATAAATTGTGGGCAAAAAAGGCATTTTCCTCGAAATCCGCTGAGTTTAAATCGATGCCCCCGCCAAACTATCCGAGGGATATCCCCCAAAAAAATTTTTTTTTATATGTTAACATATATTTTATAAGATTCTGTGGTTTTTTCAGCATTTTTCCTACTTTTGTTTAAGAAAATTTTGAAAAAACCAAAATATCAGTTTTGAGAACCACGCCAAATAAAATGCATATTTTTGGCCTTACCGTGAAACGGGTGAATGACATCCTAGAAAGACAGTATTTCATATCTGAGTATTTATGATAGAATAGAATATAAATATGGGTTTACATTGGTTTATTTCAATAAATTTAGAAAATTGGGGCTGATTTTCGTGTTTTAGGGGTCATTTTGTGAAAATTGGGTCATTTTGACCCCGAAAGACTTACAAGGGTTAATTTTTGAAAACCCAAAAATTTTTAATTTATCTTCTTATACTAAAAACTACTCGTGTACCACTTTTTAACAATATATTCAAAAAACAACACCATTTATTTATTGTTTTTCATCAAAATATGGCTATTTTTTGACCTTTGACCTCGATGAGGCGCGTGTTAACGTTGTCCGATTTTGCTGAAATTTTTAGCATAGCATTTTTAGACCAAATGTAATAATAGGGGTGCACTCCTTCAAATTCGAAGTTTTGCAAAATAGCTGCCACCCTAATACTCAGCTTAATATATCTAATCATCTTCCATGGGTTGATACTGTAAGTTCCTCCAGTGCCTGAAAGAACTAAGAGCCAAAGCAATTAAATCGAGTGCGAGATAGTGCAGTGCGCTGACAAAGATAATGAAATGAATCTTCTTTCACTATCTCTTTGTCCCCATCACCATCCTGTATCCCTAAACTGTATTCAATACTCAGTTTCTCACAGTAGAAACAGCAACCTGTTCCCTGTAGCATCTTTGATCCATCCGTGTAGAATTCAGTGTGATGTTCTCCCATAATTGGACTTTCCCAGAATTCCAAAGATGGTATTTCAATTGTTATACCCGAGTCATAGAATCAGTCAAAAAGTCCTCATATCGATGTCATTGGAGGCAAGGTCTTCTTTGTTCGCTTACGAAAAAGCTAACTAAGTAATAGTCTACCTCACTTACGAAAACTTCACAAAAGTAACTGCATTGGTTTTTTAGTTGCTCTTATTAAATGAGAGAAAAATATTTAACAGTTAAATGGTTCTTAATATATTTCTATGAAACTAACTGCCCAGTCGGCAAAAAAATCGCCCCTGACATACTGCTGACTCTCCTGTTACAAAAATGTCTGACATCTTCATACAATTTTTCAAATGTCCCCAATGACAGGTCAACAGTTGGTCAGCAGTTGTTTGAACGAATTGTTGGTGGCCACCGATACTGGTGGGCACTGCTGACCTGTCATTGGGGACATTTGGAAAAATTTTATGAATATGTCACCAATTGAAAACCGACTATATCTCACCGCAGACAAACTTTGATAGGAACTTCGAAGTCCAACGGGGAATCCGATCTCAATTTTTACGGACGGATCGAAGATGGAGACGGGTACAGGCTCAGGGGTATACTCTGAATGCCTTGAAATGAGGGCCTCAGTAAGGCTCCCGGACAAGTATAGTGTTTTCCGGCAGAGGTTCTTGCAATCGACAAAGCCGCGCAGATCATTATGACAAAGGACCTAAGTCCTTGCAGCTCTGAAGGCCTTAGAATCAAACACTGTAAAATCGAGAATTGTTAGTAATTATATACAATCCCTTCATCGAATCAG
This sequence comes from Pegoplata infirma, assembly GCA_963921195.1. Taxonomy (NCBI): domain Eukaryota; kingdom Metazoa; phylum Arthropoda; class Insecta; order Diptera; family Anthomyiidae; genus Pegoplata; species Pegoplata infirma. The sequence continues at coordinate 12,708,606 of OY992536.1, forward strand.
TCAGCACTCAGTCAAGCTAATCTGGGTCCCTGCACATACACTGAAAGAATTTTGTTCATTAAGGCTATGAAAACGTACATTGATTCTATGAAAAAAATCATTAGAAGTTAGCCAATGATGCCCTTCATAGAATCTATGAAACAAATTCATAGAAACCAGATACCTATGAAAAAGTTCATAGGCTATGGAAAAAAAATTTTATTGTTCAATTCTATTTTTTTTTTATTATTTAATTTTTATTTACTTTATTATTTTATTTTTATTTATTTACAATATTCTATTTTTAAAAATTTATTTATTTTTAACTGATCCCCACCGAGATTCGAACACAATACCAGTTGTTCGTGAAGCTTAGTCTCTAACCACTGAGCTAAAGTAAATAAACAAGTTATAACACTTAAAATCTATTTTGTTAAATATCCTGCTTTAAAATATTATGCTCTGCCGCAATGCTCTGCCAAAATCTGTGTGTATGCTTGTAGAAAACAAAATGTTTGTGTATTTGCAAAAAAAAAAAATAACGAACATTACAAAACTAAGTGTTAGTCGGCGAGGTTTTCCTCCTTTGGTGGTGCTGCTGGCTAAGGCGTCGATTATAAATTTCCCAGCCGGTAGGTCTTGGGTTCGAACCCCGCCTGGGCACCAATATTTTTTTTTTTTTTACGTTTTTTATGTTTTTTTTTTATATTTTTTTAATATATTTATTCAAATTATTTAATTATTGTAACATTATTTTAATTTTTAAAAATTATTACATAATGACATTTTTTTTTCTATGAATTTTTTCTATGAATTTTTTCTATGAATCTTACAAAATCTATGAATAAAATTCTATGAAATATTTCAAAATACTAATGAATATTCATTCAGCCAATGAATTGTTTCATAGATTCTATGAATTTGGTTTTATGAAATATGTTCATAGATATTATGAACAATAATTCTTTCAGTGTAGTGGTTTCGATGGTAACAAATTAGCTGATGAATGTGCAAGAAACGGCTCCGAGTCGGTGGGGGAACGTGTCGAACATGATATCTCGGTTCCAATAGTGGAGTTGATGAACAAAATTGATAGGATAGCAGAGAATAGAATGAAGGATAGGTGGATATCACTGACCACGTTCAGGATATCGCGAACCATGTGGCCACTGTCAAATCCTAAGAGGACAGAAAGTCTTCTTATCTTTGGCAAGCGGACGGTTAGCCTATTAGTATAGGCTATCGGCCAAATTGCCGTTCGTAAAGGAATTTCTGATATGGACTTTTGTAGAAGTTGTGGGGAAGTAGAGGAGGAGGAGTCACTGAAGCACTTGTTGTGTGAATGTCCGGGTCTGATAAAACGTCGTGTTAAGTATTTAGGGCAACGATTTTTTGATGACCTGGATTGCCCATTGACATCTCTATTGCCCATTGACATCTCTAGCAGAATATCTTTGTTAATCGGGGTGGTTTGAGAGGTAAAATTTTGTACATCAGAGGGGAGTAGGGAACTTTAGGGGAATCACAATGGGCCTTATGGCCTTCGAGTGAATTCGCCAAATTGGAGGACGCGCGTCCAACCTAACCTAACCTCACCAATTGACATATTGCGTAGGCAGTATGCGGCTACGTTGGCAATTCGACTTAATAGTACACTTCAATGGAGGAGCAGCGATTGTGGCCATAGCGCGATCTTGAAGAAGATGACAATACCACAAAATGGGGACTGTGCTCCCTCTATGGGCCATCTTGAAGAAGATAACAATACCACAAAATGGCCACTATGATACCATCCAGGGAGTCTTGGATAAGGGGAATTCCGCTTAGAGAAGCCTCCATAAATTTTTACACAGATAGATCGAGGCTGCACGAACAAGTAGGCTTTATAGTTTATTTGGAGTAGCTTGGGTTGAGCCTGGCTCGAAGATTGCCGGACCATTGCAGTGTTTACCAGGCAGAGATGATGGCAATAAAGGAAGTGGCTGACTGGTTGAGCTGCAATGTATTGTCTACAACAGCAGTCAACATATATTCTGACAGTCAAGTCCCTGGAGTCAATGTTTCTGAAAACAAGATCTGCCTTAAACATCCGCACTTCTTTAAATGATATGACCAAGCAGTTTGACATACAACTTATATGGGTTTCAGTGCATAGAGACATTCCAGGAAATTGCAAAGCCGATGAGCTTGCAAGACTAGGAACTACCTTACAGGTTTGAACCTTACAGAATTGGAATGTGTTGGTATGCCTCTTGTAACTTGCAAGCAAACCCTACAACTCTGTTCCGCGACGGAGACTAATCAAAGATGGGCAAATGTATGGATGTGTGAGACAACACGACTTATTTGGCCTTCTCTTAATCAGAGGCGAACAAGTGAACTGATATCGCTGCCAATACAAGAGATTTCGACGATGGTTGCTATAATTACCGGACACTGTCTAAAAGGGAAGCACACAGAGCGGTTAAATGTGCCGTCGAATTGAGTTGAGTTGTTGAGTTGAAGGTGGGTTGTACAAGCCTTGAAAGAAAGCTAGGCGAGTCCATGGCGCTCAGACTCAAAATTGTCCATTGTACCATACCCTAAAAGGAAAGATTAGTAATAAATAAATAATAATAATTTGATCCAATGATCAGTTTTTATTTATTTTTCCAATTTTTATTTACAACTCATTTTAAATAATTTTAACCTAACCGAGAACTAGTAACAATGACCATCGTCTCGTTGTAGCGAAATTGACCAAGGGTTTTGGTGGGAATCGAACCCACGACCCCCTGTTTCATAGGTTAGCACGCTACCACCTAGCCTACAGGGGCCCCCTGTAGGCTAGAGAAAGTTTAAAGAGAGTGAAAGGTGCTTGCTCAGAACTTCTCAGTTGCTTTCACAAACCTGAGAAAGTCAGACAAGGGAAGTTCATGGACCATGTCCATTGACAAAATATCAGAGCCCATTATCCGCAGTCTTGCTCTTGAGAACGCTGGGCAATAACAGACGTAGTGTTCTGTTGTGTCCTCATCCTCAAGACAAGCTGCGCAAAAAGTGTCTGATAAGACACCCAATCTCGTCGTATGAATAGCACAGGCTATGTGTCCCGTAATTAGGCCAGTAAGTTTGTGACAGTCTTTTCTACTCAGACTGAGTAAATAGTTTGCCACTTTCTTTTCTGGCCTTATCACAAACATTTAGTATTGCTACATGTCAACTCATGAAAATTGACTTCATGTGAGAGTCTATCCAACGCATCATCCACGTCAAGCCTATACCAATCTGAGGCTCCGGATTGTGAGGAATTGTATCGGAGCCAATGTTTGCCAAAGAATCGGCAATCTCATTTCCCCGTATTCCCCTATGACCCGGTACCCACAAGAGGCAGACCCTGTTCTCAAATGACACCTCATTGAGTCTGCACCTGCACTCTTGGACAATTTTAGACGTTGTGATTGGAGAATCCTGTGCCTTGAGTGCAGCTTGACTGTCACTACGGATACCGATTTTCCTATCCCTCCATCTATTTTCAATTATCCAAGTCGGCACGTCCAAAATAGCAAACACTTCAGTCTGAAAAACTGCCGTCGAATTACTTTTGCCGAAATTGCATGGATGAAGAGGAGTTGGAAACTATCGAACACTTCATCTGCCATTGCCCGGCACTTTCTGGTCAGAGACCTGCTTCACTGGGATCTAGAGAGCTGCACGATCTTTCTGATTTGTCGGATGTCAAAATTCAATATCTAAGAAGTTTCATAAGAAGCTCAAATTGGTTTAACGACAGGTAGGGAAACCTATTACAGTCCCGTGGTATCACAATGGACCTCAGAGTCTTCGTGCGGTGATGTAAAACGTCAACAGCCACTTATATAGGGAGACAACACTTATATAGGGAGACAACTTCATAAAGGGAGAGCAGTATGTCAGCGGTGGTTTTATTTAGCCAACTGGGTGATTTTTAAAATTTATATTGAAAATCTAGAGTAATTAGTACTCATTACCAAATAATCCAATTGGTAATGAGTACTCATTACCTAGTTTTTGCTGGGCAGTGATACTTATGGCAGCTACTCTATTATTAGGGTATATACGTTTTTGTGAAAATCAAAATCAATTTTGAAGTTTTGTGGAAATTTTAAGCTTTCATTTTGGGGGGGAAACTTTTGCAAAACATATAAAATGGCAAGTCTGTTTTGTGTTTTTGCTTCGGCAGCATGTAAATGTGTAAGTGAGTCTCTGTTATTTTTAGAGTGGAGAACTAAAAAAAAAATACGGCGACGACGACAACAACAATAATAAAAAATAGCGACAAAATAACATAGGCGTAAATATACACAAATAGATAAGCGACGGACGTTCGGACAAGCCTAATAGGCTGATGCGGAAGCCCACAGTGAGACGCGTGTAATACAAAACAAAAAAATGTAATAATAACAATAAATAAATAGTAAAAGTGCTAAATTTATTTTAAAAACAATTTACAAAAAAATTACAGACAATTTAAAAGAAATTAATAAGAAAATTACTTTATTTTCAAAATCAGACGATTTCAGTTGTGGCTTAAAAAAAAAATAATCACACGAAATACAATTTTTTCAATTTGCCCCACCACTACCGCCAGCACCACCTACCGACCCGATCATAATAAGAAAACAAAAAAAAAAAATACGAAAGTAAACTTATGATAAACAGACATTGCACGACGAACAGACATACAGACGGATGGATAAATGGACGGACAAACATACCGTACGTACAGACAGATAGACAGACGGACGGACAGACATGTAGACAGAACGACGAAGAAAACAGAATAATAAATAAAAAATGCATACATGAAAACGTGTTGTGTTCAAGTGAGACGTATAAAAATTGCATGACGAACAACACAGAACAACCTAAATAAAATAATAAAAAAATTAAAAAAAAAAAAATAATAAAAAAAAAAAATTTATATATTTAGCAAATTGAGCTTAGCCGCCACTCTACTCTATACTCTAGTTAGTATTTAATTGAATTGTGCAAAGAATAGAATTAATAATAATAATAATAATAAATAATTTTAAACAATACACAATAAAAATAAACTAATAATCATAAATAATTTAGCAAAAAAAAAAAAAATAAAAATCACAAAAAAAAATGTTGCAAAAACACAATGATAAAAAAAAAGAAATTAAATCTACAAATTAAATTTAAAATTTTATTTTTATAAAAAAATTGTACAAAATAATTAATTAATTGTTTTTTTTTCTGTTTTTGTTTTTATTAAAGATGTTAAATATACACAGCATTTAAAAAAAAATTCTAACAATAATAAGAATTTAATCAAATCAATAAATAAATGAATGAATAAAAAAAAATTAAATTAAATTCACAAGTAATCAAATGAGAATTCCACCTTTAAAAAAAGTATCATATAATTTTGTAAAATTATCTACAAATGATTTAAAATTATTTTATGATTTTTATGGTGGAGTGAGTGAAGTTTGTCCCCAAGTGAAGTTTGCATTAAGTGAGTGTGAAGTTAACAACATTTAAACAACATCAACACCAACAACAACAAATTGTGTATTTAAAGGCATCACAATAACAACAACAATTTTATTATATTATATACTAAAAAGGACCGTATTTAAATATACAATATATATGTCGTCATCGTTAAAAGGTACATAAAACAATCCATAATATACAAAAAAAAACAGCAATATCTTATTTTTAGTATACATTTTATTACGTTGTATGTTGTAAAATTTAAGTTTTATTTATTGTGCAGCTTACTGCTAATCTGTATTGTAATAGAGATGCCACATAAAAAAAATCTATATTAATATAAATCAAATGTCGTTCTTTAGTAATTACATTACTTGAGAACGGCTGGACGAATTTGACTTTTTTTGTAATGTTCGTTAAAGTCCAACTTACGTTGTTATTGAATGAAAAATTGACCACGCCCACTTTTTTCTACACACAAAAAAAAACCTTGTCAAATTATTAGAAAAAGTCTCGTAATCCCATTTTACCAATATTTTACAGTTTTCCTTGTTTTTTAACAAAAAATTTTCGATCGAAATTTACATTTTTTTTTTTGTAATTTTACATTTTTTTTGTAATTTTACCAATTTTCAACTTTTTTTATAAAAAAAAATCTAGTAAAAAAAAAGTTTTAAATTTACATTTGTATTGGTAAAAAGCTTGTAAAATCCCAAAAATGTCGTAAGTTTTACTAGGAATTCTCGTAAAATAGGAGGTAGCAAAAAATCTACTAAAATCGCGAGACCTTCCTGTAAGATTTATCACGTCAAAAAAATTCTAAATTTACAATTTTATTAGTAAAAGGCTTGTAAAATTACAAGAAACTATTGACAAATAGGAAGTAGCAAAAAATAAAAGTAACTAGTTTTTCTTGTCATTTTACAAGTTTTTATACCCTCCACTTAGTGATAGAGGGTATATATAAGTTTGTCATTTCGTTTGTAACTCATCGAAATATTGGTCTGGGACCCCATAAAGTATATATATTCATGATCCCCGATCGATTTTAAGAGATTCTAGCCATGTCCGTCTGCCTGTCTGTCTGTGGAAATGGTGATCACGTCAAAAATATTACACGGAGATGACTGAAACTTAACATATTTATTGGAAGTTCTCCCGAGAAGTTTTGTATTGCATTTGTGCGATATCGGTTCAGCGGTTCAAAAAATATGAACGAAAAAGTAAGGACACCTCAAAAATTTTAATACATTCAACAGGACCTAAAAATACAAAAGCTTTAATTCGGCTGCTGGTTGACATATGTGAACATAATTGAACACCAAATGGTATTTAAACAAGTACGAACATATTTTTGACAAAAAAATAAATAAATTACGGATTTTTTTTTACCAAAAATTTTTTTTTCGCGGAAATATTTTTTTCAATTTTTTTTTTTAAGTAATTTCCTTTTAAAAAAAGTTTTTTGAATAATCTTTTTTAAATTGTGGAGGGTATCACTACATTCGGCAAGGCCGAATTTTACTTTTTTACTTGTTACATCTAAAGAAGTGTTTTCTGGCTACTTTTTCTACTTTTTTAATACAGTTTTGGCTGTTTTTCCATTTCAAATCTTCTGAGCGTTCAAATATTCTCTTTATTTCCATATAAATCGCATCCCGGATGCACGTCGGTATTTATTGCACTTAATGGCGAAACTCCGCCCATACGAGCTAGCTCGTCTGCTTTCTGGTTTCCTTAAATATTTTGATAACCTGAAACCCAGCACAGTCTTAAAGAGTGTTGTTCGATGAGAGCCTAAAGCTCTTTCCGACAACGGCTGACTACCTTTGATCGTAAATTCCTATTACATAGTGCCTTTAAAGCCGCTTGACTATCAATGTAAATAATGATCCCACTAGATTAGATCGGCCTCATTGAAATAAGCTTAGCTGCCTCTGACATTGCATACAGCTTCGCCTAAAAATATTACAGCAGTCCTGTATCCCTAAATTGTGTTCAATAATCAGTTTCTTACAGTAGACACCGCTACCTGTTCCCTGTAGCATCTTTGATCCATCCGTGTAGACTTCAATGTGATTTTCTCTCATAATTGGATTTTCCAAGAATTCCGAAGATGGTATTTCAATTGTTATAACCGAGTCAGAGAATCAGTCAAAAACTCCTCATAGTTCCGAGCTTTAAGCACACAATTTTGCCCCAGTCCAGAATCCTACAAAGATCCTGGGTAGATGTTGTTGCTCCACCCAACAAAAACTTCCATTACCAAATAATTATAGGGTTTATAACGGAAATGAGTAAAAAGTTACGTCCCAATTTTAATGTTAATAACTTTAACAAGTCGAGTCATTGGAGACAAGGCATTCTTTGTACGCTTACGGAAAACTCTGTAATAACGGGGAATGCGATCTCAATTTTTACGGACGAATCGAAAATGGAGACGAGTACAGGTTCAGGGGTATACTCTGAATGCCTTTAAATCAGGGCCTCAGTAAGGCTCCCGGACAAGTGAAGTGTTTTGCAGGCCGAGGTTCTTGCAATTGACAAAGCCGCGCTGATTATTATGACAAAGGACCTAAGTCCTCGCGCCATTAACATTTTTGTGGATAGTCTTACAGTTCTGAAGGCCTTAGAATCAAACACTGTAAAATCGAGAATTGTTAGTAATTGTATACAATCCCTTCATCGAATCAGTCAGCACACAGTCAAGCTAATCTGGGTCCCTGCACAAAGTGGGGTCGATGGTAACGAATTAGCTAATGAATGTGCAAGAAATGGCTCCAAGTCGGTGGGGGAAAGTGTCGAACCTTATATCACGGTTCCTATAGTGGAGTTGATGAACGAAATTGATAGGATATCAGAGAGTAGAATGAAGGATATGTGGATATCACTGACCACGTGCAGGATATCGCGAACCATGTGGCCACTGCCAAAAAAACTGCAACGTAGGAATTATGTGAGATTTATAAATAAAAAAATAAATTTTTGTATGCTGTCTGTCAAAACCTGGATAGTAGTGGTATCATGTTATCATGCTTTTCTTTTTCTTCAAACCAAATTGAAGATTTTCATACATTTTCTATAGTATATCCTTTAAATCTATATTGGAAAACTTACAAAATTCACTATTTTTTTCTGTAAAAAAAGTCATGATGTGCTAATCGCTCAACACGCAAAATACACTTGCACTTTTTAGCCAAGTTTCTGTGTAAAATACAACCCACCAAGAGTTTGTGCGTAAGTTAACCAAGTTTTTGTTCTGAAAAATTGGCTAAATTACTTAAAAGAACTTGATGAGTTGCAAGTTTTTTTTCGTGTAGTAAATTTTGAGAACTTTTTTTTTTGGGATTTTTGGGGATGAGAAATTTTAAGTTGGGGATGGCAACCAAAAAAAAAACTGGCGACCCTGACGGAAACCATACTGTCACTAGAAAGTGAATTTGACTCCAGAAAGTAAACAAGATAAGTATTCACCATTGTCTCCAACACCTTCGAGAGCATAGAACAAATTAATATTTGGCGATAGTTCTCATGGTTTTAAGCCTTATCCTTTTTGGGGATGATTTTAACGTTGGCCTCCTTCTCAAACGAAGGGTAGATACCCTTATGCAGCGAATAGCTGAAATGGTTCGCCAATGAACGAGATAAAGCCGCGGGGCACTACCTTAGCACCAGTTCTAATATGCCATCGGGTCCTGGTGACTTATTTTCGTTGAGATCCTCAAGTACCCTTTTAACGGCACGAGCTCGAAAAAATATATTGGTCATAGTACTGGATATTCTTTCAAGTTTTGGTAGTGGTTGATAGCCTTCCGGCAAGAACGTCTTGCAAATAATACAACGAAAAGGTGAACACTTGGTCATCCTTTATAAGAGTCGGATAGGAGAACTGGCATTTTCCCTTAATTTCTTTACGAATGACCAAAAGCTCTTACTACTCCAAGGGGCAGAAAGAATTTAGCACAAAGACGTTGATAGTAGAGAAGCTTTCCGCGTCTCAGTACCTTGGTACAATTGATGCTTGCCTGTTTGCGCAGCATGTTATAATTGTCGTTTTTGTTGTCTCGCCAATTTCTGAATGTTTCCTTTCTGGATATGACTGCAGTCCTGCAAGTCTGATTAAATCAACACAAACAAACTGCTTTTGGCTTAACCGAAACTAGATTTGAGGTGATAAATTTTTTCATCCCAAGCACTATCACATTTTGGATATATCTTAAATCGGAAAACGGCCTAAACTTATTATTAGTAGCTTACTTTATAGCTTCCAATCTCTAACATAAAAAAGGTGTACATTTTTCTCGCAAGGTTTTCCCGGAGGTTTTAAAATTTTGTATGATACTAAAGTCTCATTATATTGAAAACTATTTTTCTCAGTATTGCCATAGACGCAATTCCCTGGTTCTCACTATAGTTACTGTCAAATCCGAAAAGTAAGTTGTTTTTATAATTGCTTAGCTATTGCATCAACACCAATCACAATATAGTCAGCGAAATAGTCATATGCATTGCTGCAATAATGTAGTAAACAAAGCAAAGAACACATAAATAGGCACCGCTGAAGGTGTGACAGCCATCGATCACAATTTTGATTATGCGTAGATTATTTTTTACGCAATCCATCCATCAAACTACTCGCTTTATATGTATGTTCTTTTTGGTATATAAAGCAATGTTTTTCATTATTTTAAAATATAAAATTTATTGGAGAAAAGCAGTTACAATTAAACAAACGTATAACTTTCAATACTGATCGTATCTTGGAAATGGACTGACAGAAGGCTTCTTTGTTCTTTAGGAAGATCAGAGACGGACACAGGTCACATGACTAGGGTGGGCAAATGTTGAAGAACAATGTTTCAGCACCCTGATATGCATTATAAGCCCGGCGACCCGTTAACGTTAAGATCATGAAGAACCCTTTTGACTGCTTAGAGTATGAAAGAAGTCATGACGGTGGTTGCAAATATAAATAAATGTGACTTAAATTTAATATTATTTTGATCCAAGAACGAAGTCTATTGAGTTAGGTCCTTGTTTAGAGCCATAATGGTTAAGGTGGCCTAAGTGAATCTAAAAACCGAAACACGACTTGTCATTTAAAATTTTAATGAACACGGAATAGTAATTTTCCATATAAACCAGCCATGGGGAAATTAGAGAAATTTAGTTAGTAGAAATATAAGTCTAAAAAAAATCTGATCCGTCTGATATTCACCTAAATCGGAGGTTAGCTCTAGATAGGTCTTAACGTTACCAGATTGTTTACGATAACCCGTAAGTCAAAAAATATTCCAATATGATGGTGTCCAGGGTACTCTACACCAGTGGTCGGCATCCATTGCACATGGATCCCGAACACATTCGGCTATACACATGTATTCAACACGAATGTCAACAAAACTCACAACTAACAAGGGAAGTCTCCCTAGTGTCACCCACGGATCTTTATGGAATTGGTTTTATTTTGTAGATCAGAAAAAATAAAGGGACACGTATTTTTTTATAGCGGCCCAAATTCATATTTAGGGGGTAAAAAGGAGGGGGGAAGACAAGGCCATTTTTCAGTTTTTTTAGTTTATCTCCTATATTATGCAAAGAAACCTAGTCATGTTACATACCAAATGAAAGGTCTTTGGAAAACCTATCTACGTGTGCTAAGAACGTGTCCAAACATGCACAACTTTTCGTCATATTGAGTAAAATACAAAAATTTTAGGACATTTTTGTTAATAAGTCGAAAAATATTAACTTCTTTGGCCCGTTGTTAGCACCACGAGATAGGTATTTTTAATACCTTTAATCTGATACAACACATGCCTATATTAACTTTGTTTAAATAGGCGTAAATCGTAAAAAACTGAAAAAGGTCAATTTCCTCCCATACAAATCGACCCCCCATAAAAATTAGTTTGGGCCGCTAAAAAAAAATACGGGTCGAATTAATTTTCGTTCTTAACAACATATCCAAATTTCACGAAGATCGGAGGGTGACACTAGGGAGACTTCCCTTGTAAGAACATAAAAATACAACAACAATCTGGTTGATGTCGCTTTGTTGAAGAAATATACTAACACATGCATATTTATATTCATACAACAATGCATTCATATACTCTCTATCTGCCGACCTCTACACTCTCTTGAAGGATGCTACTAGTCTCTTCATCTTATGTCTTGAAATTTCCTCTAGATCTTGGAATAAATATTCTTTTAGACAATTTGGTCTAAAGCGTGAAGGTGCTGGACAGTGGCATAAAATGTTTTCCACAGTCTCTTTGTCCCCAGGTAACCGCCATAGCCTTCAATTATCACTAGTTAGCTATCCTGCTCTTTTTGCATAGACGTCTGTCCCGTTAATATGCCTACCAGAAATGTTCAGTTCTTCCTAGATAGTGATAACCAAAGTTTGGTTGCCCTGCGATTCCAGATAATTTTTGAGACTTTGTACGTGTCGGTATTTATCCAGAACGCCTCAGCCTTTCTCATATTTGAGTTGTTCATCGAACACTAACTGCCCTACTAAGTGGCAGTTTTGCTCGTTCGTTATTCCAATTAGTCCGCTCTCTGTTACCATCTATGCCTGTGTTGCTAACCCAGTATATATTTTTCAGTTAGCATTTATAACTTCCATAGAGTCTTTACATCCTTAGGCAATTGATTGGGCGATCACTCTAATATCCTTCCTTTAATAGGAATTAGGGAAAACTTTAATATGTCGTCGGTAGGATAAACCCTGAGCTTTGCTTTGAACGTAAATTTGAGATCGTGATACCGAGTAGATCAGTTTGGGATGAAGGTGTCCTATCAGTGGACAATAGTAGCCTAAACTGATATACTGACGGATCAAAAATCACCTCTGTAGGGAGCTGGTGTTTAAGGTCCAAACACACGGATCTCAAAACCCATGAACGAACCCATGCCTTGTTAATATTGCAAATGGTATGAAGAGTACTCATATTTTAATCTTCTCTAATAGTCAGGCAGAAGGCTAACAATGCTTACTACGCATGTAAGAAAATGTTTGGTATGACATGGGGATTAGAGCCTAGAGTTACGTTTTGGATTTATACTTCAGTAGTAAGACCAATCTTACTTTACGGAGTGTTAGTCTGGTATAAGTCACTTGAAAGGGATGCGATACTAAACCAGTTTCAAAGACTTCAACGGCTTATGGGACGTAGTATCACTAGCGCTTTAAGAACAACATCGTCCAACTCTATTGATGCGTTATTGCACTTTATACCAATTGACGTCTTTGCAAAAGGTGAGGCTTATAAGGCCTGCCTCAGACTCAAAGAATCAAATTGATTCAAGTTTCGCAACTTTGGACACAGTAACATGAACAATATAAACAGTATTGACTCGGATTACATAGTGCCCAAACTATTTTTCGACCGGAAATATGGTCTAACTGGCAGGACACCCCTGCAAACACCAGGAATATATTTACCGATGGATCGAAACATACACATGGAGTGGGAGCTGGTTTTACAAACGTGGAGCTTAACCAGAACTTTTCGTTTAATCTTCCTTTGTACTCGAGCATATTTCAAGCTGAGATAGTTGCAATAACTAAGGCTGTGGAACATTACGTGGATAGCCAGGACGCTTTAAAGGCGCTTCAAGGTTATTATATCAAATCTAAAATAGTTTTACAATGTTACGTGAACTTGCAGACGTTGAGTCAACACAACCAGGTTAATTTAATATGGTACCAGGACACAACGGAATACAGGGAAATGAAAGGGCAGACGAACTCGCGAAACTTGGAGCTGATGGTGTAGGTACCACGGTGCTAGTTTTACCATCGCTCCAACACTTCAAAAAAAGACGGGATTCCATAAATGTTGTAGTAGCGAACAGGAAGTGGGGACAACTAACAACATGCGAAATCAGCAGAACTTTATGGCCAACTTATGACCAAGGGAAAACTAAATACCTTTTATTACTTACGAGAAGGGAATGTCGAGCTCTGACGGGAATAATAACTGGTCACTGTCTCATCGGTATTCATGCTAAGAATATTAGACTCATCCCGGACGCCAGTTGTAAAAGATGCGGCTCACCAGGAGTAGATGAAACGATAGAAAACATACTTCGTCACTGTCCAGCGGTGGCAAGAAGTCGCCGATCGATTACTGGTCAGATAAGCTTTAATACTTTGGAGGATATAACGCGAATTGATCTTAGAATATTAAAGAGATACGCAATGACTTTGAACGTGTTTAACTTGCGCCGCTAGCGAAAAAGAAAAAAAGTTTTGTGGTATCGCTATGGACCAAAAGGTCTATGCGAGGTGTAAATCGTACACCGCCACCCTAACCTAATAGTCAGGCAGCACTTCAAGCGCTGTCTTCTTGGGAGTTTAAATCGAAACTAACACTGTAGTGTTTCATATTATTAAACAGCTGGCGGGCGAAACAAAATTATCCTATTTTTGATCCCTGGATGAGCTTGCTAGGAATGCCCCCGCTACTGCTATGATCAAACCCGAAACCTATTGTAGGGTGAATTGGGTCACCCTCTCGGCCATGATTAGTGGGTTGAGAGAACAGACTACTTAAAAGAGGAGAATTCAGGGGATTATGACAATCCAAACACCCCGTGATTTTTTTTATCAGATTCCTGTTACAAAAGATTCTTGAATACACCTATTCTACGGTAATCACAACAACATTTTCTATGTGAAATTATTTTTCAAACAAAACTACTTGCTCTAAAAAACTACTGCTTTCGGGATAATTTCAATACAAAATTATTGATTATGGAATATTAAGTAGAATGGGTTACATGGTAATATGATGCGTACTAGCGCACAGTGGGTTCGATGGTACCCAAAATGGCGATTAATTCAGATAAGCAGTAGTTTTAGAATATTATATTTTTTTATTGATGACATAATATAAACACGTAAAAATACACATTTTGGAAAAAAAAATTTGAAAAAAAAAAAATTTTTAACCTGTTAGGCGTTTTTTTGTTTTTCGGAAAAAAGGGTTATAGTTCACAATTTTTGCTGTAACTTTGGAATGAAAAGCGATAAATTAATAAAAAAAAATGTAAATTAAAGTGCACATAATGTGCTATCAAAGTAATTAAAGAAAGAACGCATAATATGTATTTATATAATTATAATTTTTTTTTTAAATCCAATTTTTGTTTTTCACAAAATCTCATAAATGTACAAATTTATCAGAAAAAAGTGATTTATGGGAATATTATAGTTTTTTATTAAGGAATTATCATAAATACATAAAAACACATCATTTTAGAAAAAAAAATTTAACAAAAAAAATTTTTTTTTAATCTTTTAGTCGTTTTTTATGTTTTTGGAAAAAAGCACGAAACTCTTGAACATGTAATAAAGCTACAAAAAACAAATGGAGGGGACGTTTTTTTCGCGTAGGGGGGAGGGTTTACCGGGAGACTATGGGGGACACCTTCCCCTCGCGATAAACGTTGCCAAAAAAATAGATGTCAGTTTTTGCACCTAATTAATACAAATTTATCATTATTTAAATTATTTTTTCTATACACGCCCCCAAAAAGGGGCTGACCGAAAAAATTGGCATTCCTGATCCCCCTTGGTTCAAATTTAGGTCGATGAACTTCACATGGCATTAAAATGTTTCAATTTTTGAACAAATATACAAATAAAACTTGTAAAAAAAATATTTTTCTAGGGTAGTTTTAGTTCTTCTAGGGGGAACTTTTTCCCCCCTGGTCCGATTTTGCTCGTTCAAGAACTTAACCAGCCTATGATCATTATACATATTTGTGCCAAATTTCAGGATTATAGCTCTTGTTTTATGTACTTTATGGTGTGCTCAACAACAGACGGACGGACGGACACACGGTTAGTCACAGAATGTCTTAGAATCGATCAGTGATCAATAATTACACTTTATTGGGTCCTAGACCCATATTTCGATGCATTACATACGGAATGACAAAGTGAGTGTAAGCCCATACTGCAGTTGAAGGGTATAAACACACATATAATGGATTTGTTTAATAAATGATACCCAGACTTTTTACACAAAAATGGGAATAAAAAAAAAGGGCCGGGCATTGTCCGTACTTTTTTTTCTTTTAAATAAAAGCTGATATCCTATACTTTTTTAAAATCCACAAAACTAAATCCAACTATTACTAACTTAATATGTGTGGCCCATTAAATATGAAAAATATCCCAATTTTGGACCCTTTTTAAAAAAATTATTAAAAACGTTGAGACACAATTTTTATAAACAAAAAAAATTTAAAAATTTAGCTTAATCCCTGGTGTTTAAGGTTCCATTATAAAAGATTTTCTTTTAAAAGACTTAATACCACTAATAATCGCTTGAATTGTAAAAAATTCCAATTTTTTTACTTTTTTCAAAAACTGCAATAATTTGTTAACTTTGACAGCTCACCGAAAAAAAAGTAAACAACTTAGTTGATTGATTTTGATAACTAGTGTTGCAGAATTTTATCTACTTTTACCCCATACCAAATTTTATAACAAAAACTTCATTTATAAATTTCAATTAATCGCCACTTTGGCACCATTTGAACCCAATGTGTAGCGGTGCAAGTTAAACACAAAGTCATTGCAATTCTTTTCATAGCCTCTGAACATTAGGGTTAGGTTGTAAGTGGCTGCACACATAGACTCTAAGGTCCGTTGTGAGGTTAGGGTTACTAATAGGTTTTCTTACCGCGAATTATGAAATAAATTACCACTTTTACTTATAGTTAAATCTTTTGCACATACTCAATACATATTGTGCGAATGCGTCGCAATTTGTATGATCAGGTTCTTAGGAAGGGAATTATTTAATTCTGAAGATAAAAGGCTGGCTACTTCATCCTCTCCTAATGAACATTAAACAGAGTTTAGTTTTAAATAATAGATCTTAGCACAAGATATCAAAAATCTCCTTAATGTTACGTTACTCCATTCTGCAGACATTATTCTGCACTGCTGTAATTAAAAATCTAACCAAATATGGATCTAATCGGTCCATGTTTGGTGTGAATACCTATTTCAGTCTTGACAGACAACAAATTTCGATCACGCGTAATTCACGTCACCAGCGTTCATCTCTAGTGCTAAACATTAAAGATGATAACGCATTTAAGCGGGCACATTTAGGCGATAGCATTTTATATATTATTCGTGTTCTTTTTTTTTCATGCCAAAATTCTTCAACATATCCGGATTTATTCTTCTTGTTTCGGTTTCATTAATAGATGGTTGTTTAGGATGAGTAGCTTATTAGGCTAAAGCATCCGAGACTGATGCTAGGGCTGCTAGCTAAGCCTACCAGACAGGCGAGAGTTGATCACATTCGTATAGCGAGACGCTTGATGCAAGAGCAGACGCCCGCTCGCGAAGGCACCAAAATGATGAAAAACCGCAACAGCAATTGATTATTTAATGGCGCCAATCACTAGCCATGTCATTTCGAGTATCATTGACATTCAGAACTTAAATGGAAAACGGCGCAACCCGGAGACCCTTTGAATATTATGGCCCTATGTTTCTCTTAGGAACAACAGGAACTAATAATAATAAAAAAAAAATAAATATTGTTGATAAAATAAAGTTAATGTTTAAACTTAATCCTATTAGCAAAAACTTGGCCCTAGTAAACTGAATTTGTCTTTTATGAGAGTATACTAGGTAAATAAAGATCATCTTAATTAACATTCAAGTTACAGTAATTTGCAAATTTTTTATTATTATTTTAACACTAATTCGGTATTTTTATTATTTATATCCGTTATATCCAAAAATAAATGATTTTTTTTTTTGTTCAACAATCCAAGTTGAATATCTGCGTAATAGGCGGTAAAAAGAATTTAGTATGATTAACCGGTTAAAGGTATTTGTTTGTTCGTTCGAATGTAGGTACATACATGCAGACATACATATTTGTGGTATTCATAACCGGAAATAAGTTAATTAACAGATAATTAAAAACACTTATCGATGTAACAACACCATCGATAACAAATCGATGATGTAAGTTTTTTCGATTTATGCATGGCATGGCATAAAAAACTACTATTATCTACACTACACGTACATAAATATTTTATTTCATCTCCCTCCTGGCCATAACTTGGTCTATAAAAGTAAAAATTTGTTGTTTTTTTTATGAATTGTAGGCGTGTCGACCATTAACAGACCACGAGACTAATAAATCCCATTAACCGGGCATTTAAAGATAATAAACAACAAGTTCATCATTATAATTATCAACACCATCGTGGCTTAAATAGGATCTTATTTTCTTTTTTATTATTTAGCATTGGCCCTCTTTGCCTCTCTGATATACAAAAAAAAAATAAAAAATATTTTTTCATATCTTATAAAAAAAATGCGTCATTGATTACGCACGCACGCAAACACAAGCATAAAATAATAATAATAAAAAAATTTAAAAACAATATTGTACGTTTGTTTTGTTGTTTTTTTTCGTTTTTTTTAACCAATAACCAAACAACCGAACACTAGCACTGTAGTAATAATGTAGTGCAGTGTTGCCATCACTAAAACTTTGAAAAAATTGCACAGTTAACGATCGCAAATATTCCAATATCACACAAAACAGATGGTCAATAAAGTTAAAAACGATAACTAAATAACAGCTGATTAGAGATGCACGTGATTTGAAATTTTTGAAAATGGACAATAAAAACAAAAACTATTAAAACAAGTAAAAAAGTTAAATTCGACTTTGCCGAATCTATGAATACCCTCCACAATGCCCTTTTTTAGTGATAGTAAATTTTCTAGCGTGAAAAAAATAACAATTTTGATTGGAAATATTTTATTCTGTGTAAAAAAACTTTTTTTTTAATAATTTTTGAAAAAAAAAAAAAAAATACTAAACTTTTTTTTGAGTGTAAAATTTTTTTCGAGTGTATTTTTTAGTGTAAAAATATTTTTGAGTGACAAAAATACGTTGTAAAATATTTTTGTGACTTACCAATGTTTTAAAAACAAGTTTAACGGGTTTTCAACACGGGAATTTAAGGTGAAACTAATCTGAAATTCACCGTTTTGCTAATAACTTTTGAACCACTGCACTATAGGAAATTTTACCCATTTTTTGGCCAAAAGTCAAAATTAAAATTTTTGCAAACATTATTTTTTTTCACATTAATATAAAAAAAACTTAACAAAGTAAACAATTCTTTCTCAATTTTTCGACGGAATTGATGTACTGTCACTTTATCAGTAGTTTTTCTTGCAATTTCTTACTTAGTTATAAAATAACGATTGAGAGCAGCGAATTTTGTGATAGCTTCTAACAAAAGTTTTTATATTAAGAATTTATAGTTTTTAAAAACTAAAAAATGGAAAATAATGTCAAAGGTGAGTACTTTAATGATAAATAGTGAAATGTTGGTGAACTCATCTATTAGATCGATTTTATTGGAAAAATTGAAGTGACCTTAAGATGAACTTATTGAAGTATGAATTGGAATTTTATTTTGACTTTAAAAAAAATGATAGCATATGTTAGCTATAAAACCATAAAAGTTCTCTAGGACAATCAATTACCTTCCGAATTTAAAAAATTTCAAGGTCGGATATGTGCAAACTTTTTTTTTATACCCATTTTTCCAGGTGACTACTGAGTGCCAAATTCAGAGTTATTTAATACATGGCGAGAGAAATAAAGCAGAGGTGGATAAGGAGCCGCTATTTCTGACCATTTCTTTTCATACATTGCTGAGAGTGAATATTTCGAAAACTTTAAACAATATATAAAGGAGGAATTAAGAATATTTTGTTCAAATATAAATATGAAAAGGATTAAAAGTTGTAGGAGTTTGAAAATTTTTGAAAGACAGCATGCTGTTTGGCTTAAAGGCAATACTTGGCTAAAAAAAACTTAAAACGCAGCCTGCCTCCACTAAATCGAAACCTGTGCGACCGCAATTAACTTTTTTGTCAAAATCTGCGAGAACAAAAATACGAGTTACAGCAGAAATCTCTAAAGATCTAAATAGGGAAGTTGAGCCCCTAGCTCTTGCATCATCTACGGCTGCCCGTAGTGGCATTTTGAAATGTAGTTGACGACTTGGAACTCAAAAATAAAATTTTTGAATAAAATCCTTATTAAAAAGTAGATTTGTTTGACACTTCTTAACATTGTTAAAATAAATTTCTACTGTTATCTTCGAAAGTTAGTGTACACTCAAAAAAAAAAAAAATATTGTAAAAACAGTTTAGAAAACCATATAATCTATCAAGGATCTAAAAAATCTTAAATGCGGCAACTTATAACCCGGGAACCCTGTTTGGAACTAATTATTAGGTAATTTTTTAGGTAACTTTACTAATTTTTTTTTTGAGTGTATGAAAACCTTTAAGAGTCACTCCCTCCCTCTAAAGAGTCTTCCAAAAGTCAAATAAAAAAAATCAGTCAAATCGGTCCAGCCGTTTGGCTGTAAATAATTTTGGCCAAAAAAAGGGTAAAATTTCCTATAGTGCACTGGACGAAAAATATATATTCTGAGCTTCAGCATCCTCAGAATTTTTTTCTGAGGATGCGTAAAGTCATTTGCTCATAACTTTTGAAGCACTGGACCGATTTCGCTGGATACCAACCTGGCCAGGTAAATTACCAACATATATGCCAAACTTCGTCAGCCTCCGTAAAGTCTTTTAAAAGTTAGTGTGTTTTAAACTAACATACAGACGGACAAACACCGCTAGATCGTCTTAAAATCGATCGAGGATCATGAATATATATACTTTATGGGGTCCTAGACCAGTATTTCGAGGTGTTACAAACGGAATGGCAAACTCATATATACCCTCTATCACTAGAGTGGAGAATATAAAAAGTCAATTTCGGCTGTGCCGAATCTATAAATAACCTTAGGTTTGATTACCAGGGATCTACACCAGAGATAAAAATCTTATGAGAGAAGACAGAACGTATGGTAAACAAAAACAACAAATGTCAAATTGGTTTTGTTTTCCATACGTTCTCTCTTCGACTCCTTCCAACCAACAAATGTCAAATTGTTTTTGTTTTCCATACGTTGTGTCTTCTCTCATAAGATATTTCTCTCAGGTGTAGATACCGGGTTTGGGCGGCGGTGTACGATTTATACCTCGCATAGACCTCTTGGTACACAGCCCTACCATAAAACTTTTTTCTCAAGCGGCACAAGTGCGAATCTTTTTAATATTCTAAGATCCATTCGCGTTATACTAAAGCTTATCTGACCAGTAATTGATCGGCGACACCTTGCCACCGCTAGACGGTGACAAAGTATGTGTTCTATCGTATCATCCACTCCCGGTGAGGCACATCTTTAACAACTAGCGTCTGAAATGAGTTTAATATTCTTAGCATGAATGCCGATGAGACGGTATGTAAATATATGTATATTTCCTTTAACTCCAGTTGGAGGCTAGGGCCATTACGAAAGATCAGTAGTTATGTTCTGACATACATTTTTTAGTTCGTTTCAGGATGTATTCATCTGTCTTAATTCTTGATCAACGTTGCGTCGTCATGAAGTTTTCGGTTGTCCTTGATCTCTGTTACCCTACCTTAAAGTCGATTTACAGTCTCGTTTGCATATTTTCGAATTGTGTGGACTATCCAACGCCATTTACGTCTTATAATTTTAAGGTTTACTGGTATTTTATTGGTTGTACACATCGGCGTATACAGGGGGGGGGCCCAACAACAACAACAAAAAAAATATTTTTTTATATGTATTGGAAAACACGAATCTCGCGAAAAAAACAACAAAATTTTTTTTGTTGTTGTTGTTGGGCCCTGAAAAAACAGTCCTGCATACGTCGTTGGTTGTACACACAGAAAACAAATTTGCAAATTTCCAACTGAAATTCCGTTAATACAACTAAAATTCGGTTGATACATTTTCATATGTAATTTTCTCAATAAAATATCTGTAGTCTCAATTAAATTCGATTGATACAACAGACATTTAATTGAAATAACAACAAAATTCGGTTGTCACATCCAAAAAATAGTAGCGATAAACGAATTATGAGTTGATACAACAGAAAAATTCGATTGGAAATTTATTTTTCTGTGTGTAGCTAGAAGTTGTTGGTTAGAGATTATACGTGGCCACCAGAGTAGTATTCTTCTGATACATCAGTTCGTGAATGTTTGGAATTCCTCGTTAAAGCTGATGTTAGTGCTCAGGATTGGCAGCCGTAAAGCACAACGGGTTATACAATCTTAGTTTTGTTTTTATTGATATGATGTTAAATGCCCATATTTTTTGAAGTTGGGAGAAGGATCATCTAGCCTTATTTAAACGAGATATAACATCTACAGTCGAACCGCCTTATGGTGTTATCATGCTTCCTAAATAGCAAAACTTCTCTGATTTTTTAAATGGTTTATTGTTGACGTGAAATCTAGGGGCATTTTGGGATGTAGTTAGACATTCAGTTTTATTTACGTTTATTTGAAGGCCGCAATTTCCGGCTTGTTGGTTAAGTCTGTTCAGTTTTATTTCCATGGCAGACCTTTTTGTTGAGATAAACACAATGTCATCTGTTATGTGAGTTCTTCAAGGTGGCCAAACATGTCCCAACAGAAAGTGACAAGAAACAGCAGAGTAGACATTTAGCATTCCTGTTTTACTTCAGTCTTGCGTTCGAATTGTGGGGATTGTAGTTTATTGTGAAGTATGCGACATTTGAACCTTCATAGTGGGCCTTAATTAGATTTATACGTTTAGAAGGGACGTTCCTTGAGCGCAGAGAACTCCACATCATGTAGCTGTATATACTGTCGAAGGTAGTGCTAAAATCGATGAAGCTGTCGTGAAGATTTGATTAATATTCGTTAACTTGTTCTAATATACACTCTAATTAAAATGATTTCAGTTTCCTACTATAAATTGGGTAAAATTACACAAATTGCGTAATTCTACTTAAAATATTTAGAAATATACCCAATTTATAGTAGTAAATTATTTGAATTTGTTGAAATTTACCCAATATATAGTAGGAAACTGGACTCATTTTTTTTAGAGTGTAATGAATAGTGTCACATTATGGTCCGTTCACGATCTTTACGCACAGAAACCTGCTTAGCTATGGCGTAAAGATGCTTCTATCTTATCTTGGATGCGATTCAGCAGTATTTTAGAAAGAATTTTAGGAGGTGTTGATAAGAGCATTATAGTTTTTGCATAAAGAAAGGTCTCCGTTTTTTGGGACTTTAATGAGACAGCGACCAGTTGTTATTTCAGTCAGAGCTTGACATTCCCCTCTCGTAAATGATAACAAGTATTTAGTTTTCCCTTAGTCATAAGTTGGCCACAAAGTTCTGCTGATTATGCATGTTGTTAGTTCTCTTTTGTTCGCCTTTGCAACATTAATGGAATTTTGTCTTGGTTTTCAGTGTTGGAGCGGTAGCACCGTGGTACCTACACCAGCAACTCCAAGTTTAGCGAGTTTGTCTGCCATTTCATTACCTTGTAACCCGTTGTGTCCTGGTAACCGTAATAAATTAACCTGGTTGTGTTGACACAACGTCTGCAAGGTCTCGAACGTTGGAAAACTATTTTAGATATAATTGATCCCAGGAAAATTTTTTGGAACAAATTCCTAGTTCAATAGATTCTTGAATATATTCTACGGTAATCACAACCAAATTTTCTATGTAAAATTATTTTTAAAAAAAAACTACTTGCTCTAAAAAACGATTGCTTTCGGGACAATTTCAAACAAAAATCATTGATTCTGGAATGTTAAGTAGAACCGGTTGCGGGGTAGTTTGATGCGTTCTGGAACCGATTATTTGGAACAGAAAATTTTGCTGGGATACTCGTAATCATGACCCAATTGACATAACACAGCCCAATGAAGATATAAATACGGATCCTCTTAACATCGACGAGATTATTCAAGCTATATTAAAGCTTAAGTAAGACAAGTCCCCGGGTGAAAGTGGTATACCAGCTGAACTCCTACAAACTGATTCTCTCACCGCCGCTGAAATCCTTTAACCATTTATAGTAGAGACGTGGCAAAACGAAACAATATTATACAGTTGAACAAAAGGAGCAATAATAGAATTACCAAAGAAAGGCGATTTAACAGACTTCGACAACTGGAGAGGCATAACATATAATCATTAACTCCAGGTTGCTTTGCATAGAAGAACTACTGCGTGACGAACATGCAGGGTTCCGCCTTCATCGTAATTGTGTGGATCAGACTAATTCTCTACGAATCATAATGGAGCAATCAGTTGAATGGCGTTTCCTCCTTTATATGGTATTTATCGATTTTAAAAAAGCATTTGATTCTATAAAACTAAATGCAATATGAATAGCACTTAAAAGGAGAGGCGTACCCGATAAAATCATAAACATTATTAAATCAATGTATGATAATGCCACTCTTGAAGTTCGGGATAATGGGAAACTTAGCGAACAATTCAAGACCAATTCAGGAGTAAAACAAGGTTGCCCATTATCTCCCCTGTTGTTTGCAGTTGTTCTAGATGACGTTATGGTGGAGCTTTGTAAAAAGAGAAGAGATATATCTTGGGGATTCCATAGTCATCTTGAAGATCTTGACTTTGCTGATGACATATGTCTTCTCTCCCACAGACACAATGATATGCAAGAGAAAATAAATGATCTGGTCGCACTATCGAAAGAAATCGGATTAGAGGTAAACAACAAAAAAATAAATAAATGCGAATCAACCACAACATCGGAAACTATTTCAAGATAGACGAACACGTCATAAATTACGTTAAAACTTTTTGTTATCTTGGAAGTATGATGGCTGTTGATGGGGGTGTGGAAGCCGACGTAAGATACAGAATAAGTAAGACCGCCATATCTTGGTCGCTTAAACAAGATATGGCGGTCATCCTAGATTTCATTAAAGACAAAAGTTCGCATATTCGATTCTTGGGTTTCTACTTTACTCTATGGGAGTGAAACCTGGCTAACAACAAATGACATATCACAGAAACTGCATCATTCATCAACAAATGTCTACGAATTATTTGCCATATATTTTGGCCAAATACAATCTCCAATATTGATTTGTGGAGGAAAACGAACGAAGAACCTATTAACTGTCAGATTGTAAGAAGAAAGTGGAAGTGGATTGTTCACACTCCATTTGAATGGAACCCTCAGGGCAGCCGAGGACGTCCAAAGAAAACATGGCGAAGAACAGTTTTAGCTGAACTTGAAAAATACAGCAGAACATGGAATGATATTAAGATGTATTAAAATGATAGAACTATTTAGATGGAATTGTCTCGTAGAAGCGCTATGTTCCCAAGTGGAATAAATAAAGGGGGAAAAACCTTGAAGTGCCTTTAAAGCGGTCAATTGTAATTTGAAATAGATCAGTTGTTATTTGTAAAAGATGAATTTTAATTCGAAAACGATCAGATGTTATTCGAAAAATATCAATTGTAATTCAAAAAAGATCAATTGTAAATCGTAAAAAATCAATTGCTATTCGTAAAAGATCAATTGTAATCCGAAGATTCCAATTGTAATTCGAAAAAGATCAATAGAACTTCAGTCAATATTTTTCGAATTACAATTTGAATCTTCGAATTACAATTGATCTTTTACGAATTACAATCGATCTTTTACGAATTACAATTGATCTTTTTCGAATTACAATTGATCTTTTTCTATTTGCAATTGATCTTTTTCAAATTACAATTGATCTATTTCGAATTGCAATTGATCTTTTACGAATTACAATTGATCTTCTTCGATTTACAATTGATCTTTTACGAATTACAATTGATCTTTTTCGAATTGCAATTGATCTTTTGCGAATTCCAATTGATATTTTTTGAATTACAATTGAACACAGAAACTGCATCATCACAGAAACTGCATCATTCATCAACAAATGTCTACGTATTATTTGCCGTATATTTTGGCCAAATATAATCTCCAATATTGATTTGTGGAGGAAAACGAACGAAGAACCTATTAACCGTCAGATTGTAAGAAGAAAGTGGAAGTGGATTGTTCACACTCTGCGCAAACCGCTCGAAAGTATAACAAGAAGTGCATTTGAATGGAACCCTCAGGGCAGCCGAGGACGTCCAAAGAAAACATGGCGAAGAACAGTTTTAGCTGAACTTTAAAAATCCAGCAGAACATGGAATGATGTTAAGATGTATTGTAATGATAGAACTAGATGGAATTGTCTTGTAGAAGCGCTATGTTCCCAAGTGAAATAAATAAAGGGGAAAAAACCCTGAAGTGCCTTTAAAGCGGTCAATTGTAATTTAAAATAGATCAATTGTTATTTGAAAAGATGAATTTTAATTTGAAAACGATCAGGACTGTGATCACGTAAAACGATAGTTAAATCTCGTCGATTTTTGGAGCCTTGTTGCTCCTAAACTAATCAAAATATTTCCAATTTTTTTAATGTTTCTGGATTAGACAACAATTTTTAATTGTTTAATAAAGAAAAACTTTGAAATTTCCCTTCAAAACGATATGTATTTCGATGTCGTTTATGCATCGTCTATCGTTTTCGTTTTACGTGATTAGCTCCCAGATGTTATTCGAAAAATATCAATCGTAATTCAAACAAGTAGAAAAATTAAATTCGACTTGGTCGAATCTATGAATACCCTCCACAATGTTATCTGATAGTAATTTTCTAAAAAAAATTTCAAAAATTGCATTACAAATTTTTTATTAGAAATATATATATTATTTGGAGTCAAACTTTCTTTTAATCAATCAAATTTTTTTGAGTGTAAAATTTTTTTGACTGTCAACATTTTTTTGAGTCTGCCATTTCATTAAACAAAAAAAAATAATAATGTGTACATTTTTTTTTTGAGTGTAACATTTTTTTTTAGTGTAAATACTTTTTTAGTGTACAATTTCTTTGAGTAACAAATTACTTTGTAAAATATTTTTGTTGTTTTATACCTATAATGTAATACAAAAAAAAAACTATTTCACATATGTTCTTCTTTTTATATTACCATCTTCTTCTTTAAAAACCAAAAACAAATTAACATTCAATCATACACATACTTTATTTGATTTTTTCCCGTTACATACAGTAACACTCACAATAACAAAACAATAACAAATATTTACTTGTCTAACAACTAAACTTCACCCCACGACAAGAAAACAAACAACAACAAGTTTTACAAAACTGGTATTTCACCATGCTTATAAAACTTGTTTAACGAGTTTTCAACAGTTTAAGGTGAAACAAATCTGAAATTCACTGCTTTGCTTATAACTTTTGAACCACTGAACCGATTTTGCTGAAATTCAGAACCAAACAGCCTCGAGAAACGACAAATATATATGCTAAGCTTCAGCCCCCTCAGAATTGTCTTTCGAAAGTTATAGTGGTTTTAATCTTGTAAATTCGAAAAATACCCTTGCCGAAATTTACTATTTTGCTCATAACTTTTGAACCACTGGACCGATTTCGCTGGATTGCAATACCAACCTGACCCGGTAAATGGAGAACATATATGTCAAACTTCAGGAGCCTCCGTAAAGTCTTTCAAAAGTTAGCGTGTTTTCAACGGACAGACAGACAGACGGACGGACGGACATCGCTAGATCGACTTAAAATCGATCAAGGATCATGAATATATATACTTTATGGGGTCCTAGACCAATATTTCGATGTGTTACAAACGGAATGACAAACTTATATATACCCTCTATCACTAGAGTGGAGGGTATAAAAAGATCAATTGTAAATCGTAAAAAATCAATTGTTATTCGTAAAAGATCAATTGTAATCCGAAGATTCCAATTGTAATTCGAAAAAGATCAATAGAACTTCAGTCGATATTTTTCGAATTACAATTCGAATCTTCGAATTACAATTGATCTTTTACGAATTACAATCGATCTTTTACGAATTACAATTGATCTTTTTCGAATTACAATTGATCTTTTTCGATTTACAATTGATAGTTTTTGAATTACAATTGACCTTTTTCGAATTACAATTGGAATGTTTGAATAACTGTAGATCTTTTTCAAATTACAATTGATCTATTTCGAATTGCAATTGATCTTTTACGAATTACAATTGATCTTCTTCGACTTACAATTGATCTTTTACGAATTACAATTGATCTTTTTCGAATTGCAACTGATCTTTTGCGAATTACAATTGATATTTTTGAATTACAAATGATCTATTTCGAATTACAATTGACCTATTTCGAATTACAATTGATATTTTCCAATAACAATTGATCTTTTTCAAATTACAATTGATCTATTTCGAATTACAATTGATCTTATTGGAATAATAATTGAAATCTTCGAATTACAAATGGAATTTTCGAATTAAAAATGGAATTTTCAAATTAAAAATTAAATTCTCGAATTAAAAATTAAATTTTCGAGTTACAAATGGAATTTTCGAATTGAAAATGGAATTTTTTAATTACAAATAGAATCTTTGAATTACAAATGGAATTTTCGAATTACAATTGTGTTTGAAAAACTACAGCTGTAAATGGTGTTGAGCAAGTAGGTTAGGTTAGGTTGTAAGTGGCTGCTGACGTTTTACGTCAACACACGTAGACTCTGAGGTGATACCACGGGACCGTAATAGGTTTCCCTACTAGTCCCTGTCGTTAAACCAGTTTGAGCTTCTTATGAAACTCCTTAGATATTGAATTTTGACATCCGACAAATCAGAAAGATCGTACAGCTCCCTAGATCCCAGTGAGCAAGTCTCTGACCAGAAAGTGCCGGGCAACGGCAAATAAAGTGTTCGATAGTTTCCAACTCCTCTTCATCCATGCAACTTCGGCAAAAGTCATTCCCTATAAGACAGTGTCCGGTAATTTTAGATCGAAATCTCTCCTCTTGGAAGCTATAGCAGCTCACTTGTGCAAGTAGGGGTATAAGATTTATTTCTTTAGATATGCATTAAAAACTCCTTTCGTACCACTCCGCTTATCTTAAAATTAGAAAACACGTGAAACTATGAAACATTGTGAATTTTCATACATATTGCAACCCCCATTTTTAGCCCTTAAAAGTAAATTCGAGCAGCCAAGAAGAAAATACGGGTTCCTTTTTTTCCTCCTCACCAACTATGTAAAGTTTCATGAAAATCATAAAGAGCCGGCTACTTTCCTTGTAAAGACTTAACCAAAACGATTTTGAAGTTGTCCCCATTTAATGCAATTATAAAGAAATTGGCAACACTTGTGTGGTATAGCGTTCGTTGTGTAGTGGTGGCAATTAAGTCCAGTCATTTTATTTTTGCTATGTCTTGGCGGCTCTATGATTTGCTGTGATACTGTTGCACCACTCCACCGTCCTCCACCTCGTCTACGAAATTCTTACTAAATGTGCTTCAATTCTTGCCGTTTACTCACTTTACACTATTGTTTGTTTTTCTTGTACAGTTTTTTAGCATTCCTCTTCACATTGTCATTTGTTTTTTTCATTTTTTGGTATTTTGCTTTGACAACCATATTCGTATATTGGGACTCTCATGAGCGTGCGTGCTTTATAAGATAGTGTGTGTGTGATGGATGCGATTGTTTAAGTATGTGTGTTTGGGTGAACTAGCCAAGAGAGAGAATATGTTGTTTTCAAAAGACAAGTTTAGAAAAACAAAAATAAAGAAGGCAATGAACGTGTACGAGCATGCCAGCGCTAGCGGCTGCGATGACGACGTTGTTAAACGGTAACGGCAGAAATTCTTCCTCTTCTTTGTGATGATGATGTTGTTGTTGTGGTTGTTGTTATTTATTGTTGTCGTGGTTGTCTTCGTCGTTCGTTTGTTTGTGTGTATGATTTTCTTATATTGAAAGATATTTGTTCATCTGTCTGTCTGTCTTTCTGACATTCCATTCATTTTGATCGTTTGTCTGTCTATACGTCTGCATTTGTTGATAATTATTTGTATCTTTTTGGAAAGAAAAATAACGATAAGACTCGTTTTTTGTTTTTCTAATACAATGTTATTGTTTGCTTTCTACTCTAATTCTATACACTCACTTTTTGTCACCTACTCGCATCGCATCGTACGCGACGCGACGCTCTCTCTCACTCTCTGTATCTGAAACAATCCCATCTATGCATACATACTAGAGCTCATCAGAAAGAATTTGTTACTGTTACACATTAGGAATGTGCAATTGTTGTTTACCACGGCGGGTCCAAAAATATCCGTGTGTGGTTTTAATACCAGAACAACAACACCAACAAGAGCAGCAATTATAACGTACAACAACGTTCCAACCATCCATCTACACATTTGTATCTATCTTGTCTATCGTGTCGTATTGTGTATCTCATATCTATCGCATCGTATCGTATAAAAATAGTTCATTCATAGTCTAGTGTGTAGTGAAGTGTGTAAAGTCGTCTCTACACACTATACATACAAATGTGCTCGCTCTTCTCGTATACTTTATGAATAGTATTGTGTCGCAATTCATCAATTCATCCATCCATCCAAACCGCCATTCAGCCTGCCTGCCAGCCAGCTAGTCAGCCCGCCACCAACCCAACCATCCGATCCATTCATCCTATACACAAACAATATTGTACGAACGAACCTTTACTCAAAAAAAATATATGTACATTCATATATTAAAATGTATGTAAGTTAGTTTTAAGTAGTTTGTATTTTGTTTTTATAGTTTCCGCCCTTAATTTACTCGTAATTTTTATGTTGTTTTCGTTTTTAAAAATTTCATACAAATTGATTTTGTACTCTTTAAGAATTCTCACAAGAGCCATAAATTAAGTGGAGCGCCAATTGTTTTGCCAGAATAAATTAACCGGCTTGCCCACATTTTATCGATTAAAATTTCCCACAAAATATTTTCAAAATGTTGGTGGAAGTTTAGCCAGAACCACAAAGAAGCAGTGGGGAAGTGAACTGTAGGAGTCTATCAAAACAATACTAAGAAATTAGACTAGATGCACACTAGGTACTAGTTTTCAGAGAGGTAAGACTCTTACCACTCCCTCCGATATATCTGCGGCAATTAAAGTTGCTTAGTGTGAATCTGGTGTTATATGTTCTACAGCGACAGTTCACTTATTTACTGTGGTTTTGGCTTTTGACCGCTTCCAGTCTAGAAATGGATTAATCAAAGAAAAATATTTTTAAGAATTACACTACTAAACATCGGAAATGCGACTGGGACGGGACCTTATACACTTGATAACAATCAAATCAGGTCTTTGAGAAATTTGAGGTCAAAGTTAAAACAAATCGCCGTTTTGGGCATTTTGGAAAGTCATAGCTGAAGACGGTGAAGCTTAAATATTATATTAAGGTGCAGAACTCATTTGGCCAGTCGCCTTAACCATTTGGTCACCAATTGTCTTTTAGTGATGTCTTTTTCCCCAGTGCCGAAAAAAAGGTTTTGGGGGAAAAGACCTTATTGAAAGACAATTGGTGCTCCAACGGTTAAATCGACTGATCAAATGAGATATATATCCTAAAGAGCAATGCTTAAGATTTACCTCTGACTTATTTTAAAGTCGTCACCAGATCGGGGTAATCCGCTATGAGTTGTCAAATATATCCAAAAACGTGATATTTTTAATTCCAAGTTTCTCAATTTGCGACGCATTCACACAATATCAATTTGCGACGCATTCACACAATATGATTTGTTTCTATTTCCTCCAGACAAAGTCGACACAAAGACGATGTACAAAGACTTATCGATTATGCCTCCCCGGTATGGTCGCCGTCCGTTAGCGACACATAATGGAGAAAGCTCCAAACGGCGCAGAACACGGCCCTCAGGGTGTTAACAGGGTGTCAATCTATGGCATCCGAAGACCACCTACATGAGAAGACCAAAATTCTGCCCGTTCGGAGCCATTGCTCCCTTCTCACTCGTTAATTTGTACTTGGATGTCATATGACCGAGCACCCTAACCATGCAAGCCTCGTAGGTACGACGGCACCAGCAGTGAGAAAGGTAAGGTCTGACCTACGGTCCGAGAAATCGGCCGTGAGTCACCTCATCAATCTTGTGCAGAGCGGCAACTTAAAAGAGGCTCAGGCCCGTCTCCATTCTGAGATCGTCTCGGAGTCAATGGGAGAATGAGAGACAATGTCGTATTAGGTGGCAGGCCCCCTCCCCTTTCCGAATCCGAAAAGAGTATGCCACTTAAGGCCGTACGACATTGTCCCAACTCAGGTTATTCTAGGGGGTTAAATAGTTACCTGGCCAGAGTTAACCCTGACATCTCGGATGCCTGCCCTCTTTGCAACTCTGCACCGCACAACACCATGCACCTCTTCAAATGCCCGGTCCGGCCCACGACACTTACACCCAGGTCATTAAGGACCAATCCTGTCGAGGCAGCTCGCTTCCTCGAGCTGCAAGGGTAGCCTGTTTTATGTTTCCTATCCCAATCCCCTTCCCATCCCCATCCCAGAATATTTTTAATATTATATTGAAAATTAATTAATTTACTACTAACATTTCTTTGTATCTGCATGTGAACCTCCAGTGGACGTTACAACAACAACAACAAAGACTTAAATTATGAAAGTAATAATTTACTTTGTATTGTCCGGTAAGAAAACCTGACAGTAACCTGGTGTCACTTTTGTGGTGATTAAAAATACATCCATATGATAGTGGCGCTGTAAGTGCTTTGGATTGTCGTAGACCCCCTGAATTCTTTCACAAGTTTAATAAGTATGTCCTCTCCAATCCCCTAACCATGGTCGTGAAGATAAACCAATTTACCCCACAATAGTGTTCGAGTTCGATCATAGGAGCAGCGGAGGCATTCCTTCCAAGCTCATCCGCTATCTCCATACCCTCGAAACCTCTGTGAGAAGGGATCCAATATAAGGTAATTTTGTTTTGTTTGGAGGGTATCAAAACACTCTAGTAAATGAAATATAAAATATGAGCACCTTTCATACCTTAGGTTAGTTTGTAAGTGGCTGCTAACGTTTTACGTCAACACACTTAGACTCTGAGGTATATGGTGATACCACGGGACTTTAATAGGTTTCCTACAAGTCCCTGTCGTTCAACTAATTTGAGCTTCATATGAAACTCGATAGATATTAAATTTTGACATCTGAAAAATTAGAAAAAAAAAAAAAATTATAGCAACCACCGTCGAAATCTCTCCTCTTGGAAGCGATATCAGCTCTCTTGTGCGCCTCTGATTAAGAAAAGGCCAACTCTGTCGTGTTGTCTCACACGTCCATCCTTTTGCCCATCTTTGATTAGTCTCCGTCAAGTTTCTAGAGGCATACCAATACATTCCAATTCTGTTGGAACCTGTAAAGTAGTTCCCAGTCTTGCAAGCTGATCGGCTTTGCAATTGCCTGGAATGTCTCTGTGCCCTGGTACCCATATGAATCGTATGTCAAACTGCTTGGCTATCTCATTTAAAGACGTGCGGCAGTTAAGGGCAGATCTTGTTTTCAGAAAAATTGACTCTAGGAACTTGACCGCGGCTTGACTGTCAGAACAGATGTTGACTGCAGTTGTAGACAATACATTGCAACTTAATCTCTAATCTGGCAACACTGGCAGACCATTTTAGTAAAGTGTAGTATTAAATAAAATGTATGTCTCGTCTCGCACATGCGCTTTTTGTTGCAATTCAATTGTTTTAACTTTTTGTATTCGGCAAAAACAAAAATATCAAAAAAAAACAACTTATTTTTTTTTTTTGTTGTTTTGCTTTCTTCTTCTTGTCCACGTTTTATTGTTATTTTTGTTATGTTCATAGCTGTTTTTACGGTTGGCTGTATGTATGTCTGTCTGTCTACGCTCTGCGCCTTGCCTTCGTTTTGTTTGTGCCTGCCTTCTTCTTCCTCTCGTTGTTCTGTGTGGTGTATTTCGACTATTACGCTTTAGCATATTTTCGGGGTCAACGTCATCTTGAGGGTTGTTTTCGTATTATTTTGTTGTTTTGTTCTTCCATCACATCATGATGACTGATGTTAATAGCGAATAGTCGACACCGGTATCTTCTTCTTCGTAGTCATACACACTAGTTCGTTGTTGTTTGTTTTGATTTTTTTTTTAGTATTATTATTATTGTATCGTGTGTGTTTTGAAAAAAAAAAACAAAAAAAATAAGGAAAATTGTTCTCATTTTAATTCTATACTACACCAAAAAATACGAGTTCATAAATGCGTTCGTGTATTATTGTTTTTTTTTTTTTGTTAGTTCTTCGTTAAACGATGTCTAGTGAATCTAATTAGAAATAAAAACAAAAATATTAACACAAAGACTTTCTTCTTCTCAATCATTTGAAACAATTTAAATTGTAATATGCAATCAACTAAATTGTTTAGTTACACACATACGTAGATCAAAAGAATAAAAAAAAAAACATAAATCCGAATTAGAACATCATAATGATTTATAACATTTACCAAAGTGCTAGTTTCCTACTTACAAGTCTATATGACACGGGAATTTTTCTTGTAGATTTGTTTGTAGAAGTGTTTGTTTAAAAAAAGGTAAAAATATTTTTGATTTATTTGGGTACATGAATTTTATAGTTTTTTATTGAAAACTCGTGATAAAAAAGTAAAACAAACGTGGTTGGGTACCAACACCTTTTCAATATAAATAGCCGTTATTACCGATTGAAATTTAAAACCAATACCGATTAAAAACCAAAACCGTTTTTCGTGAGATCCCAATACGTATCAAAAGTTTTTATTAAAAACTCAATACCAAATGGTAAGGTTAGGTTTACCTGGCTGTTTAAATGGCCCGCAAAGACTAGTTTAGGTCCTTAACTTTTCCAGCTTTTTTTTGTACTTTGAGCCAACACTCAGGGGATGCCCCCTACTTATGCAAAGCATTGTGTTGGTATTAGGAAAATAGGTTATGAGGAAAAGGGGTTCCAAATTGAAGCTGGTTGGGAAGACGTCTGCGGGGAGTTTAATCCACATACGGCTAGTTTGACCGAGAAACAAATTTTCTCTGTATGCGTTGTGCGACATTGGACAGTCAACAACGAATGGATGTGATGTGCTAGAAAGGCGAGTACTACGGTCATGCACCGCGTCTCAGGGATGAGTAGGGTTACCAGATTTGAAATATGGAATAACAGTACATTTGGTCTCAAAAAACAGTACATTGCAAATAAAAACAGTACTTTTTTAAAAGTCATATTTTATATCAAACTACAAAAACTTAGCCCTTTTACCTTTTCAAACAGATCTCAGCCAAAACGATCATAAAAGGCTGTTAGTGGAACATTTTAGGTAAACCGTCTCAAATTTATTCTATTTTTTTTAACAGTGTTGAAAAAAATTGCGATTGACATTTTGGAGCATTTGTCTTAGTTGCCGCGATATCTTACTTGAAAAGCTTTTGTAGTCTATGCTTTCGCTTAACTAAAACACCGATCTTCCAATCAAAAACATGTGAAAAAATCCATAAGACTGTGTTTTAATTAAAACACTACTTTAAAAAGCAAACGTGAAAACGGTATTATTGCACTCAAACAAAGGCCTAACTAAATTTTGGGAAAATGTTTTTTTTTCACAATTTAGTAAAATTTAATAAAAATTTTGAAATTTCTTTGACATAATTTGCAACCAATTAGTTCATCATATTTAT
The DNA here is from genome assembly GCA_963921195.1 of Pegoplata infirma. Taxonomy (NCBI): domain Eukaryota; kingdom Metazoa; phylum Arthropoda; class Insecta; order Diptera; family Anthomyiidae; genus Pegoplata; species Pegoplata infirma. Next base: position 12,743,691 of record OY992536.1, read on the forward strand.
CTTCTTAGAATTGATAAAGTTTTTTCTTCAGGTTTAGTAAATTTTATGCAATTTAAGGAAATTTTTTTTTCAAAAAATGTTTCAAAAATTTCAATAACTAAGCCAGAAAGAGCAAAAAAGTGTTCTTTTTCGATTCTAAAAATCTCTAAAGAATCTGCGGTCCTCTTTCAATGTATGGACTCCTCAATTTGAATCTAAAAATTTGGGCGTTCCTCATTTCTCAGAAAATATTGGCGAAACAAAAAAAATGCCAAATACATTTTTGTAGTTCTTTACACGACCGTCTTAATCGCACCGTGTAATAGTTTTTTAGTTATCCTGTTAAGATTTTTTTAGTTATCCCGTAGAGACCCTTTTGGGCCCTTAAATTCCCGTATCCTAAAAACTAAGCAAGGTAGAGCGAAAGGGCAAAGATGTTGAATCAAAATCTATGACGATCCTTAATAGACCCAATGGGACTGGGCCAAATGTGATCTGGACCCATGGGTTCCGAACATAATGGGGTCTGGCCGCAATCGGAACTTTAAATGAGATGTACTCAATAAAATTTTTTTCCAATTTTCTAGTTTTTTCTTTTTCTTATTTTTCAGAAAAATTTAGATAAAAAGAAGGAAACATGGCAATGGAGCTAAATCATTATTGAATTTAGTTAAGTTTTCCACTTTTTAAATAATTTTTCTTTTTGAGTGTGGTATAAAATTAAATTGCATTTAGCTCCTTTTTAAAAATTGAATTAAAATTTTGTCAAATATGAAACATTTTTCGAAAAATGTTACATTTTGGTGATGAGTATAAAAAAACAGTACAAAAACAGTACACGCTTTAAAAAACAGTACTTTTGCGTACTGTTTTAGGTGCTGTGCATAAAACAATACTTTTTATAAAAAACAGTACATGTAAAACAGTACGAATGGCAACCCTAAGGATGAGTAAGCTGAACACTTACAGTGGTAATATCGGTAGAACAGTGACGCACAACTCACATTCGGACGATGATCCAATCAGTCAATAGAACTAGATACCCTAATGTCTTCAACGCACTCCGTTGCACCCGATCCAGGAGCTTCAAGATAGACCTTGAAGTACCTGCCCAGATATGGGAGTGGTATTCCATTTTTGGTCGGATATAGGCGTTATAAGTAGTGAGGAGTGAAGTAATTCTTTCACTGTTTTAAGAAACTAATACACTTGAATGCTTCTTAAGACACTTCAAAAACATGTTGGTTCCAACGAACATCACATTGAATTTTCATGCCTAGAACATCAAGAGTGTCTGATTCCCCAATAGCAATACCACACATGGATACAGATGACGCTGATTTCACAATTCGTCTGTGGGTCAGCATACAGCATTGGGTCTTACGAGCATTAAAATCTACTCTATTCGCAAGACCCCACTCCGAGATTGGCGAAAGTGTGTCATTCATGTTCTGCCTCACAGCTTCACCCTCAGTAAGGCTTGGTCTATGATTAAAGGAAAATGAATGACAAATGCTGCTGTCATCTGCGAAAAATAGCTAGGATTGGATTTTTTTCAAATAATAATTGGAATCTTCGAACTACAACTGATATTTTTCGAATTACACACATTCGGCTAGTTCGACCGAGAACCGAATTTTCTCTGTAATGCATTGTGCCACACATTGGACAGTCGGATCTGGATAAGTTCGCCTATCTCAGCTGAACACTTACCGTGACAATATTGATAGAACAGTGACGAACAACCCACATTCCGACGATGCTCCAATGAGTCAATAGAGGTGTCATTAATTAGCTTCAACGCACTCATTCGCAACCTATCCAGAAGCTTGAAGCACCTGCCGTGGTATGAGAGTTGTATTCCATCTTCGGTCGGATATAGGCGGTATAAATAGTGAGGAGATTAGACGAAGTGAAGTAATTCTTAAGCCGTTTTAAGAAACCTAGACACTTGAATGCAGCTTTCGACACTTAAAAAAAGATGTGGGTTCCATCGAACATCACATTGAGTTTTCATACCTAGAACATCAAGAATGTCTAATTCCTCAACAGCTATACAACCCATGAATAAGATGACGCTGATTCCACAATCCGTTTGTGGGTGCATTAAAATCGACCCTATTCGCAAGACCTCACTCGGAGATCGCTGAATGGTAGAAATTCTGAAAGAAATCGTTGAGTTCAGCCCAACGAGCCTTTTCGAAAACAAAAATAGAGGACTTCGTCGCTGGTTCTAAAGCACTATGAAGGTCAGAAAATAAAAAGTAGGCAGAGATAAGATTATGATCCGAGTTTCCGAAAGGCGCAAGTAGCTCAACCTCGTATTTGTCAGGATGCGAGGTGAGAAACAGGTCGAAGGCATTTACCAACTCACACGGAATGTGAGTTGGTAAATGCCAGAATTCTCATAATTCCAAGTCCAAAATTTTCTTTAAGATCTCAAAACCTGTGGTCTTCGCTCTGACGCGTGGATAGACGAAGTACAGTAACAAATAATGTGCTTCACATTTTCTTTTTCCCCAAGTACACCGCATATCCTACAATTGTCATTACTACACTTCTCAGCTCTTTTGGCATATGTCGCAGTTCAACAATGACCGGCTATCACTCCTACCAAAAGTTACTCATTAATGCATTCATTCTTAGTAAGTGTCCCCAAATGTTAGGTAGTTTTAAGAATGTAGAATTTCTACATGTTCTTGGACGCCTTACACTTTTTGGGGTCTCAACTGATCTATCAAGCTTCTGCAGGGTGTCTTCGCAATATATGATTTACCCACGTCCACTTTCGTCTACGAATCACTATTTGCACTGGCAAAGAATTTGCAGAAGCAGGGCCTTATTTGAAATGCGATTTGTCCAGTGGTTTCCTATTTTTATGAAGTGTCAAAAGGAGTAAAAACTTCAAATTTTCTATTTGTATCGTATTTACACCGTTTTCATGGAACGGACGGGCATCACTAAATCGTCTCAGAAAGTGATCAGTACTTTAAGTTTGTCTAGGTCCAATATTTCGGGTAGTTATTACCATTAGCAAAAACTCATCTTTAATACCGTTTCGGAGTGTAATACCGATGGCAAGAAATCCAACAACCACTATAATTGAAAACCAATACCAATTCTTCAAAATTTGAAAACAAATTGCACTTCCAATAACGGTTATCCAGTAGATTACACCTGTTAATTGACGATTGTTCTGTTGATCGTACATCGCATTACAAAGAAGGTTCGTTTATAAGTCGTACCAACCGTATATGGAATAAAATCTCCGCAGAAGTATTTCTCCCCTTATGAAACAATGTGGTCCTTCGGGGAAGTTTCGATAACTCCCGGGGCCAGATGGTAATAATTAGGGATGAGATTTCCATGCATGTTTTTTGTCGATAGTCTAAAAACGATATCGACCAATTATCTTTCCGAATCAAGAAATTTGCTTTAAAATGGCATCGATTTGTTTTCGCATTTTTTTGCATATTTTGGTGAAAATGCATGTTTTTGCAAATTTTGATTTTAAATGCATAATTTGTGCATATTTCGAACTTTCAAATGCATATTTTTGCATATTTTGGCATAAATTATCAAAAACACAAATTGAAATTTATTTTTTCCAAAAACTATTTAAAATTTTAAAAATTTATTTTGAAAATAAAAATTTTTTCTTTTTATTTTTTTTTTAAAGATTTTCTTAATTTAAAAAAAAAAATCCTGCTCATATAAAGTTTTAAATGTTACTATTTAAACCCGGCGTTATTTTTTGCTTTTTAAGAAGTTTTTCCTATGAAAACAAGATTTTTATTGTACACATTTTATTTTTTAGTGCATATTTCAAGGTTTTTTAGTGCATATTTTGAATTTTTTAGCGCATATTTTAAGCGCATATTTTCGATTTTTTAGTGCATGAAAATCTCATCCCTAGTAATAAGTCTCCGGGGCCAGATGGTATTTCCACACGAGTGTTGAAACATTGTGCTTCGACGCTGTCTCGTCAGTTGACAAGTTTTTTTAACTACTCGTACAGAGTAGGAGTTTTTCCCTCATGCTGGAGGGTGGCTAACATTCACCCAATCCCTAAAAAGAGTGAGGCTTCTAACCCTGATAACTACCGCCCTATAGCAATTTTCTTTATGCTCTCTAAGGTGATGGTTAATTACCACTTGGTAAACTATCTAGAGTCGTGAGTTAGACTTGGTAAACTATTGTGGCTTGATGGATTTTGTAGAAGTCGTTCTACGGGAGACCTGTTGGCGTTTCTTTTGGAATGTTGGAGTTGTTCTATCCACTAATTTAGTGAAAGCAAAGTGGTTGCCCTCGATATTTCCAAGGCGTTCGATTACGTGTGGCACGGTGCCCTCGTTTCGAAGGTTATTGCGTTAGGTGTCGGTTATTGAAGGAGTTCAAAGAAGTGCGTTGAAGCTCATAAATGACAGTAGGGTATCCAGCTCTATTGACTCATTGGAGCATTCCGACGATGCTTCATAGTTTCCTGATATCAAGACAATAAACTGCATTATTAGGGGCATCCGCTAAGTGTTGGTTCAAAGTAAAAAAACAAAAATCAGCAGAATAGTGGACTCAGAGCCAGTAACACAAGGAATTTAACCGGAAGATAAATTGTGTTTAGTGCTGACAGAATGAAGAATAGATAGAGTTGTGTTAACTCATTCATTTCAGAGAGCGAACATTTTAGTTCAGCACATCAAAAAGACCTAGTTCGTTCTTTTAGTTCACTAGTTCATTTTTAACTATATGTTTTACAGTTCGCGAACTATGTTTTACAGTTCGTTCAAAAGAACGATGAACTGCAATGACTTGACAAAAAGCAAAAAACATTTGACAAGCTTTTAATTTGGTAGGAAGAAAATGTATATTTACAGAAAGAAGGAATAAGTAAATAAAATACATTTATTATTATTTTTAGTACCGCTGGAATTACAGGCGATGTTTGCATTTCGTGTAAGCTTTTGTATGTAGTAAAAGCAAATAAATGGCAAAATCGAAAAGCAGCTTTAAAGAAATGAAGCTAAAAAAAACAGAATGAACGAAAGAACTGAATTAAAAACAGATCTGAATGAACGAAAGAACTAAATAAACGAAAGAACTATATGAACGAAAACTCGTGACCTAGGTCTCATAGTTCAGTACAGTGAACTAGGTCTTTGAACTAGTTCGTTCATGAACGACACAACTCTAGTAATAGATGTCAAATTTGTATGGGACTTACCGGAGGTTATGTTAACTTTAATTTAATATTGTTTTAACCGGCATCAACTGAATAAATTTACAAATTCCATTAGTAGACAGATTCCAACAAACTTTGTCAGGGAAGTTTAATTGTGACCACAAACTAACAGCACCAAAATGTGTACATCCATTGTCTGCTGCATTAAATACAACAATTTCACATCATGCACAAATTTTTCACTTTTTAAATATTCATTAAATTAAACTCCAGACAATGTTTTTTTCTTGTTTTTCCTCAACCTTGACATTATTTTTCTTGTTTTTTTTTTTTTCTTTTTACTTCATTTTACTTTCTATTTTTTCCATAAAAATGTCTTCATTTAACCTTTAAAATATGAATGAAAAAAAAAAGAGAAAATGCCAAGTTTTTTTTTTAACGATCAGTCTGATCTTGTGTTTGGTATGTAGTTTGGTATTTAGTATTATTTACTTTTTTTGTTGTTTTGTTTTTCTAACAATTCCCATGTTTGCTGGGATAGTAAGTGTGTGGCTGTGTGTAAGTATTTGTTGTTTTCGATTGTGTGAGCAAGCGGGTAATTATTTTTAGTGTTGTTTTGTTAGTTTTTCTAAATTTAGTAGCTTAGTGCAAATATTTTTAAAATTATTTTTTTCTTAAAATTTGTGGCACGCTATTTATACCAAAAATTAAAAACAAAGCAAATAAAAGCAAATCACGAGTGATCTTTTTTTACTTTTTTTTGCAGAAATAAACTATATGCACGTGGGTAATTTGAAAAGTTTTCATTTAGTGTAAATTGGATAATTCAAAGACATAATCTTAATTACCATACAAAAAAAATTGTGAATACAAGAAAAATTTTTTGATATCGATCTATAACACGTTCTATCAAACAGGTGGCAAAAGTGTTTGCCTCTCACTAAATTGCACGATATTAATTAACCTGAACAACTATACACCATTTAGAAATGTAAAAAAAAATAGAAATTTCCGCGGAAACAAATTTTTGGAGAAAAAAAAATCTGCAAAATTTTTTTTTTTTAATTTGTGCTTGTTCAATGCCACTCACGATCGAACGCCTTTGAAATATCTAGAGAAACCACTTTATATTCACCAAATTGGTAAAAATAACGACTGCAACGTTGTAAACAGAAACGCTAACAGGTGCTCCTAAGGCACAAAGACATTCCAGGGAATTTCTAAGACGATGAACTTGCAAGACTGGGAACTCCCTTACAGGTTCCAAAAGAATTGGAATACGGCTTTGTTGCGCGACGGAGACTAATCAGAGATGGGAAAATGGATGAAAGTGTGGGACAACACGACAGATTTGGCCTTCTCTTAATCTGAAAAGCACAAGTAAGCTGATATCTCTTCCAATAGGAGAGATTTCAACTGTGGTTGCTGTAATTACCGGACACTGTCTTAAAGGGAAGCACTCAGAGCGGTTAAATGTGCCGTCAAATGACTTTTGCCGGAGTTGCATGGATGAAGAGGAGTTGGAAGCGGTCGAACACTTTATCTGAACACTTTATCTGACACTTTCTGGTGAGAGACTTGCTGCACTGGGATCTTTCTGATTTGTCAGAGGTCAAAATTCAATATCTTAGGAGTTTGATAAGAAGCTCAAATTGGTTTAACGGCAGGGACCAGTAGGGAAACTTATTGTATTGGTATCACAATGGACCTCAGAGTCTACGTGTGCTGACGTGGGACGTCAGCAGCCACTTACAACCTAACCTTACCTAACAGATCTCCTTCCATAGAAAACCTTCTACGTAAACCATACTGTTGATCGCACAGAAGTGAGTTGAACGCTAGATAATTTACAAAGCGATAATTAACCATGCTCTCCATTATTTTCGAGATCGTAGAGAAAATTACTATTTGGAGTTAATTCTCCAGGTCTTAACCTTGCCACTTTTAGGAATTGGCTGGACGTTGGCCACCTTTCAACATGTTATTGTATGTTATGTATGTTAAGATATTCAAGAACCTTTTTAACTGCACGTTCCCGAAAAATTATTTTTACGTCAGAACACATAGACTCTGAGGTCCGTTGTGATTTTTCCCTTACGGCCGGCACTGCAATCCTTTTGGGTCTTTTTTATTTATGTTATTGTATGTCAAGATCTGCAAGAACCTTTTTAACTGCACGTGCTCGAAAAGACTCTGAGGTGCGTTGTGATTTTGCCCTTATGGCAGGCCGTGCAACTGTTCCTAATGAACATTAAAACAGAGAATGGAGAAGCCAGCCTTGTACCTTTCCCCCCCCCCCCGGGAATTTGGACGGATCAAAGGATTTAATGGCCCAACTAACCGTACCCTGGTCGAAGATAATACCTTAAAGATAAGATGTTCTCTCACAGAGTCTTGTGGAAGTTGTATTCCATTTTCTTTCGGATGTAGTTGGTATAATTAGTAAGGACATCAGATGAGGTCTTCAGATGAGTATTTCTTACACCGGTTAAAAAATCCGAGACACTTGAATGCTTCTTTCCACGCTTGAAAAACGTGCTTATTCCAACGAACATCACACAGAAGTTTCGTGCCCAGAACATCAAGAGTGTCAGATTCTTTGATACTTCTTCCACACATATGTATAGATAACGCTGTTGGTTCCACATTCCTGTCGGTCAATATACAACATTGAGTTTAGAGTGCATTAAACTTGACCCTATTCGCAAGACACCAATTATAAATTGTTAACAGGTTTTGATTAATATTAATCCGCCTTTTACCTGCAACCTCAACAAGGCTTGGCCTAAGATCAAAGGAAAATAAATGACAAATGTAGCTGCCATCTGCAAAAGATTATATAGGATTTGAAGTTTAACTTGGAATGTTGCTAAGAAAAATGGTAGGAAAAAGAACAGAACCTTGCGGTACCACTGATTGAAGTTGAAACTTATTTGATAAGAATCCATGATTCAGTCACGACTCGCCGAATTTTACCAGCGTGTTCCTTGGCTCATTTCATAAAAATATATACACTACGACCATCCCCGAAAATGCAAGTGTTCGAAATGGCAGCGGTTGGAAAATTTTCGGATTGTTGGTCGGAGGGTAGTAGGGTAAAATTGCTAACTTCTGAACCAGTGGTTGGGTTTTTTTGTTTTTGGGCTTGTTGGAAGGGTCTTTCTGAGACCTTTCAGAATCAATAACAAAAAAGGATACAAAAAGTGAAATCGCCAAGATACAGAGCTCGATCACTGGTTCAGAAGTTAGCAATTTTACCCTACTACCCTCCGAACACCAATCCGAAATTTTTCAAACCGCTGCCATTTCGCACACTTGCATTTTCGGGGATGGTCGTAGTGGACATATTTTCGTGAAATGGCCCAAGGAACAAGCTGGCGAAATTCGGCGGTGATTCGTGACTGAATCACCCTGTATAACAACATGTGTACTCCAAATAAATCGAGAGTAGTCATTACCGACGCCAAAGTCATTAAGCTTAGATATGAGCGCACTGCGCTACATACAATAAAATTGGAAATATTCAGAGCAACCACTTTAGGTTAGGTTAAGAGGTTGATGTTATATCCACGACACCAGATCCTGATCCAAAGTAATACCTCGAGAAAAGGGGGTATGGGGGGATTGTGTTCTCGGTTTCTTTTCACATTAAGCCGAGTTCTTCTGTCTTTCTGTCCAAAAGCATGACAATTTAAGTCCTCACATTTGATTAAACAAATTTACTCAGTCTAATATATTTCAACAACTTCTGATCCATCTAAGTTCCTCGATAGTCTGAAAAAAGTAAGAGCCAAAACAATTAAATCGAGTGCACTGAAAAAGATAGTGGTATGATGATACCAATGTCTCTTCGTCCCCACACCGTCTGCACAAGTCATCTCTAATTAATTTTAACATATTCAAATTACCTTCAAGCCAGTATGGCCTGTAATTAAACACACATACTTCCTTATATCTGCATTTTCAATATGAAGAAGCGTTTTTTGGATTTTTTTTCACCGCGGGTCCACAGAGCCTTCGTTTGGATACAGTCGTGTCTGCTTTCACATTTTGAATCTTCTTGGCGTTCAAAATTCCTCCTAATTTCCACATGAATATCATCCAGTCCGGGATGCACGTCGGTTATAATTGCGTTTAATGGTAGAATTGCGAGTTAGGTTAGGGTGGCGGTGTACGATTTACACCTTTTTTCGCTATGGACCTTTTGGTCCATAGCCACAAAACTTTTTTTGCGCTAGCGGCGCAAGTTAAACACGTTCAAAGACATTGCAAATCTTTTTAATATTCTAAGATCCATTCGCGTTATATCCTCCAAAGTATTAAAGCTTATCTGGCCAGTAATCGATCGGCGACTCCTTGCCACCGCTGGACAGTGACAAAGTAAGTGTTCTATCGTTTCATCCACTCCTGGTGTGGCGCATTTTTTACAACTGGCGTCTGGGATGAGTCTAATATTCTTAGCATGAATGCCGATGAGACAGTGACCAGTTATTATTCCCGTCAGTGCTCGACATTCCCTTCTCGTAAGTGATAAAATGTGTTTAGTTTTCCCTTGGTCATAAGTTGGCCATAAAATTCTGCTGATTTTGCATGTTGTTAGTTGTCTCCACCTCCTGTTCACTATTGCAACATTTATGGAATCTCGTCTTTGTTTGAAGTGTTGGAGAATTGCGAGTTAGTTCGTGTGCCTTTTTTATTTCCGGAACAGTCTTACAGAGTGTTGTTCGATGAGAGCTTCAAACTTTTGGCGACAATGGCTGACTACCTTTAATCGTATATTCCTATTTCCCAGTGCCATCAAAGCTGCATGGCTATCGATGTAAATAAAGATCTCACTAGAGTAGATATGTCTCATCGAAATGAGTCTAGCTGCCTCTGACACTGCATACACACTGCAATATTACAGCCGTCCCGTAGCCTTAAACCATATTCAATTCCCAGACTCCACTACCCGTTCCCTGTTGCATCTTTAATCCATCAGTGTAGACCTTTATACAAATTTTTGAATTTAAAAGCTTTCTTTCGATTCGAATTACGCAGTAGACCCCCCGGTAAAGTCAGAATTTTATGACATACGGTAGTTTTTGAAAAGTTTAAAGTCAGCTTTCTATACAACTTTTACATTTCTAATGGAATGTTGTATGGAATGCAGCAGAGCATTAACAAGCAAAGTATTTCGAAATTTTTAAAAATTTCTTTTTTGGTTAATTTCTGTTACTAAAATGTAAGTCAATTACAATTATTTCTAAATTCCGATTAAAAATAGTTACAATGTGACAAATTAACATTCTCAAATACACATTTCAATGTGTATTTATACAATTACTTCACATGTGTATGTATGTATGTATGAAGCGGTATGTTTTTATATACTTAATACATTTTTTTTACAAACTGCAACAACAATATCATTATTAATAATAATAAAATAACCACAATAAAAAATAACCAAATCCAATGTAAGACTTCATATATATTTTTCGAGAGTGTATATGAGTGTAAGAGTACTTACATATATAGTACGACGATATTTTCATGAATGAAATAATACTTTTAATATATATATGTAGTATATGTTTGCCGGTGTGTGTTTGTGCATATAGTAGGCCTATTCATATGTATGGGTATGATGAATTTGTTGTTGTATTTAGTGTATTCTTATTTGTATTGACTGACTACCAGTAGTGAGTGGCCTGCCTGGTCTGGTGATAGATTGTACGACGAATAAGTACAAGTGGAATTTCTAAATTCATTCACAAGATAAATAAATGAAACTTAAATTCAAAAATTTATGGTATGCACCGTAAAACGTTACACAACGTACATACAACGACCACGACGACGACTTTGATCAACAAAATACTTACGACGTGTAATAAACCTGCACTTATCATGTCCCGTAACTGAATCAAAAAAATCAAAACAAAAACGCACAGTGCAATTAACCCTCAAATGGCATAAAATTATATAAATTTTACAGTTATATGTATGTTTTCGAACTCTGGTACATTAGGAAAAGTTATACTGAAAAAGCGAACCAGGGCACTCGAGGAAAAACTAATTTCATCCATTCACAAAAAACTGTTGAGTTGAAGGTGGGTTGTACAAGACTTGAAATAGTACATTGTACCGTACCCTGGAAAGGAAAATTTGTAAAGGATGATACAAAGTTTAAAGAGAGTGAAAGATGCTTGCACAGAACTTATCAGTTGCTTTCACACACCTTTGAAAGTTAAACAAAGAAAGTCATTGACAAAATATCAGAGCCCATTATCTGCAGTCTAGCTCTTAAGAACGCTGGGCAACAGCATTGGCATTGTGTCTCGTAATTAGGCAAGTAAGTTTGCGATAGCCACTTTCTTGTCTGGTTTTATCACAAAACATTTTGTATTCTAACATGAAAATTTATTTCATGAGAGAGTTGATCCAACGCATCATCCGTGTGAAGCCTATACCAAACTGAGGCTCAGGATTGTTAGGAATTGTATCGGGGCTAATGTTTGCCAAAGAATAGGAAATCTCATTTCCCCGTATTCCCCTATGATCCGGAATCCACAACAGACCGACCCTGTTCTCACATGAGACCTCATTGAGTCTGCGCCTTCACTCTTGGACAATTTTAGATGTTGTGACTGGAAAATCCAATGCCTTAAGCACAAATTGACTATCACTAAAGATACCAATTTTCCTAATCCTCCATCTTTTAAGTTATTCAATGCGCTACATCCAAAATAACAAACACTTTTGTCTGAAAGACTTGCCATTCTGCCCATAGTATGAGAGTATTTGGTTTCGTCGTTCAAATAGCAAGCAGATTTAGAACCAACTGAGAACAGTCCGTATAGAAAGTATCAGATTGATTTCTGCTGGACAGAGCTTTTGATAATACGCTTAAAATAAACATAAATTTTTAATTATAATAAGATCCAGAGTTGACTGTATCTATATAACTAGGGATGAGATTTCCATGCAAATGCATGTTTTTTGTCGATAGTCTGAAAACGATTTTGACCAATTATCTTTCCGAATCAAGAAATTTGCTTTAAAATGGCATCGATTTGTTTTTGCATATTTTTGCATATTTTGGGTTTAAGTGCATATATTGTGCATATTTCCAACTTTTAAGTGCATATTTTTGCATATTTTGATATAAATTAGCTAAAACACAAATTGAAATTTATTTGTTTCAAAAACTATTTTAAATTTTAAAAATTTATTTTGAAAATAAGAAATTTTTTTTTTTGCTTTTTAATTTTTTTTATAGCTTGTCCGAATTTCTAAAAAAACCCTGCTTATATAAAGTTTTAAATGTTGCTATTTAAGCCCGGTGTTATTTTTTGTTTTTTAAAAAGTTTTCGAATGAAAACAAGACTTTTATTGCACACATTTTATTTTTTAGTGCATATTTTTATGTTTTTTAGTGCATATTTTGAATTTTTTAGTGCATATTTTAAGCGCATATTTTCGATTTTTTAGTGCATGAAAATCTCATCCCTATATATAACATAGATATTGTTGATGCTTCGAACAGTTTGGTATTGCATTTTAGCTATATTGTTTCAGCATTTCAAAAGTTATGAAGAAAAATATGAAAACACCTTAAAAAACTTTGGTACATTCCACTTAACCTGCTTGGACATAGGATTGTTAGGTCAACTCTTGGCAGGTCAGTGGTGACCAGAGCTGCAGTACGTGGAGATTTTTATCAGCGCTTCTATTGAACCTTAACATAAAAACCCTACTTGTCAAATTAGACGACATGAAGGGTAAGACCGTCGCCTACGCTGATTATGTGGCCGTTTGCAGAATTCAGAAGATATCTAGGGATACTGTCTGAAAATATTTTTTGGACTTTTATCTAAATAGTGTTCAGACGGCGGTCTGGGAGTAAATGCAGGCAAAACTGAGCTTGTTCTATATTCTCACGTTCAGTCCGCCGAAATTAGGCGGTATTGAACTCACGATGTCCGATATTGCTAAGCATCTAGGAATCATTCTAGACCGAGTGGCAAAGGCTAATGCTTCCATCTATTGTTGTAAAAAGGCCTTCGGAAGCAACTGGGGTCTTACTGTCCGGAATGTCAAATGGCAATTTAAAACGGTAGTTCGCCCCATACTTATATATGGAGTATCCGTTTTGTGGGTGGCGACGGAGATGATACAGGACGCACTTCTTTCCACATTGACAAACTTACGTCTAGTTCTGTTTTTCTGCAAAGACAGTTGAGCTCAGGCTCTAATTATAATTATGTATTATAATTTTTTAATCATGTTATATATGGTTTGAATTGAGAAAGGTGTGAAAGAAGAATTTATTTTTCTAAAAATTTAAGACATCCTGGTTCGTTTTTTACTAGTTTCATATAATCCAGTTATTATAATCATCAGAAAAACTAGTTCTAGTCATCAGAAAAACTAGTTCTAGTTCGACTGAGAAACGAATTCTCTCCTTAATGCGTTGTGCGATACATTGGACAATCGACTACGAACGGATATGATCTGATTGACAAGTACGACGAGCACAAAGCCGCGTCTCGGGGAAGAGCTCACCTATCTCTGATAGAACAATGACACACAACCCACATTCCGACGATGCTCCAATGGGTCAATAAAGCTGAATACCCTACTGTCCTTGATGAGCTTCAATGTACTCCTTTGCACCCGGTCTAGCAGCTGCAAGATAAACCTTGAGGTTCCTGCCCAGATATGGGAGTTGTATTCCATTTTCGGTCGAATATAGGAAGTATAAATGTAAGGAGATCAGAAGTAGTAAAGTAATTCTTGCACTGTTTTAAAAACGGTTCAAGGATATCTGTGTTTTCACCGACAACCAAGCGGCTATTAAATCTACGCAACCTAGTTGCAGCTGATACGGGACACAGTGCACTCTTCGGCATACACGCCAGTAAAATGTGAATCCGCTACAACGACAATTGCGGGGGATGTTAGGACGTGAAGGATAAAGATATGGCATCGCACTTTTTCATTCAATGTCCGGCATATACCCATCGAAGGGTCAAACATTTTAGCAGTTCGATACTAGCATACTTCACATGTTTATCTGGTAAGGACATCAGTTGGTTAAACTCGTTCATCCGGGGCTCTGAGCGATTTTAGCTTGGATCCCACTTCAGCATACACGCCAGTAAAATCGGAATCCCCTCCAACGACTATTGTGGGGGATGTCAGGACGTGAAAGAGGAAGATACGGCATCACTCTTTCTATACCCATCGGAGGGTCAAACATTTTAGAAGTTCGATACTGGCAGACATAACATGTTTATCTGGTTAGAACGTCAGTAGGATAAACCTGTTCATCCGGGACTCTGAGCAATTTTAGCTTAAATCCCAGTGAGGCCACTTCAGCATTCTTTCCTATGACTTCCTCTTCTCTTCTTATATTTTTCTTTCCTTTCTTTTAACGTTATCACAACGAAACTAATTAGGCGTATGCCTGCTTACCTAACCTTACCTAACCTTACCTAAAAAATACAAAATGCTTTAGTTTGACTGCCGGACGGAATTTGATACAGAATCTTCTATACGTATTAAAAAGAGTTCGGCGACTGACTGAATGACTAAGTCTCGTAAAATATAGATCCACTAAATCTGGGTTTTTGGAAATTATGATTTTCGGGAGGTAAAATATTTACTTTGGTACTTTTTTTATATTTCCAGAAATAATGGTCCTAGAATCTAGAAATTTTGAATGTAAGATTTACCATTCGGATAAAAGTACTTTTTGTAAATTCCAACTGTAAGGGGGCAAAAAGATGGTAAAGTAGTATATTTTGGTACCTTTTTTCTCCCTTTCTAACAACTTTAACCATTTGTGGGTTAATGTTGTTTGTTTTTTTTATTTATTTTTTTTTGGTGGCCATTTGAAATCAACAACAAACTACTTTTCTTATTTAAACACAAAAATGTATAAACGTTTGGTTCATAAGTTAGTTATATAGACTCTCTTATCTTTAGTTAAATTTATCACTCTCAAATAAAAATACAAACAACAACAACAACAAAAAATATGAAATACCACAGGTCCAATAACAATAATTTTCTACGATAGATTAACAAAAGAATTTCAAAAATTTCGTAATGTTAAAGTATGCCATAGATCTTTTTTTTAATTTTTTTTGTATACAGTTACAATTTGTTAACCAAATAACTAACGAAAAAAATTTAACGTTCAAACAAATAAGTTAGTATGAATGAATGTAATAAATACTTACACACACACACACACCTTGACGTCTTCTATCGATATGAACTCGTTTGTAAAAACGAAAAAAAAACATTGATCTAATTATGAATGAAATTCTTATAATATTATATTAAATTGTTGTTGATAAATTTTTTTATCAATTGATTACGCTAACATGCCCAGATATTCGAACACCTGAGTTCGAATTAACAGTTTTGATTTCGAGGAATTATTTAAAGAAAAGTTTCGAAAGTTTTCTATTGCAAAACTGAGAATTTCTAATCTAAGAATTTTATGAAAAATATCTCAGAACCTGATAAACTGAGAATTTTTTAATACAAAAAAAAAATTATAAAATTAAAATTTTTTTAATATTTTTTAATTTTAATTTTTCTGTACGATATCAAATCTGAGGTGAAATCTCGTTCGAACGAGATGTTGTTCATACGGTTGTGTATAAAATGATTCAGAACCATATGACCGAAATCTTTTTCGAACTAGATTTCACCTCAGTTGTGAATAGGCCTTAACAGTTAGTGATAGAGGGTATAAGTTTGTTATTCCGTTTCTAACTTATCGAAAATCGGTCTGTGACCCAGTGATCCTCGATCTGAATTGTAGAGAACTTTTAGGGCAACAAAAGTGTAGTTTGTGAACTATTTTTAGGGGCCAAAAAAAATCTTTTCTTGTCATGCGAAATTTTTGGTCAAGAAGAATTGATCCATTTTATTTAAATAACTATAGTAAAAGGGGGCCCCTGTAGGCTAGTTGGTAGCGTGCTAGCCTATGAAACAGGGGGTCGTGGGTTCGATTCCCACCAAAGCCCTTGGTCGATTTCGTTACAACGAGACGACGCACAGTGGTCAATTTCGCGAGATAGCGGTCAAAACTCTATAACTTTTGACCGGATTGGTATTTTTTTACGCAATTTGTTTTGTTTAATAGGAGGGACTTTAAGCTTCAATTTGCGTGTTCAAACGTAAAAATCGACTGATAGGAACGTAAGTAATGTGGAGTTAAAAATGCATTTTAATTTTTTTGTTGAATTTCCATGTAAAAGTGGAATATTTTGACATTTTAAATAGGTATTTTTTTTATAATTTCTTATTTTTTTCAATCGTATTTTACAACCACTACTTATTTATTATTACTAAACTTAATTTTGGTCAGAAAATGCCAACATTTGGCCCCTGACATTTATATAGTCTCAATATTCACAGGGGCCAAAGGTTGGTTTTTTTGGAAGAAAGCTAATTCTTGTGAGGATTAAACTGAAAAATAACACTGAAATTCCCAACAATATCAATACCATTTGGATATATTATATACAGAACACAACATCGATAAAATTTAAGTAAACTTTTACAATTGATTTAAAGTGAACATATATTTTATTTAATTGTATTAATAAAAATTTATACTAAAATTAGAAACAAATTATAATCTTTAAACTACACTCAGAAAAAAAAACTAACTAAAAAATGGGAAAACTAACTAAATCCAAGGAAAATTGATAATAATTTAGCTCCATTGCCATGTATTCCTACTTTTTAGTCCATATTTTTCTTTAAAAGAAGGACAAATTTGAATTAGAAAATGGGAAAAAATTTTCCATTTTTTGGTTAAAAAAACATTTCTGATTAGGAAATTTTTCCTAAAAATTATTTAATTTTATATTTTTTTAAAGGTTTATTTATAGAATAGCATGTGAATACACACATAATTCTCATTGGGTACATATTTTATTAGAAATATAAAGAAAGGTTTGTTTCTTAAAGACAAGTAATAAATTTAATTAGTTTTTTTAGTTAAATTACAACAACAACTTTGTACTTGACGTTTGCTCCCAGACTATGGGAAAACACGACAAAGCCAAGGTCTTTGTTGTGATTAAAATATTATGTTTTTTTCTAACACATACATGTGTAGAAAAAAATGTAAATATTAAATTTATTACTTGTTATACAAGATCAAACCTTTTGTATTCATGTACTACAAATAATAAACGAAATGTGAACTACAAGCAAGCATGAAAAAAAAAAATAAATCAACAAAACAATTTCAAGTTATGAAAAATTTACTAAACTTGTGAAAAAAACTTCCTCAAATTAAAGAAGATAAATATGATGAACTAACTGGTAGTAAATGACGTCCTAAAACTGAATTTTTTGAACTTAATTTTGTTTTAAGAAATATGTCAGGGAAAATTTTTGTGGCGGTAAGAATTTCTTCCACGTATTAGGGAATTCTATTTAAGGAAAATTATGGCCTATTTAACAGTCCATGAACTAAAATATTTTCCTAAAAGTTAGGAAAATTCCCCAACTTTTAGTTAATTTTAACTTAATTGTGGGAAAATTTATAAACTATTTTGAAGAAAAATTTTCCAAAGTTTAAGTTTCTTCTTTTTTTTTGAGTGTAGTACATAAACATAATATAACAGGTACTTGGTTTTACCAGCTATTTCCATTGGTTTTAAATTTATTTGCAATTTTCAAGTATTTAAGTTGTGTAATATTAGATGGCAATAAAATCTTTTTTACCTTTTCCAAATGAATTGCTAGATACCACATAATTTGAGAGTTAACAGGTACTTGTTTTTACCAGTTATTTCCATTGGTTTTAAATTTATTTGCAACTTTCATGTATTTAAGTTATGTAATATTAGATGGCAATAAAATCATTTTTTACCCTTTTCCAAATGAATTGCCAGATACCACATAATTTGAGAGTTCTATTGTCATTTTTGTCAAAATTTTGATACACCCTTCTATGTGGACTAGGTCCAAATATGGGCCAACTTCTCCTAATTTCAACAGAATTATTTTTTGGGTCAATAAGAACTCTTGTACAAAATTTCATCAAAATATATGCATAATAGTCACTTTCACATACAAATAACTTCTCAAAAAATATGACGAGCATTTGTACCGAATATCTTACCTTGGGTCAGAAAAATTGCTGTATCTCAAAAAGTGCAGTCCCGATGCATGGACATGTATATATACGAATGTAGGGGAGAGTTAGGACTACAAAATAGTAAATTTGTGTTTTGACTCAGCTTGACTCACAGGAGTTGTGCTCTATGAAGTAGGAAATTTCCGATAAATTTGACCTTTCTTAAAAAAATATATTTAAATTGTTCTGAAAACAGTAGAGCTTCAATTTTTTTACCAGTAATAGGAAATAAGTTAAGTTACAACACAAAATTTATTTCGTCCAAAAATCTTAAAAAACAAAAAAGTTATGATCATTTAAACTTTAAAAATTAACTAAAAATATCATAAATTTACTAAATTTTGAAAAAGCCCATTTTGGACCACCCTGTTCTCAGTGAAATAGTTGAAATAGAGTTCTAATTTTTTGGCTCCCGAGGTTTACTACTGTCTACTTTCATATGAGTCTAATAACTTTAAAATCGGAGAACAAAAACCAAAAGGAGTTTTGGCCGCTATCTCAAAATATTGACCACAGTGCGACGGTCATTGTTACCAGTTCTCGGTTAGGTTAAAATTATTTAAAATGAGTTGTAAATAAAAATTGGAAAAATAAATAAAAACTGATCATTGGATCAAAAAAAAATTATTATTATTATTAACTATAGTAAAACATGTGGCCCTTTGTTCCAGCCTGGAACTATAGGAATTAATATATATATATAGTAAAACATAGAAAATGGTAAAATTAAAAAAACTCGTCGTTTTTTGCATATTTGGCAACTCATTGCGTGAGTGAGTGTGCGTGAGTTAGATTTTTGCGTGAGCAACAAAAAAATTGTAGAATTTGGCTTAACTTAAGATTTCGTCCCGAAAAAAGCAAAAAAAAATAAAAATTCCGCTGAACTTTAAATTTTGCTGAAAATTTGGAAAGATTTTTGAAATTTTCGTTATTGAAATTTTTTTTTTTGTATAAAAAAGAGTTTCGTGAGTGTGAGTCAACGTGATTATGAGTGAGTGTGAGTAAAAAAAATATGTTCGTGAGTGAGTGTGCGTGATTCAAAAATTCCTGTCGTGAGCGTGAGTGTGTGTGAGTCAAAAATCACTCACGCGCCCATCTCTAATTCCAACCTTTATAAGAAATGATTAATAGACCCGGTTGAGAAAGCTAATCTTTTCGCTGAAATTTTTTTAAGGAACATATACTTGCTGATTAGTAATCAACCACTGCCTGAACTCAAAAGAGTATCCTATACTATGCCCAAGATATTTTTTTGAAAGATTTTTTCAAGATCTTAACGTAAATAAGTCTTCTTTCCTTCTTGCTGAAAGGTGAAATGTTCAGCCTATTCCTAAAAAGGGAAAGGTCACTAACAATGACAATTACCGCCCAATTTCAATTTGTTTTACGCTCTCGAAGGTTGTGGAAAGCATGTTAAATTTTCATCTTGTGAACTATCATCAGTCAAATTCACTTCTTTGCGATCGACAGTATGGCTTTCATAGAAATCTTTCTACAAGAGACCTGTTAGCTTTCCTTACGGAATGATTTAGTCGATCAACACACCTGTTTGGTAAGAGAAAAGTTTTGGCTCTAGATATTTCCAAGGCACTATCGCACTCATATCAACTTATTGCGTTTGGTCTCGGTGATGGCTTCTTTAGATTTATATCGAGCTTTCACAGGAACAGCACAATATATGTTGTTATGGATGGGGTTTCATCTGAAGAGTTATGGCTTAACTCAGGGGTACCTTACTTATTTTTCTTAACGTCCTTTTTACTCAAACTTTTAATCCTCTATACTCTTTTGCAGATGACATCAACATTTGTCATTCATTTTCTTTTAATCTAGACCAATAGTTTCCAACCTTTTTTGCTCCATGCCCCACTTTTGAGCTAAAAAAACCAAAATGTCCCCGCTATACTAAAAAAAAATGCGAATTTTACAAATTTGTTATATAGTTCGAAATTACTAGTGGTTTAGCAAAAATTTTTTTCAAATCTAAGTTTAAACAAAGTTTTTTGTAAAATGTTTCATCTTTTAACTAAATAATTAAAAACTTGCTCGTTACCCCCCCTAAAATATTCAAATTGCCCCCCAGTGGGGCGAGAATCAAAGGTTGGGAACCATTGATCTAGGCCAAGTCTTGAAGAGGTTGAAGCCTTAAGACAAAATATGAATGACACATTTAATCATGATTTTTCTACAATCTCCGAGGGTCAACCCAATGTTGTACATATGTTGACTCACAGACCATCTGCGGAATCAACGTCATCTGTTTTCATGGGTGGTATAAATATTGAAGAATTAGATACTCTTGAGGTTCTGGGCATGAAAATACAGTGTGATATTTGTTGGAACCAACATGTTTTTTAAGTATCAAAAGAAGCATTCAAGTGCCTTGGTTTCTTTAAACGGTGCCAGAATTACTTCACTCCGTCTGATCTCCTTAGTATTTTTACCGCCTATTACCGACCGAAGTAGGAATACAACTTCTATATCTGGACAAGACCTATTTTGAAGCTTTTGGACCGGATTCAAAGAAGTGCGTTGAAGCTTATCAACAGGGAAACCAAAAATATGCTCTAAAAAACACGTTTTATGCGCTTAAAAAATGCCCTTAAAAACGGAAAATATGCTCTAAAAACAATAAAAATATGCTCTTAAAAAAATTATGTCCCCTTTTTTGCGGTGTTTTTTACAATTTATTAGAGAATAGACCCTCCAAATACCGTTATGTGCGATAGTTAGAGGGTTAAATATGTTTTACAAAAATATTTGCCTTATTATTTTCTACCAAGTTGCTGAATCTAAAGAAAACATAGTTTCATATACCGATAGGATGCAAGAACAGGCCAAAGGGGAATCAATCGTCACAATTCCGTAATTGTTGAAAAAAAACATCCTTGTAGGATAAAAATTTAAAAATAAATGTTGTCATAAAAAAATTGGAAAAGAATGATCTAAAAATTGAAAAAAAAAACTCCAAAAATGTAAAAATATGCTCTAAAAAGTGGAAAAATGCTCTTAAAATTGAAAATATGCTCTAAAAATATGCTCTTATGCTAAAATATGCTCTTAAAACTAAAATATGCAAAAATATGCTCTTAAGGCTAAAATATGCAAAAATATGCTCTAACAAATCGATGCCAGATTTCTTAAAAACTTCTGAAACGGATAAATACCTTACCCATTTATCAATAAAATGCACAGGAAAAAACATGATACTGCATATTTTTGGTTTCCCTGCTTATCAATAACAGTAGGGTATCCAACTCTATTTCTTTGGAGCATCCTCTGAACGTGGGTTGTGCATCATTGTTCTACCGATATTACTTTAAACGTGGGTTGTGCATCATTATTCTACCAATATTACCATGTTAAGTGTTTGCTTAGATGGATAAACTTATCCCTGAGACTCGGGTGTATGTTCGTAACACTCGTCAATCCAGTAGAGCACATCTGTTTGATGTCGACTGTTTAATAAATCACACAACGCCTTACAGAGAAAATTCGTTTCTCAGTCGAACAAGTCGTATGTGGAATTCACTCCCCGCAGAATCCTTCCCAGTCAACTACGACCTAGAAAAGTTTAAAATAAATATCCATAAACACTACTCCCTCTATCCTCCTCCTCTTCCTCATAAGCTATTTTCTTAAAACCAATACAATGCACTGCATTGGTTGTGGAGAATATGTTGTTCAAGTGGTGAAAATGTTGTTCAAGTGGTGATTATGTAATGTACCATTTTTACTACCAAAACACCCAATTTTTGATGTTTTGTGAATATGAAAAATGAACTGGAAATGCAATGTACATGCACAAAATTACATGATTTCTTCAAAACACTCTGTTGTTACCCAAAACATGCAAGTGGAAACGTACTATTAAATCCAATGCTAACCAAACTGTTTTGGGAAGGAAACTGCAATTTTGCAAAAATTTATATTTTAATAAAAAATTAATGTTATTTAAATGAAAATAAACATTTTAATAATAATTCTTTTACCTTTTTGCTTAATTACAGATATTAAACAACTTTACAACGACAAAAAAATGTTTATAAAATGACCGTCAACATTGATAACTTCAATCATAATATAGAAGCAACAACAGCAACATTTTTGCTAACCTCCAATAAACTAATGGCAAAAAAAAGAAAAGTATATTTGCATAAAAGAGTTAGTAGATCTATGGTTGCCGCCACAAATAATGCAAAGCACGATTTACTAGCATCAGCAGAAACATCATTACCAGATTTAGACAATACATTCATCTGTAAAAGTCCATGTCGAAATTGTTCTTTTACATCTATGGGAATACCAAATATAGAAAAGAAACAAGAAACGAAGATAGATTCAAATATAAGTGGGATTAGTAATTGTCCCAAAGAATTACGCATTTGTATAAAGAAACAATTACCGCTCAACAGCCACAACAGCAACAACAACTGCAAGTCGAATGTAATACTTGAGGAATATAATTGCAATTGCTCATGTGATGAAAATAACTGCCAACAACATCAACAACAACACCACCACCACCAACACCCTAGAAGTTGTAGTAGTAGTAGCCAACAACACCACCACCAACACGTACTCAATAAACACAAATTAACACAAGAATCTTTAATGACAAATCGCCACAATCAAGAGATTCAAAACCGAAATTCCTATTATTTGTTAAGTGAAACTAAAGGGTTAGAAAAAGCTCAAACGGAAACGGAAAACTATATGTTAACAACATCCTCTTCCGGCTCCACCTCATACTCCTCCTCCTCCTCCTGCGCCACACAATTATTATTAGCATCAACGACGACGAGGACAACAGCGACTTCAAGTGCGTCAAGTTTAGATGATATAGTTGCTAATAGTTCATCAAATATCCATACAACATGTTTGTCCATTAACAGCAACTACAAAACCAACCTAAACACCCCTACAACATGCAATAATTTCATAAGTTTATCACATTTTTGCAGCAGAAAATCATCATTTATGGATCGACAAGGATTTAAACAAAGATTTTTTACAAATTTTGTTATGATATTAAAAATGTTGTTAGTCTTAATAACAACATTTCCGTCGTTGTCATCCCTACTACCATCAACATCACGATGTCGTAATATAATTAAAAGACATAAACATTACCAACAACAAGAACACCCCAAACGCCGCCAACACCACCACCGCCACCACTACCAGCACCAAAATTCTTCTCAATTGGAACAAAGACTGACACATTTTAATGATCAACGTTTTCATTATTATCACAAACAAAAAACATCATCATCACCATCACGACGACAACAACAACTAAATGCCAATGTATCATATAAAAATATGACTTTAATATGTTTATCGTTCCTCTCAATATGTTTGCCATTATCGAATGCCTTGATTTCGGATTTTGAAAC
Source organism: Pegoplata infirma (assembly GCA_963921195.1). Lineage (NCBI taxonomy): Eukaryota > Metazoa > Arthropoda > Insecta > Diptera > Anthomyiidae > Pegoplata > Pegoplata infirma. The sequence goes on from OY992536.1 coordinate 12,767,410, forward strand.
AACCTTACAATCATCATTATCAGTTTTGGAAAGATCTGCAAGATCAACAAATGATATTGCAGCAACAAATGAATTGGAATCATTACGACCAGATGGTGAAGTGAGATTAACGCGTCCAGAAAAAGGTGAGTGTCTTAACCTACATACAACAAAAATAAAGTAAAGCATTTAATTCGGTGTTTACAGATGTAATTTGTTAAAGATCAATGGAATGATAATGTTTTTTATTAGAAGATTCCATTCCAGGGGGCTAATTCTCGGAACGTGGGATTTTTACATTTTTCTATGTACCTAAAATTATGCTATGATAAATTGACTCCGAGAATCAGTCCCTATCCCTTTACTTTCTACATATGGTACTTGCGATGTACATTCGTGACGACATTGTGTACCAGTTAAACCAACATCTAGAGTGTAATTATATAGAATTTTGCACCCTGTGTTTTTTTGTTTGTTATTCAAGGGAAGATCTAGCCCCGCACTGCAACCTTTTTGCGTCTTTTGTGTCAAGATCAATAAATTCAAATTAAACTCTGCCCAACATTCCTAAAAAAACATTAGATTAAAGTATGGAGAAGCCAGTCTTATGTCCTTAGAATTAAGCTATTCCCTGTCTATGTTGCGTTGTTTCTACTTCCTCGAGACAAAGATGTGATAATTTACTTAATAATGTCCGGTAAGAAAAATTGTTAGTAACCTAATGTCATTTTGGTGTGATTAAAAATACTGCCGTATGATAGTGGCTCCTACAAGTTTAGGAAGACTGTCCTCTCCAAACCCCTTATTATTTTTTTTAACTTTGAGCCAACGCTCATTGTGATCTTATTAGGAAAATAGGTTATGAGAAGAAGGAAATAGGGAGTAGTGTTTGTGGACATTTAATTTTTCTAAATTATAGCCGACTTTTGCGTGGAGTTTATTGGACATACGGCTAGTTCAACCGAGAAACGAATGTTCTCTGTATTGCGTTGTGCCATACATTAGACAGTCCACAACGAACAGATGTGATCTGCTGAAACGGCGAGTACTACGGGCATGCACCCGCGTCTTAGCCATGAGTTCGCCCATGTCAGTTGAACACTTACCGTTGTAATATCGATAGAACAACGACGCACAAACCACATTCCAACGATGCTCCAATGTGTCATTATGAGAGTTGTATTCCTTTTTGTGTCGGATATAGGCGGTATAAAAAGTTAGGAGATCAGACAGAGTGAAGTAATTCTTGCACCGTTTTAAGAAACCAAGATACTGGAATGCTTCTTTCGACACTTGGAATTTCTTGCCTAGAACATCAAGTGTGTCTGATTCCTCAGCAGCTATACGACCCATGAATACAGATGACGCTAATTCCACAAGCCGTCTGTGGGTCAACATTACGTCTTACGAGCATTAAAATCGATCTTATTCGCACGACCTCATTTGCAAATTGTCTTATGGTCATGATTGAGTTCTGCCTCATAGCTTCAACATCAGTAAGGCTTCGGCGCTTATTAAAGGAAAATAAATGAGAGATATTACTGTCATCTGCAAAAGAATAGATAGGATTGGAAAAAGGTCGTTAAGAAAAATAAGAAAAAAAATTAGGAGAAAGATCAGAACCCTGCGGTAGCCCCGATTTCATCTGATGAGAACCCATTTATAACCACACGTATAGAGAGGTCTCTGAAAAAGTTCGATACAAAACGAGAGAAATCACTACCGACACCAAACGCAATAAGCTTCGAAACAAGTGCACGGTGCCACACACGATCACTCCTAGCAAGCTTATCTGCTATCTCATTACTCCAGAAACCTTTACTCTCAGTGATCCAAAATAAGGTAATAATCGATATTCATCCTACGCACAGCCATAGTTGCCGAAGATTTTATGAAAAGGTCAGGAGTAGTGCCTACGGTCAGTACCAGTGTTCCCTGTTCTCGGTATTACCGGGAAATGGTACCAGTTTCCTGGTTCTTGAATTATTCTCGGTATTCCCGGAAATATATCTAGAACCGGAAAAGCGGTACCAGACCGAAAATAACGGTATTCCCGGTAATACCGAGAACCGGGAAATGGGAGGGCACTAGTCGATAGGTAAGATACCTTAAATGGTTTCTTTACAAGATAATGGCATCAATCGGTCTAACAATCATCTTATAGATCCACATGATCCACAATCATCTTATAGATCCACATGATTTGGGGCTCATACGCCAGGTCCTTCCAACAAGTCTATTTGCTGCCCATAATGCCTCAATAGCAGTGCAGTCCAAGTTCGAATTCCAAGTTAGTTTTGTACCCAAGAATTCCCCCAGATATTTAACCTCCTTGGAAAGTTTAATAGCACATAAATTGTACCTTAATTGTGTTGTCTTCCTCTATGTAGCAAACGGAACTATAATAGTTTTGTAAGGGCTACTGGAAAGACTGTTCGGTTCAACAATTCATAATCCTTATATAAGTCAAAACTTGGAACCGGCTTCATCCGATGATGACTCTTCTGACGTTTCTGACTGTATTTCTAGAATCTTGAAAAGTTGCCTGAGCTGTTTGCAGCGGACAATGATATTGCGCATTAATTAAATGAACCAATACATAATTCGTATGTTGAAGGGCATTCATGGAATACTCTTAACCTTTTCTTCACTTCACATCCTCAAAAGTATAAAGTCAAAATACTTAAACCTTTCGGGAATTCGGATCACTGTACCATTTCCGCATCCTTTACATATTCCAAGAGCTTCAAAGCTTCTCCAAAACAGCTCCGAAACGCTAAATGATCCGACATAATGTCGGAGTACTCTTAACTACAGAGTACCATCTCTAAAAATAGAGAGACCATCATACAAAAAATGTGTAAGTGCGAAAGAGAAAGCAACAAAATCCACTCTCTGACAGAAAGTACTCACAGAGTACTCCGTCATTGTGAATTCAGATTAAATTTTTATAAACCAAAAGGCTCGTTGCGCTGAGCTAAACGAGTTTTACCAGATATTCAACTTGTTAAACCAGGCATGAAAAGAAACCAGAGCTAAAACCAGACATGCAAAAGAGAAGAGTCGGATCCAGATAGAAAGCATTCAGTAATTGGCTTTCGTACAAAAACACCAATACAATACAAATCTGCTAAGCAAAAAGCTAAGAACTGAGTGTTCCAAAGTATGTAGACGCGAAAAGTGTTCCAAAGTATGTAGACGCGAAAAGGATTTGTAAGAACAACTTCTTACAATAAGTGCTAAAGTTCTTTCCGCTTCTCGGGACAGTAACACTTTCTGGTAGTTCCTTAAAAGAGTAAAGGACGATCAATCATTTATTGTCCCTTTTGAAAAGCCTACCTCTTCGCAGAACTCTTTGCAAGGACTGGTAGAATTCCGGAAAGCATTCTACCAGTCCTTGACAGAGTATCGTATACTATTCCCAAGAGTTTCTTTCATGCTTGGGCTTTCAAATGGGTTCTTGCGGATCTCATCATAATTAAGTAGCCGGAGCCTTATGACATTTCTGAACTGGTACTGAAACAGTGCTCTTCAATGTCAGCACGTGCATTGGCCAGCCTTTTGAGCTCTTCTTACCAAGGAGGAGAGTCTTCCACGCATGCTGGAAGGTGGCTAATATACATACGACCCCCAAAAAGGCTGCGGCTACTAACCAGGAAATCTACCGCCCAATTTCAATTTGCTTTGCGCTCTTCAAGGTGATGGAGAGCGTGGTTAATAACCATCTTGTGAAGTATTTATAGGCTAATTTACTTTTAAATGATCATAAGTATGGTCGATCTACAGGAGACCTGTTAGCTTTCCATCCGAACGTTGGAGTCGTCCCCTCCACTATTTCAGTGAGAGTAAATTGGTTGATTTAGATATGTTCATAGCGTTCGATTGAGTGTGATACAGACCGCTCGCGTCAAAGCTTATTTCTTTTGGTGCCGGTAATAACTTCTCTCAATTCACTTCGAGTTTTCTCAAAGATTGGACTATTTGCGTTGTCTTACAATTAGATTAGGTCTCGTCAGACGAATGTCGAGGTTAGGAGCATAAGGCAAAATATGAATGACAACTCAACTAAGAAATTTCTAGTGGGTTTTTCCACTATTGATGTTTCCCACTATTAAGGTTTTTTAAAAATTAATTGTGCTTTTATTAATTGAATTTTTCCGAATTTCAGTTGGAAAATGCGTTATCTTCAAAATCTCCAAAATAAAATTATTCACCCCCAAAAACTTATTTAAAATAAAAAAAACAAATTTGTTGTTTTTTTTTATACAACTGCGTATTATTTTTTATGCGGCCCCCTTAACCAATATGTTTGTTCAAGTCTGGTCTAGTCATTCCTGCTGTGAACTTTGCAGGAGGGCTCAACAATGTCTAATTACCAAACAAAAAATAATATTGGCTGTTATTAATGATTAATTAAATAATAAAGGATACAAGTTAAATTATTATAATTAAGGTTTTCAATATAAATGCGTAGTAGACAAATATGAAATAAAGAATACCGTAAACAGTTTTTACGGTACAATTGATAGCAGGGACTTTAAACGAGACAGTTTTAGGATAATTTCAATATATTTCAAACCATTTTACTAGACAATTTTGACAACAATAAAATAAGAAGTTTTAAATAATTACCAAAATAAAACAATAAAGTATTTTGAGGTTTTATGTTCAAAAATTGCTATCTGTAGTGTTATAACATTGCAGATAGCAATTTTTGAATATAATCCCTGGATACGTATTACTTATCCATGATAGATTCTGATACATTCTAGCGATGTTCGTCTGTCCGTCTGTGGAAAGCGTCCAAACTAAAAAAGATACCCTCCTGAAGTGTAAAAATCATAATAAATCAATTTGACAACACTTTTGCTTGTTCGAATTACATATAGAATCTTTAAATTACAACTGATCTTTTTTGAAATACAATTGATCTTTATCGAATTACAATTGCTCTTTTTCGATTTACAATTAATCTTTTGCAAATTAAAATTGATCTTTTTCGAATTACAATACACCTTTTTTGAATTAAAATTAATCTTTTTCGAATTACAATTGATCTCTTACGAATTTCAAATAGAATCTTCGAATTACAACTGATATTTTTCGAATTACAATTGATCTCTTACGAATCACAGTTGATCTTTTTATACCCTCCACTTAGTGATAGAGGGTATATATAAGTTTGTCATTCCGTTTGTAACTCATCGAAATATCGGTCTGGGACCCCATAAAGTATATATATTCATGATGCCCGATCGATTTTAAGACATTCTAGGGATGTCCGTCTGTCCGTCTGTCTGTCTGTCTGTGGAAAATGCTCTCACGGGCAAAATATTGCACAGAGATCTCCCGAGAAGTTTGGTATTGCATTTAAGCGATATCGGTTCAGCGGTTCAAAAGTTATGAACGAAAATGTAAGCACACCTCAAAAATTTCAGTACATTCAACATAACCTAAAAATACAAAATGCTTTAATTCGGCTTCTAGTTGACATATGTGAACATAATTGAACACCAAATGGTATTTAAACAATAACGAACATATTTTTTGACAAAAAAAGAAAAAAATCGCTGATTTTTTTTTTAATTTTTTTAAAAGTAATTTCCTTTTAAATAAAGTTTTTTGCAATAATCTTTTTAAAATTGTGGAGGGTATCACTACATTCGGCAAGGCCGAATTTAACTTTTTTACTTGTTTGAATTACTATTGACCTTTTTATACCCTCCAGCTTAGCATACAAGGGAAGTCTCCCTGATGTCACCCTCCGATCTTCATGAAATTTGACTATGTTGTTAAGAACGAAAATTAATTTAACACGTATTTTTTTTAGCGGCATAAACTCATTTTTAGGGGGAGTCGATTTGTATGGGGGGAAATTGACCTTTTTCAGTTTTTTAGGATTTCCGCCTATTTAAACAAAATTAATATAGGCATGTGTGATATCAGATTTAAGGTATTAAAAATACCTATCTCGTGATGCTAACAACGGGCCAAAGAAGTTAATATTTTTCGACTTATTAACAAAAATGTCCTAAAATTTTGGTATTTTACTCAATATGACGAAAAGTTGTGCATGTGTGGGCACGTTCTTAGCACACGTAGATAGGTTTTCCAAAGACCTTTCATTTGGTATGTAACATGACTAGGTTTCTTTGCATAGTATAGGAGATAAACGAAAAAAACTGAAAAATGGCCTTGTCTTCCCCCCTCATTTTTACCCCCTAAATATGAATTTGGGCCGCGGGTGACACTAGGGAGACTTCCCTTGTTAGTGATAGAGGGTATATATAAGTTTGTCATTCCGTTTGTAACTCATCGAAATATCGGTCTAGGACCCCATAAAATATATATATTCATGATGCCCGATTGATTTTAAGACATTCTAGCGATGTCCGTCTGTCCGTCTGTCTGTCTGTGGAAAATGCTATCACGGACAAAATACTGCACAGAGATGACTAAAACTCAACATATTTATTGGAAGTTCTCCCGAGAAGTTTGGTATTGCATTTAAGCGATATCGGTTAAGCTGTTCAAAAGTTACGAACGAAAATGTAAAACATAACCTAAAAATACAAAATGCTTTAATTCGGCTTCTGGTTGACATATGTGAACATAATTGAACACCAAATGGTATTGAAACAAGTACGAACATATTTTTTGAGAAAAAAAAATCGCGGATTTTTTTTACCAAATTTTTTTTTCGCGGAAATTTTTTTTTTCAAATTTTTTTTTTTTTCCAAAGTAATTTCCTTTTAAATAAATTTTTTTGTAATAATCTTTTTGAAATTGTGGAGGGTATCACTACATTCGGCAAGGCCGAATTTAACTTGTTTGAGTTAAAATCTTTTTAATTACAATTGAACTTTTTCGAATTACAATTGATCTCTGACGAATTTCAATTAGAATCTTCGAATTATAACTGATATTTTTCGAATTACAATTGATCTCTTACGAATCACAGTTGATCTTTTTTGAATTACTATTGATCTTTTTATACTCTCCAGCTTATTGTTAGTAAAAGTTTTGTTGATTAAACATTTATTCAAAAATTTTTATTTATTTTTTATTCTTTTTTCCATTTTACTCCACAGTCTGCAAGTCCCTTGATATTAGAAATGATGCCTCAAGCTTTCGCCAACTGGAAAATTGTACCGTTATTGAAGGATTTTTACTGATTACACTTTTAAATGGAAATTCATTCGATGATTTTAATGAAACATATCCTCTCCTTACCGAAGTAACAGATTTTTTGATAGTCTATCAAGTTCATCACCTTAGGTCACTGGGAAAGATACTACCAAATTTAAGTATAATACGAGGACGTTTATTATTCGAAGGTTACGCCTTGGTGGTATATTCAAATTCACATCTTGAAGATTTAGGATTTACGAACTTGACAACAATATCAAAAGGTGGCGTAAAGATTGAAAAGAATGTAATGTTGTGTTTTGTAAAATCCATCGATTGGTCTCAGATTATGTTCAATAGTACGGATTTAATTATAGAGGTTAGTGTTTGAAATTAAGAAGTAATATTAACAATATTTATTTTTCAAAAAATAATTACACTTTTTTTTGTTTTAGGGTAATCGTGATACCGTAGAATGTCCTGCTTGTCCAGGTGATCAATATAATCTTAATGACGAACAAAAAAAAGCAGACAAAAATGAACTTGCCTGTAAGGAACGTAATGGTCATCGTTATTGTTGGAATAATAAATCATGTCAAAAATGTAAGTACTTAATTTTAGATCATGGAGTTACAATTTGTTGGCTGAATAAAATATTATGGGGCAACCCTATGTATATTAAAATGGCATTCCTTTACAATAAAAAAGGAAATACAAATTGTTAGAAACTTGGAGTTGGAGATATTAAACTAAGGCTGGATTACTCAATGCTCCGTTATAAAATAACTCTACGTTAAGTTTAACTTTTTCATACAAATTTTGACATAAGGCTCCGTTAAATCGGCAGTTAGCAGCTAACTTTTCATTGAACTTTTAGTTCAGCAACATGTTTTTAATTATATCAACAAAAATATTTGTTCCGTTAATAAAACTGCTTTTTTATTTTCAATTAAACGTGTCAATTAAAATATTTGTTAAAAACAAACAAAAAATACATTTTAAATACCACAAATTTTATTAAATTTTATTAACTCAACTCAAAACAGACTATCAAAAAATTAACAAAATATAAGTAAAAGAACTTAAGAATTATTGTTTCTCAATAACCGAAAAATTCGTAAACCGCGCTTTCTCTCGTTTTTCTAAAATTCTGAAACCCATTGATTTCGTTTTTAATTATATTTTGGTATATTAAGAAACTTTCTCGAAATAAACATAGTATAAGTTGATTATAAAAGTTAAAAAAAAAATGGCGCCCAAGCTGGGGCACGTTTACGAAACAGAAAATACAAAAACACACGCCAACTAAACCGCGTGCCAAATTCACGACAGCCATCAAAACGATTGGACATGTTATCAGCAAACATTGCATTCCGACTAACTTGAATGCGCTTAAATGGTGAAACAGTGCCCAAAGTAGGAATACCCACTTCCGAATTAATTGTAGAATATCTTTAAACAGAGTAAATTAAAAAAATTTACAGAAAATGTATTACCAGATAATTTTTTAATTAATGAGAAGAGACGGTCGTCATTCTAGAATAAAGTGTTTTTATAGCGGTACCACTGAAGCAACTGTCCGTTCTCGATCCGTCCGATATTTTTGTTGGAAGAAAAGATTAAGAACTTAAAACTAGCTTTATCAACAGCCTCACAATATATGAACGACGTAAGGCCACCTTCTCAGACTTCTTGCAATAACGGAATTTAAGGTTATCGGCGTCAAAATCAACTGTGTCACAAACTAGACCGCAGAATTTAGGAAGGAACTCGACATCTCTGTCATTGGTAGACGTATGCCTACGGTGCAGTATCCCAAAATTATTGGGGTCTACTCTACTTACATTCTCCCAGCAAGCCAAACATGTCAAGTATAAAGTGAAATCTCAGAATAAGGTCTTTAAAGCCCTCGCAGGTACCTCGTGGGGGAAAGAAAAAGGCATAATTGTAACAACATACAAGGCAATAGGACGCTCAATTCTCAACTATGTTGCCCTAGTTTGGACCCCATTCCTTATCCTGACACAGTGGAGAGATATTCAAAAAGCACAAAATCATGCGCTCAGAATCGCAACCGGGTGCGTACAAACGTGGAACGTGTGTCACACCTCCATGAGGAGACCAGTGTACTGCTAGTCGTGCAACACAATATGTTGCTTACTAAGCAGTTCCTATTGGTAAGCCACATGTCCAGTCAACCCAGTCATCAGATTTTGATGAAGGAGCCCCCAGTTCGAAGCATTCGCAAGGATTGCAGACATTGGAACGGTGACATCTTGAACGTAATCCCATCTCACGTTGACCAAGAGTCAATACCAAATGTTCTGAGTCGATTAGATAGCACGGCGGTTTTGGAAGCCATTAATAACTATGAGAGTAATCGAGCCTTAATCAACACCCGCCTGCGATTTCAGGAAGTGAAAAAAACTAGGATCTGGTTTGAGCAGTTATTTCAACCACTACCTAGCGAGGATAATTCCCGACAATTTAGACCGACGCCCAGCCTTTCACCTTTCCCCTCATGCTACTCAGCATCTCTTTAGCTGTCCCGATAGATTCACGGATTGAAAGAGGTCACAGGTCTTCTCCGGCTCCCCACCATCCAAGCCCAGTACACAAACTTTTACACTAAACTTATCATATTTTGATTTTTGTCAATAACCAACAAAAATATTTAAAACAATTTTAAATATATTAGTCCATTGGACTACAACAATATGTTATTTGTGTTGTTGTGAGGTAATAATCCATATTAGGGTTATTCATCACTTTGACGTGCCAACCATTATGTTCAAATTCTGATTAATTTTTATTAAAAAATATTTTCGTTGGTTATTGACAATCGTTGCCTTATTAGTATGGTACAATTTCTTCGTCTTTCTAATTCTCATTATCAATAGAGGCGAATATGTATTAATATTTTAGTTTGTGCACAAACGACTTGTCATTAGACTCGTTTGCTACTTTGTAGTAAATCGTTTCTATTTTTTGCTAAATAATCTTGACAATGGAATCTGACAAATTCCGAAACACTTGTCGATTAAGTCTTGCAAAAATGACCAACATAAATAAATTTAAAACAAAAAAAATGTTTTCTTGAAAATTATGTTATGAGAATATCATGGTTTTAATTAGTAAAGAAAATAATGACCTCGAGCCAGAATAAACATCCTCAAAATATAATATTTTAAAGGTCGAATAAAACAATTTTTTATTTTTTAATAAAAATTAATCAGAATCTAAACTTATCATATAATATATTTTTACAATCTACAGGAAAGAACACTTGTACCCAGCCCATCTGTTACCACAAACCCCCTCACATTCTTTTTTTAGTTTTAAGTGAAGCGAAACAATTTCAGATTCTTAAATAATATTTCTCTTTCTCTTCATTTCTAGTTTGTCCCAAGAGATGTAAAGGTAATTGTATTGATGAAAACACCTGTTGCAATGATTCCTGTCTTGGAGGTTGTTCACCAACTAATTTAAACGACTGCATTAGTTGTAGAAACTTGTCCATTTCCAACACAACCTGTAAGGATAGTTGTCCATTAAATACTTATAGCGTAAGTAACATATTCCTTAAATAACTTTTGCTACCGGATAATCTTTATTAAATTTAACAAAAACAAAACTCTACAGTATCTGGATCGTCGTTGTGTGACAGCTGAGACGTGTGTTAATGTTATTCAGTCAAAATATGAAAATAATCGACAGGAGACATTAGTGGCATACGATGGAAAATGTTCAACTGGCTGTCCGGAAGGTTATAATAAAAGTAACTTGACATGTATACGGTGTGGTGATAAGTGCACTAAAAAGTGTGAGGGAACTACCATAGATAGTGTAGCCAGAGCCAAAGAATTACATGGTTGTACGCATATTGTCGGTTCACCGTTGATTATAAATATTAAAAGAGGCGGACGTAAGTAACATGTATTTGAAATTCTCAAGTGCATTTTTTTTGTATTTTTACAAATTTGGCAAAAAAAAAATATAAAAGATTTGCACGGAATTTTAAATATTCTATAAGAAATTATGTAGGAATCGGCTAGTTTCATTTTAAAAAGAACAGATTAATTAATGGAGAACCTACTTATGTTAGTCAAAAATACTACAACCAGAGTGGATCTATTTCGGATTACAATTGATCTTTTTCGAATAACAATTACGAATTACAGTTAGGTTAGGTTAGGTTAGGTTGAGAGGTTGACGTTATGTCCACAAGACCAAATTCTGATCAATAGTGCTACCTCATGAAAAGGGGGTGTTGACGGGGGGAGGAAGGGATTGTGCTAGAGTGTTGGGCTTCTTTTCACATTAGTTTAAGTTCTTCCATCTTACTGTCCCATAGCATGACTGTTTAAGTCCACACATGTGTTTCATCGAACTTACTCAGCCTGATATATCTTAACATCTTTCACGGGCTGATCCCTCTAAGTTCCTGCACATTCTGAAAGAAATAAGAGCCAAAACAATTAAATCGAGTGCGAGATAGTGCAAGACACTGACAAAGATAATGGAGTGAATCTTCCACTGTCACTTCGTCCCCGCACCATCTGCACAACTCATCTTCAATTAATTTCAACATTTTCAAATAACCATTCAAGCCGGTATGGCCTGTAATTAGACCTACATACTTTCTTAGATCTGTTTTTTCTATATGTTTTTTCCATATGCACCAGGGATGGAAAATCGGAATTTTGAAATGGTACTGGAGCTCAACCAAAAAAGTACTTTTTCGCCCTCGACGGTACTAAAAAAAACAAGTAAGAAAGTTATTGTCGGTCAAGACCGACCATATGGTACCCTACACCAGTGTTTTCCGGAAAATGGGTCCCAAGCCCAAACATGGACCGTTTGGATCTGCCTTTTGTTAGATCTTTATTTAGTGTAAAAAACACACAGATAAAATTTTTGTGGAATTAGTTTATTTTTTCCCAATAGACCGATTTAACTGAATATCGGTCGAAATTTTTTTATGGGGGCCTAAGTCCAAAAATGGTCCAATTATATTCCGATTTGATAAGGTTACTAAAGTACACGCTTAACACCTAAAAATAAAATTTTTTATCAAATATTGACATTTTCATGAGTTTTGAGGGAATTATGTGAATATCGGGAGGGTGGTTTGTATGGGGTCTACCAGAAGGACTGACCCGATTCCTTTGAAATTTAGAATGATGATTCATGCAAACAAAATTTGATTACCTGTTAAATTTCAAAGCGATTAGAGTCATTTAAGCCTAATCCAAAGGCGGCGTTTGTATGGGGGATTCAACGGTACAATGGACTATTTTAAGTCTGAGCGCCATGGACTTGCCTAGAAAAAAATTTACTTATTTTTAGGCTTGTACAACCCACCCTCAACTCAATGGGGGATAGGTCTTAACATGGACCGATTTTCTCCAATTTCAATAGGCTTCGTCCTTAGGTCAAAAGATCGTGCTTAAACCGATAGATGGACAGACGGACGGACGGAAAGACGGACGGACAGACATCGCTAAATCGACTCAAAAGTAATTCTGAGTCGATCGGTATACTTGAAGGTAGGTCTAGAACCAATATTTCGGGTAGTTACAAATATCAGCACAAACTCATTATACCCTGTACCACAGAGTGGTGTAGGGTATAATTAAAGTTCAGTTTCTGTACGACAAACTCCGTTCGTCTGCGACAAATAAGAAGAAACTAGGCATATTTCAATAGAAAAGTTCTTAAAGTAAGGATATCCTTATTCATTTATTTATTTTTTAGAGAAAACTTCAATAAAGGTCGGTTAAAATCAAAAATATCATTTATATGAAGCTTTTAAAACATTTTTCCAATGAAAATCGGTCGATTTTCGGATTTTTTTTTTAGATTTGGTTGAAAAATGTATGAAATCGACTGGTATAGAAAAGGTACTAAATCAGTCGCGGGGGTACTACGGTATTTTTGAGAGTGAAAAAGTACTGAAAAAAGTACTAAAGTACTAACTTTTCCATCCCTGATATGCACGTCGATCTTAATTGCATTGGATGGTAGAATTGCGCCCATACGAGCTAGCTCGTCCGCTTTTTCATTTTCTAGAATATTTTTATGACCCGGAACCCAGCATAGTCTTAAAGATTGTTGTGCGATAAGAGCCTGAAGCTCTTGGCGACAATGGCTGACTACCTTAGGTCGTATATTCCTATTTCCCAATGCCCTTAGAGCTGCTTGACTATCAATGTATATAATGATCTAACTAGAGTAGATCTGTCTCATTGAAATGAGTCTAGCAGCCTCCGACACTGCATACAGTTCCCCCTGAAAAATATTACAGCCGACCTGGATCTATAAGCTATATTCGATTCCCTGTTTTTTTACAGTAGACTCCACTACCTGTTCCCTGTTGCATTTATCCATCAGTGAAGACCTCATTTTGATGTTCCCCCACAGGTGGATTTTCCCAGTATTCCTTAGATGATATTTCAGTTTGTACGCTCTCATCCCATACAGTATGTGGAGTCATATAGTCAGTCACACAGTTCTCATATCGATGATTTCGAATGAGTTTTGTGTGGCCATAGTCCAGCATCCCAGTCTTAGCTGTGTCCTTAGAGCGTATTCCTGGATGTATAGGTTCAAAGATGGCAAATCCAGAATCCTACACAGCGCATGTGTAGATGTCGTCCTGCGTGCTCCAGTAATACTCAAGGCAGCTACTCTATTCACCTTGTTCAGATAAGCAGCGTGTGTGAATTACAGTTGATCTTTCCTACTTATATACGATTGATCTTTTTAGAATTACAATTGATCTTTTTCTAATTACAATTGATCTGTTTCGAATTACAATTGATCTGTTTCGAATTACAATTGATATTTTTCGAATTACAATTGGAATTTTGGAATTACAAATAATCTTTTTTGAATAAAAATTTATCTATTTCCACTTACAATTGGTATTTTTCGAATTACACTTGATCTTTTTATACCCTCCACTTAGTGATAGAGGGTATATACAAGTTTCTCATTCCGTTTGTAACTCATCGAAATATCGATCTGGGACCCCATAACGTATATATATTCATGATGCCCGATCGATTTTAAGACATTCTAGCGATGTCCGTCTGTCTGTCTGTGGAAAATGCTGTCACGGACAAAATATTGCACAGAGATGACTGAAACTTAACTTATTTATTGGAAGTTCTCCCGAGAAGTATGGTATTGCATTTGAGCGATATCGGTTCAGCGGTTCAAAAGTTATGAACGAAAATCTAAGCACACCTCAAAAATTTCAGTACATTCAACATAACCTAAAAATACAAAATGCTTTAATTCGGCTTCTGGTTGACATATGTGAACATAATTGAACACTAAATGGTATTTAAACAAGTACGAACATATTTTTTGACAAAAAAAATCGCGGGTTTTTTTTTTAACAAAATTTTTTTTCGCGGAAATTTTTTTTTAACAAAAAAAATTTTTTCAAAAGTAATTTCCTTTTAAATAAAGTTTTTTGCAATAATCTTTTAGAAATTGTGGAGGGTATCACTACATTCGGCAAGGCCGAATTTAACTTTTTTACTTGTTTGAATTACAATTGATCTTTATCGAATTACAATTGATAATTTTAGAATTACAATTTATCTTTTTCGATTTACAATTGGAATTTTCGAATTACAAATGGAATTTTCAAATCACAAATGGAAAAATCGAATTACAAGTAGAATCTTCGAATTACAAATGGAATCTTTAAATTACAAGTAGAATCTTCGAACTACAATTTATATTTTTCGAATTATATCTTTAAATGGTGTTGTGTTATCAATTTTGGGACTCCGATCATAGAACCCGCCTAATTTCTCGTTTAGGAAATTAAGTAAATTTAAAAAATGTCTTTTCTTTTTAATTAAAACTATCCAATTCATAATTTTTTTTTGAATTTAACAGTTTTTTTTTTACATAATTTTTTATTAATAATTTCTTATTTAGTTGGTCATCTCATGGAAGATTTGGCTTATGGTTTATCATCGATTCAGGTCATTTCTACTGCTTTAAAAGTTCAAGGTACCTATGGCCTGTCGGACTTGAAATTTTTCACAAATTTACGTACCATAGAGGGTGAAGATCTTATTGAAGGCCAGTAAGTATTAAAGTATTAAGAATATCATTTATACAGCAGGTGCTTAAATTTCGCAAATTTTTCTACAGATACGCTTTTTATGTTTTGGAAAATACGGATATGGAGACCATATGGAATATCAATCAAACTGTACGAATATTAAAAGGCACTGTTTACTTTCATTTCAATCCAAAACTCTGTGTAGCAGAGATAAATGCCTTGCTGCCGATGGTAAATAATAAGAAAAGTTTTGATAAAACTGAAGTATCAGAAGATTCAAATGGTCAAAAGGGTTCATGTGAGTAAATGGCAAATTTATATAACTTTATTGACGTATAACTAAATTAAAACAACTTTAATTATCTAAAATATTTCCAGGTAATACGGCATTTCTTAATGTTACGGTAACTGGTGTCGGATCTGTTATTGGTGTTGTAAGAATCGAAAATCCCATGAAATACGAAGATGATCGTACATTTATTGGTTATCAATTCTTGCATATCGAAGATAATTATAAAAATGCCACAAAACATGGGTTTCGTCCATGTGAAGATGGGTAAGTCCGTCGGTGTTTAAAAAAAAAAATTTTAATTCAAATTTCATTTTTTTTTTTCAGCTGGGAAATCAGTGAACCTTCTAAAGAGACTACTAATGTATTCTCTAATCTAAAACCTTATACACAGTATGCTTTCTATGTTAAAACCTTAACTATTTCCACCGAACGTCGTAATGCCCAAAGTCCCATAAAATATTTTAAAACTAAATCAGATAGACCGAAAACTGTTAATAAGGTGCAGGCCTATGCCAATACCAGTTATAATATTGTCATTAATTGGCTACCACCTTTGACGGCCAATGGAAAACTAATTAAGTACAAAGTACGAGCAATATATGATAAACGTATACAACGAATAGATTCACGAAACTATTGCAAGGATCGTAAGTAAAAAATATGAATTATTTAAAATTTTACAAGAGATAAAACTTTAGGTTATGTCGTCATTTTGGAGAGGACACACAAAAAATTTTAGAGAAAAAAAATTAATTAAAAATTTTAAAAAGTTCAATTTTGTTTTAATAATTTTTTTAATTGATATAATTACATTTTTTAATTGATTTCGAAAATTTCAGTGAATTGAGAATAATTGCACTTTGCGATATTAAACTTTTACAAATTGTAGTAATTATTACTATCACTTTCGTGATAGGTGCAATATCAATTAAAAAAGTAATTGATATGATCATTTTAGTGATTGAAACTCATTTTCATTTTTTTTGCGTGTACGCTGTTATATTACAAAAAAAATACATACATAGCTATAATTTGGGGAAAAAAATGTCCTCCAAAATAGTTTACTTAAATATCGAAAAATTTTCCAACTATGAGGAAAAAACTTTAGTTCATAGTTTTCTTAAAATGGAGTTCTCTCATATCATACATGGGAATTTTTAATTTGCATTGAATTTTCATTGGCATTTGTTGGAACTAATGGCAATGCCAAAAAAGCGTTCATTATTTGTACTAATGCCAATGTAACGGCACAAATGCCTAAAAAAACTATTTACAATTGATAAAAAAAAATTTTTTACAATAAAAATATTTTTTTTTAAAAACTTAAAATGGCGATATCTCGAAAACTAAGCCAGATAGAGCAAAATGGAGGCCATTTTTGGTTTTTTGGATCATCGCAGTTTCTCGGGTCCTCTTCACATGTGTAGACCCCAGTGGGTCCTAACTTTGAATTCAAAAAAATTTTGGATTCCCGAAAATTTATAAATACTCATATCTCTGTATATATTGCCGACACTACAAAAAGTCCAAAAGCATTTTTGTAGCTCGAAAACCCTCAGAGCAATTGTTTTTTAGTTATTCAAAGTTCAAAGTTTTGGATGAAACAGCCATAAAAAATGGCTGTTTTTTCCTACGTTCAAGAAATTTTTTAAAAAAGTCTCAAATTTTCATTCCGCCAACCCTTTTGTAGAGCTTAAGACAATCTTTCATTTAAAACTAATTCGAGCCAAATCCGATCATTTTAAGCCGTGGCGCCCATTGATCAAAGTTTTGGCTTTTTAGAAACTTTTTACCAAAAACCATAAACTTTGATCGAAGGGTGCCACGGGTGAAAATGATCGGATTTGGCTCCAATTAAGCTTAAATGAAAGATTGCATAAAGCTCTATAAAAGGGTTAAAATAAAGAAAATTTTACAGTTTTTTTAAAAAAAATTCTTTAACGTAGGATAAAACCCCATTTTGCAATTTTTTGACAAATTTTAAATGGCGATATCTCGAAAACTGTTCGACCGATTTTATAAATTTTTTGATATTCGTATTCAGCATGCTAAAATTAATAAAAATAATGTATCGCAAGATATTTTTTTTTTATTTTTTCATTTTCAAAAATCCAAAATTTTGGTGGAAATTTTCCAAAAATCCAAAACTTTAATCGAAGGGCGCCACGGGTTAAAATGATCGAATTTGGCTCAAATTATTTTTAAATGAAAGATTGTCTCAAGTTCTATAAAAGGGTCGGCGGAATGAAATTTTGAGACTTTTTTAAAAAAATTCTTGAACGTAGGAAAAAACCGCCATTTTTTGCATATTTCAAATAGCGATATCTCGAAAACTGTCGACCGATTTTAATTTTTTTTTATATTCGTGCTCAGCACATCAAAATTAAATTAAAATGAAAAGATATGTATATTTTTTTTATTTATTTTTTTTTTTAATTTTTCAAAAATCCAAAACTTTGACCGCCGGGCCTCAAATTGGTACCACATGAGGTTTAGGCCTAGTAGAATAAAAAAATGCCCGGACTTTGAAAATCAGAGAAGAAAAAATTTTGCTATACAGAAAAATGCCAGTCTAATGTCTCATATATGGAAAAAATTCTTATCTCCTAAAAAATTGCTGTAAATTGGCTCTTATAACACTTTATCAATATTTTTTTTTCTTATACAGCTCTAAAGGAGATAAGCAAACCTGAAATTCCAATAACAAAACCACCTATAACTGAAAAACCTCCAGTACTTCCACCAAATTGTAAGTGCTCTAAACGAGACCCATATGACGATGATGATATTGATGCTACCATACATGCCGGCATAGAGTTTGAAAATACCTTGCAGAATTTTGTCTATGTAAAGTAAGTACCGTTAGAAATAACCGCGCAGATAAATGCATACTCAATTACTTACATTGTTTTTATTGTTTGTCATATAATTACAGGAGAGAAAATAAATCAAACCAAAGCAAACAGGAAGCCAATTGGAATGATTATCCCGAAGAAGAAAGCAATAGCATTGGTAGAAATCGACGAGCCCTTAATGCTGATGTTGAAGATTATGACAGTTTTTTACTACGGCATATACGCGATATTCGAACTGAAAGCAATGCTATACCAACGTCTACGACATTCCCACCCACTTATGTTACCAGTACCGTTGATCCTCATTTAGATAATGGAGCACCTTTGTATAACGAAAGTCGTATGGATGTTACGGGAACATATTATGAAGTTTTTCTTGAGGAAGTTAATGCTTCAACAACCGAATTTGTTTTTAGCAAATTAAAACATTTTTCTTGGTATATGTTGGGTATAGAAGCATGTAGAGAACCAGAACCGGGAAATGATACAAATCCTTGCAGTTTGGAAGTAAAGACCTATGTACGGACTCTAAAATTAGGTATGTTAATATTTGTTGTAACAATACCACAACATAAAACTATATGGTTTAACCGTTTTGGTTTGTTTTTTTTTTTTTAAATTTCAGACGATGTTGATAGAGTAGATCACCTTAGGGCCACAATCGAAGCAACAAATACTACACGCAGTAATATTCGTCTCTTCTGGGATCGCCCACTAAAACCAAATGGAGCCGTTGTATCTTATACAATTTTCTATCAGATAGTAAATGTTGTAGATGGTGTTGAAGAAAAGAAATGTATAAGAGAGGTGGATTATATTGAAATGGATTACCAGCACAATGGTTATCTTCTAACTGGTTTGAGTCCTGGTAATTATAGCATAAAAATACGAGCCAACACATTGGCGGGAGAGGGAAAAGACTCAGTAACTATTTACAAGGAAATACCGGTAAGCATAAAAATTATAATTTACTAGATGAAGGGCCCGGAGTTGCCCGGGTCGACTTCGATATGAGTATCTTGATAGCTTCTTCCCAGTGCCACCTATCGGGTCCGTAATAGTACATAATTTTCTCATGACGACACATATATACATTCAGGTGTCGTAAAATTTCACTGAAATGAGGAATTTTGTTAATAACTAAGTTTTCTGATAAAATTTGGATCCTGTAGATGGCGCTGGGATCTACAGGGACCAAATTTTATCAGAAAACGTATTTTTGTTTAATAAATATGTCATGTGAATTTGAGCCAACTTGTGCCATAAATTAGAATTAAAGCGCCACCACCTATCAATTTCAAATTCATCAGGAACAGCGCCACCTATCGAATTTAAATTTAAGAGACCTGGCGCCAGACTAAACTAATATATTGTCCAAGTTTGGTATCAATCGGTCCAGCGGTTCTTGAGTTTTAGTAACACGTATCCGACACAAACGTTTTTATATATTAAGATAATTCCCGCCTCGGTTATTACTGCCTTTGGTAAAAATTTCATTAAAATCGGTTCAGCCGTTTATGCGCGATTACAGAACATGCAGAAATAACGTTCAATAAAATGAAAAGGGGCGTGGCATTTTACGCTCCTTTGTCCGATTGCTCTCATTTATAACCTATAGTGCCCGCCTCAGTTATTACTATCTGTGATAAAGATTTTATAAAAATCTGTTCAGCCCTTTATGCGTGATTAAGGAACAGGCGCAAATACCGTTCAATAAAATAAAAAGGGGTGTGGCATTTTAAGCCCCATTGTCTGATCGCTATATTTTATGGCCTACAGTTCTCGACTCGGTTGATAGATCTGTGGTGAAAATTCCAATGAAATCGGTAGAGCCGTTTAAGAGTGATTGTGGAAAAGGCAGAAATAACGTTTAATAAAACAAAAAAGGTCGTGGCATTTTGCGCCCCTTTGTCCGATCGTCCTCTTTAATTACCAATAGTTTACGCCTCGGTTAGTACTATCTGTTGAACATTAAAATCGGTTCTGCCGTTTAAGTGTGATTGTGGAAAAGACAAAAATTACTTTCAACGTAATACAAAGAGGCGTGGCATTTGACTCCCCGTTTTTTTGATCGCCCTCTTTTGTGGGTCATAGTTTCCGCCTCGGTTAGTACTATCTGTGTTAAAAATTTCATTAAAATCGGTTCAGCCGTTTACGCGTTATTACGGAAAAGGCAGAATAACGTTTCATAAAAAGGGGCGTGGCATTTTACGCCTCTTTGTCCGATCGCTTTCTCGTATGGCCTATAGTTCCCGCCTTGGTTAGTATTATCTGTTATAAAAATTTCATGAAAATCGGTTCAGCCGTTCTCCCCTGATTGCGGAACAGACAGACAGACAAACCAACACTCAGATTTATAATATTAATAGGGATACACTCAACCAAAAATCATTATATTCTCAAAGAAAATCTTAGTAAATTCAACAGAATTTATTACATGATTAGAGTTCTGAATTTTTTGAACGACACCAAATCACAAATTTAAAAAAAAAATTTCCAGTATTTATGCATAAAATATTTTTACATATTCGCGATGTTCGTATTTCCGTCTGTCTGTTGAAATAGCGATCACGGCCAAAATATTACACCGAAATGGCTGAAACTTAACATATTTACTTGATGTTGCCTCGAGCAGTTTGATATTGCATTTGAGCGTAATTGTTTCAGCGGTTCAAAAGTTAGAAACAAAAATATAAGGACACCCGCACAATTTTAATGCATTTCACATAACCAAAATATACAAAAAGCTTTAATTCAGCTGCTGGTTGACACATGTGATCAGAATTGGACCCAAATGGTACTTAAACAAGCACAAAACATATTTGTTTACAAAAAAAAAAAAAATATATCGCAGGATTTTTTTTTTTTTTCAAAAAAAAAAAATTTCTGAAACTTCTTTTACAAATATGTTTAACAAAATTTGTTCACAAAAATTCTTTGCTAAGAATTTTTTTTTGAATAACATTGTGGTATCCATACATTCGGCAACGCCGAATTTAAATTTTTTACTAGTTTGAATTTCGATTGATGGGGCATGTCACAGACTCAATTCCGTTCGGAAGTGGAATTAGTGGTTTACTCGTAAAACGCCAAGCAAATATTTTTTTTCGGAATGAAACCACTTTTATGCCAATCAGTTCCACTTTGATTTTTGAAAGTGATTTTATTCCAAAAAAAATAACATTTGTTTTGCGTTTTACGAGCAAACCACTTTTTTCAAATCCGAACGGAATTGAGTCTGTCACATGCCCCGATATTTGAAATTTCAAATGGATTCTAAAAAAATACATCCGTAATTTTACTAAAATTTTTTGTTAAATTAACCTTTTTTTCTTATAGCCTATCACTCTGCCACCTAGTGTTATCGCTGGTATAACTCTTGGAGTAATTGCCGTTATACTAATTATAGGTGTAGCTATATATTATGTATACCACAAGAGACTTCGCCCTCCATCCGATTTGAAAATATTTCCATCGGTTAATCCTCATTATATTAGTTTGCAATACATACCCGACGAATGGGAAGTGGCTCGTGATAGAGTTCTTCAATTGAACCCATTGGGTCAAGGGTCATTTGGTATGGTATACGAGGGCATATTAAAGGGTTACAATAATAGCAATGAAGATACTCCCTGTGCTATTAAGACGGTTAATGAAAATGCCACCGATCGTGAACGCATGAACTTTTTGAATGAAGCCTGTGTTATGAAACAATTTGATACATTTCATGTGGTACGTTTGTTGGGTGTTTGCTCGCGAGGCCAACCAGCTTTAGTCGTAATGGAACTAATGAAACATGGCGATTTAAAATCATATCTACGAGCTCATCGTCCCGACGAAAGAGATGAAAATGGTATACCGATACTAAATCGTGGGGGTGTACCAACTCAACCGCCACCGCTAAGCCGTATTTATCAGATGGCTATTGAAATAGCTGATGGTATGGGTTATTTGGCTGCCAAAAAATTCGTACATCGCGATTTGGCCGCTAGAAATTGTATGGTTGCTGCTGATTTAACAGTAAAAATTGGTGATTTCGGTATGACAAGAGATATTTATGAAAATGATTATTATCGTAAAGGCACCAAAGGTTTATTGCCAGTACGCTGGATGCCTCCAGAGAGTTTAAGAGATGGTGTTTATTCTACAGCCAGTGATGTATTCAGTTATGGTGTAGTACTGTGGGAAATGGCAACATTAGCATCACAACCATATCAGGTAAGAAAGTTATCAACACTTTTTTTTATTAATTTCAGATTTTTCCAATCCTAACATTGAAAGGGAATTTTAATTTTTAAAACAGGATTTCCATTAATTTATATTTTTTATTTTTCTCACAATTTTCATTTATTCTTTACAGGGTTTTTCCAACGATCAAGTTTTAAGATATGTTATTGATGGTGGTGTCATGGAGCGTCCTGAAAATTGTCCAGACAAATTATACATGTTAATGCAAAAATGCTGGCATCATAGGCCAACGGCTCGTCCAACATTTATGGAAATCATACGTTATCTATTAGATTTGGCTTCACCTCATTTCCGTGATGTATCTTTTTATCATTCAGAAGAGGGTCAGCAAATACTTGCTAAGGAAATTGCTGGTAAGAACTAAAGATTTTTATTGTAATAATTTAAAAAAGTTACGTGAGGGATTTTTTTTTAATTAAAAAGGCTAAAAATTATATTTCATATTTTTGGAAAAAAAGTGTTGGCCCCAGGTTGGGCGCCAATTTTTGAGCTAGAAATCAAATTCGTGTATTTTCAAGACGAACAAATTGTTTGCTTTCTTTGGGTGCCAAATAAAAGACTTGTGTTATAATAATTTTATTTTCCTACTTTTTTGGCCCCAAGTTGGGCGCCAACTTGGCGCCCAAGACTCGTGTTTTTGATCTTCAAATCAAAATCAAGTATTTTCAAGAACAAAAACTCGTTGAACCTGCGTTGGGCGTCAATCAAAAGGCCTGTGTTTTTGAGTTTAAAAATGATAATAACAACTTTATCGTCTTTTTAATTTTTTCCAATTCCAAGACACAAGTATTTTAGTTATCATAAATTTTTATTTTCATCTCAAGAATTATAATTTTTACATGGTACTTAAATGATAATTTGTATACCTTCGACTTAGTTGTAGAGGGTATAAATATAGTCAGTACATGTACTAATTTAATCAGTACATGTACTGATTTTTGGTAACGTGTACTGATAAAAAAACGATTTACTGATGCTAATGATTTTTGAACATTTCAACATAAAAAATAGTTTTATTCGAAAATTCTATACAAAAACTTGAGTTTCCATAAAATAAGTCGTCAAAGAAGTTTTGTATAACTTAAATCTGACAATGAGATAATTTCTAATGATCTAAGAGTTTGCGAGTCAAGAGGTTCCTAAACTTAAAATGTACCTGAGCATGATGTTATTTTGATCTTCACAAATTTTTATAAAAGAGCGTTGTCTACTACGACAAGTTCACAGGATGATGGATTTTGATATTTTTGGAAAGAAAATGTAATTGCATGAATCCAAATGATTCTGAGATGTTCGATGAGGTAATTTCATTAGAATTTATTAGAAAAAACACTCAGAAAAACACTCGTGCCAATTTTCAGGAGTCTAGCTCTTTTATTTTGGACTGTATCGTGCTTTATACAGACGCACGGACAGACATTCATAGAATGACTTATAATCGATCATAGATCAATAATATATATACTTTATGGGGTCCCCGACCGATATTTCTATGCGTTACAAACGGAATGATAAAGTGAGTATACCCCCATACTGTGGTTGGAGGGTATAAAAATAAGCATGTGTTAATTACCTGAAAAGTTTTCAAAAATAAGAGTTGTCAGAACTTAAGGAAAAATGTCCTCAAAATCTGGGGGATTTTTTTTATTCTCAAAACATGTGGGTTTTTGTTATTTTTTCTACACTGAAACGATTTTGTTGGTAAAACATCCAAATAAAGTAATACATGCAGTAAAAGTCAACTAAATTTTCTGCAAAATAACGACAGCAGCTTATGAAAGTTGTTTTTAACAGTTGTTTTAATGAAATACTAATTAATAGTGTCGGACCGAACAGTTCGGCCAAAAAACAGTATTGGCCAAAAATCAATATTTGCAAGCATTTTTAACAGCTTTTTCTGATGGCCGTTTGTTTGTTTAGGCCAGAGCTTCTCACTAACTTTTGCTTTGCGACCCCTTTTCAATTCTTAAAATTTTTCGCGACATAAAAAAAAAATTATTAACTTGAACTTTACTCTCAGTTTTTAAAAAAACCTAAAGTAATGGAAAAATTTGCAAACCAAATTCAAAAGCAGCATTGAAAGATTAATCGAAACCGAGTGGTCAGATCCGAACGCCTACCAAAAATTTCACGTAAAAAGCTTCTAAAAAATAAAAAAACACAATTTTTGTAAACTTTGACATCAATTTCCTAAAATATTGGAAGCCAGGTCCCGAACTACGGCTTTTTATATCGAAACTTACTATCGTCATCCATTTTTTATTTCCGAAAATGAAAAAAAAACAGTTTAACCTGATCAGAAATAAAGACATGTTTACCAAGTAAGTATTTTAAGTCCAATTTGGAGTAATGTTCTTTTTTCAAAATTATGTTCCAATGTTTGCTAATGATCGAAATTTTATTCGATCACGAATCCGTTATTTGGATCCAGATTACGAATCAGCATTAAAAAATAAGTCGAAAAAAGTGTTCAGATCCCAGACGCATTTAAAAATTTCACAAAGAAAGCTCTTAAAAATAAACGATAATACGTTTTGTGAACTTTGCTTTTAGTTTTCTCAAAAACCTAACGTTCTAGAAAAATTTTGAACCCAGATTCAGAATCAGCATCGGAGTTAAGTTAATAGAAAACGAACTGTCAGATCACAGACTCAGCCAAAAAACATTACAAATCAGTGATGTGCATCCCGGGAAATTAACAACTGCATAGGGACCTTAAGTGATGGAAATATTACATTTCTTTAATAAAAGTATTTGTATTACACAACAATAAAAAAATGTGTTTTAAATTTACCAAAATTTAGGATTTTAATAAAATTGTTCGCGACCCCCCTGAAACTCTTCCGCGACCCCCTAGGGGGCCGCGACCCACCGTTTGAGAACCATTGGTTTAGGCGATAGAAGACTATTCTAACTTTCAAATTTAATGGCGAGGACGAACTTAAGCACCAATTTAGATGTTCGGTAACCGAACGTTCGGCCATATTGAAAAAATTTCGGTTACCGAACTTCGAAATTGCGGCTTAACTTCGTGCTCGTTATTAAATTTTACACTCAGAATCGTCTTCCATCGCGTCAACAATCCTACCCCATATAAAAAAAGTTGTTGAAAGTACTTCCTTATACCAAATTTTTGATTAAATGACGTTTTTTGACCGAACTGTTCGGTCGGACACTACTAATTAACTCCAAGTTTGTTAGCTTAACCAAAATTTTTTAAGTGTCAGTGTTATTCCATAGGAAAAACGTACTGTTTTGAGTTCAGAAAAAATGGTTACCCTATATATATCAGTTTGTTATTCAGGTTGTAACCGGTCGAATTTGATCTACACCATTTACATTGTAGTTCGTAAAAGATCAATTGTAATTCGATGATTCTACTTGTAATTCGAAGATTCCATTTGTAAATCGAAAATTTCATTTGTAATTTGAAGTTTCTACTTGTAATTCGAAGGTTCTATTTGTAATTCAAAGATTCGTTTTGTAATTCGAAGATTCTATTTGAAATTCGAAAAATATCAATGGAAATTCAGTTGATATTTTTCGAATTGCAATTGGAATCTTCGAATTACCATTGGAATCTTCGAATTACACATAGAATCTTCGAATTACAAGTAGAAACTTGGAATTACAAATGGAATCTTTGAATTACAAATCGAATCTTCGAATTACAAATGCAATCATCGAATTACAAGTAGAATCTTCGAATTACAATTGATCTTTTACGAATTACATCTGTAAATGGTGTAGCGATATCCATCTGTCTGTTGAGATGGCAATCACCGACAAAATACGACTCAGAGATGACTATAACATATATAACATATATACTTGTTAATGCTTCGAACAGTTAAGAATTGCATTTGAGTGATATCGGTTCAAACGTTATAAACGAGTATACAAACGAAAAAACATTGACCCCACGTTGGACACCAATGGGAAGACCTTTCTTTATTAGTTTTAAGTCTAAAAACGACAGCAAGTATGTCCAAGAAAGAATAAAAACGTTAGCCCTACGTTGGGCGCCAAGTTTAAGATGTGTGTATTTGATTTACAAAATTTTAATAATTTTATTTCTCTTTTACTATTTTCAAATTTCAAGATAAAAGTATTTCAATTAACTCAAAATTTTATTTCATTTAAAAAAATATTTCTTTTTACATGTAATTTTAATAATTTTTTATGATTATTTTCAGAACGAAATCAACGTTCGGGTGATGTATTTCATGATCATGAAAATGAAATGGAAGATGTTACGACACCTTTAAGACTAGAAGAATATAATCGTTATAAATTGAATATGGATAACAATTCTTCTATAGAACATCGTGGTGACTCATCAATGGTTATAGATGATGATGCTCCTCACTCACCATACAGGTAAGTTTTTTGATCGAAGATAATACAAAAATGTGAATACTTATCAAATTAAGTAGCAAACATAGTTTAAAGGAGATTTGTTATGACCTTAAAAAATAAAATAGTTCCAATTAGATGTTAATCGACTTCAAATACATTTTAGCTAGTTTATATGTGAACTATACCAAACTTTACACCTTATGAATTTTTAGTTTCTTTGGAGGAATGTCTTTAAGACAGCAATCGTTTACCACATTTTCCCCCAATCTGGGCCTATAAGCTAATTCTTAGAATTGTTTCAACTTCATATTTATATGAATTTTCAGGCGAATCTCTCAATTATAATTTAACAACTTAACTTTTTTTATTTTATTGATTGTTCCTAATTGGAAAATTTGAAAATCTAAAGAAAACCTTTGCGTGAAAGGAGTTTACAAAAAAGTGTAATTTATTATCTACATATTTGTATATTGTTTTATTATTATTACAGCATTACAGGATCACCAATGGCAGTTAGTAGTACACCAGACGAACAGTTACGTAATAGTTTTAATATGCCACGTATTATGAATCCACACAATCTGCTTAACTCTGCGCCATCCACTTCTGGTGGTCTTAGGAAATCAGGTCCCACATCTAGTCATCATCTTATATCACATCCGCATACACATCCCTATCATCGCAATCTATATCAGCCAACACGTTATACTCAGCAACAACATGCCCGAAGACATCTCTCTGAGGACGCTGATGCATATGTCCAACCGGACTTTGAGCCAAGCGAACAAATGGGAAATAAACGAGACTCAGATGAGCAAGAATATGAGAAGTATGATCCCAGTCCTAACTATAGTGAACAAGTTCCGGGTAATGTTCACGATGATGATGACGACGAAGATATGGGTGTTCATTCAACAGCCGGACAAAATTTACTAGCTCGTCCTAAGCCACGTCAAACGCGTCAAACTACAATAATGCCATTGTCGAGTTCAATGCCCGATGATGTTATAGGGCAACAGGCTGCATCTTCACTACATCCTTCCACGGCTTCGGCCGCCTCATCAAATGCTTCCTCTAAAACGGGAACAGGAAAATATCTAAATAGTTTAATGCCTGCCAAACTACGTAATATACGTACGATATTCAATCATAAACGTTCTGGAAGTAATGCCAGCTATAAAAGCACAAGTTCCAATCCAAATAGTATAACGGGCGGCGGTGGTGCTGGAGGTAGTAGTAACAACTTAACGAGGGGAGGACGTGGTAAAAGTATGAGCGGTCAAAATCTGGGTACAATTGAAAGTGGAGGTAGTGGTAGTGCTGGTAGCTATTGTGCTAATCCTCGTTTCTTTACACCCAATAGTGGCTCAAGTGCTAGCGAAAATCCAAACTATAAAAGACTGGACGATTATGGTGGTAGCAGTGGTGGTGATACTCTTACAAATAAACCAAAACTCTCCATGAGCTCAAATCCAAACTATCAGGTATTAGATGAATCACTCAATACAACAGGTGGATCATCCTCTAACAATCCCGTGATAGGTTCATTACACACCAGCGAAAATCCCAACTACCAAATAATGCAAGCACCAGGTTCATTACATACCAGCGAAAATCCCAACTATCAAATAATGCAAGCACCAGCTGCCGCTACCGTTGCTGCTTCCGCTGCCACCACAACGCCAATAACGGAAAATGTAGAATCATATGTTATGATGAATGAGCCAAACAAACAAAAAAATAAAGTTCCAGATATGAGTGGTGTAATTTGCATAAGCAATAATCCTAATTATCAAATGATGGGTCCACTACCACCATCACATTTTTTAGCCGCACCATCATCAAAGACAGTATTACCACAGCTAACCGTGCCCTTAAGTCGAACTGCTGGTAGCAATCTTTTCAGCAAATCTTCCTCATCCTCTTCAGCGGCTTCTACTTCGTCGAGTCATGAATCTGAAGAAGAAGACGACGAAGATATACCAACTAGTAAGCGGGGTATTAAATCAGATCGAATACCACTGAGCAGGCGCAGCAGTAATGATCGTAGCCAAAAGAAGAAACTTCAACAAAATAATCGCAGTCGTAGCCAAAGCAGTAGTAGTGGAAAAAGTAGTAGCAATACAACAACTACAACATCACAGCAACAATCGAAAACGACGCCATCATCAACATTAACCCTAAAAGAGAAATGGTGGAAGGAACAACCATCATCACAGCAGTCGCAACAGCAACAACCTCCTCCTAATGGTTTTGTGGGCCGTGAAGCATCGTAAGCTAAATGCAGAGCGAAAAAAAGAGAACATGAAATTTATCTACTATGACTGAGTTGGTTGAATATACAACTGCGTTTGTAAATACTATCAATAATTAATTAAATAATTAACAATTAACAATTAATATTCATATTTATTTAATGTATATAAGTGCATATATATAAAAACTAAAATATTTTAGTGCATAATTATTATTATTATTATTTTGTATAACAAATTTAAATGTTTATATAGAAATATTTATTATAAGAGAATTCAAGTGGAAACTCCATCCACACATTTTATATACGCTTAAAATTAGTAAATATACAGTTATAAGTAGTAATACGTTTATGAATTGGCAAAATAACAGAAAAATAATAATTATAACATTTATCTACTTAATTTTTCTATTGTAATTTTAAAAAATATTTCATTATTAAAAATTGATAAAAACAAAAATAGTTCAATTAAATTTTTGAATTGAAAATTAAAAAAAAAAAAATCTTTAGCTGCATTTTTTAAAACATTAGAGCAATTTTGGGGATAATTTAGGCTGGTTCATCCTGTAATCATTCGCTCTCAAGTTAATGAGAGGGACATAAATACACTCAGAAAATTATGTAAGTTACTACATGTCAGTTATTTGTATATTTTACAGTAGTAAGTTGTTTTCAACTTCAAAGTCTGTTGTTTTTGTATGAAAAATATCAAACAACTATTTCTGTTAGTTATTTCAAGTCCTTTTTTTGAACAACTAACAAAAAAGTACTGTAATGTAGTAACAGTTATTTAAAGTAGTTAATTTTATTTTTTTTTTATCTGAAAAATTTTCAAAGTTTTTTTTCCAAAAAAAAAAAATAAAATTAATTTTTGTTTTTTTAAATTTTCACAATTTAAAAAAAAAAGAAAACAAAAAAAAACTTGGAAAAAATTTAGTCTTCAAATTTTTTTCTGAAAAATTTTTTGAAAAAAATTAATTATATATTGATTATTTTATTTTTACTACATTTTAGTTGTTTTTACTACAAATGTAAGTAGTTTTTACTACATAAGTCAGTTGTTTTTTGTTAGTTAAAGTAACTAACATTGTTAGTTGATTTAACTGAAAAAGTAGTTGACCCCAAAACAACTTACAAAGTAGTTATTTTAACTGACATTTTCAGTTAATTTTACTAACATAATTTTTTGAGTGTAGTAATAAAACTTTATGACTTCGTTTGAATCAGTTATGGCGAAGTCAGTAGTGTAGTAATTTTTCATTATTTAAAATACCGAAGTAACCCTAAAAACTTTTTCATATCAAAGCATGTTGAATAAAATTGGAAGTGCTTTCCACAAAATCGAAAAAAAATTTCAAAATTTTCAGATTTTCATAAGAATAATGCTACAAAAACCCAAACCTTAGGAAATTATACTTTTTCCTAGCAGAAGTTTCCTCTGTCATTGGCGGACATTTGTGAAATATTTGGATGTGTCTAGGACCCGACGATATGTTTTCGATTAACCTTTTGATGCTGATTCCTAATCTAGTTTCCAAATTCTTTCATCCTGTCAGGTTTTTGAGAAAATTGAGGTCAAAGTTTACAAAAAAACGTGTTTTTGAACATTTTAGAGATCATTTTTTGTGAAATTTTTACATAGGTCTGGAACCCGACCACTTTTTTCGATTAATCTTTTGCCTCTGATTTCGAATTTGGTTTTAAAATTTGAATTTTGAGGTCAAATTGAGAAAATTGAGGTCATAGCACAAAAAAAAACGTTATTTTGGGCTATTTTTTGTTTTATATTTGGATGCGTTTTTGATTTTATTTAGAAACCTTAGATTCTGAAACAGTTTTAGAAAATGATGCACTATTTTCGATTAACCTTACAATAATTTCTAATCAGGTTTTCAAATTTTTCCATTATGTCCTGTTTTTGAAAAAATTGAGGTCAAAGTATACAAAGAAATGTGTTTTCGGCATTTTTTTAGAAAGCGTTTTTGTGTAATTTTTTACATGCGTCTAGAACCTGACTACTAAATACCAAATTTTTCCTTCCTGTCGGGTTTTTTTTTGAGAAAATTGAGGTCAAAGTTCACAAAAAAGTAGTTTTTAGACATTTTAGCGAGCTTTTTTTTGATTAACCTTTCCTGATGCCTCACTCACAGGTTTTTAAGAAAATTAAGGTCAAAGATCATAAAAAACGTGTTTTTGTGCTATTTTTGTACTATTTTTGGATGCGTTGTTGGCTATATATATAAACCTCAGATTCTGATACAGTTTTAGAAAATGATTCACTACTTTCGTTTAACCTTTCGATGCTGATGCCAAATTTGGTTTTCAAATTTTTCCATCACGTCAGGTTTTTTAGGTCAAAGTTCACCAACAAAACGTGTTTTTGTGCATTTTTCAGAGCTTTTTTTTGTGATATTATTAGATGCGTTGTTAGATTTATATACAAAACTTAGATCTTGAAAGAGTTTTAGAAATGATGCATTAACAACACTGGCTTACATTAAAAATGCTTCTGGAATCTGACTACTTAGTTTAGATTAAACTTTCGATGCTAATTTTAATTCTGGTTTCCAAGCTTTTCTATCACGTCAGGTTTTTGAGAAAATTGAGGTTAAACTTAAAAAAACGTGTTTTGAATTTTAGAGAGCTTTTTTGTGAAATTTTTACTTGCATCTGACCACTTGTTTTCTATTTATTATATTTGTTTTCTATTTACCTTTCGATGCAGATTCCAAAGTCATGTTAGATTAAACTTTCGAGTCTGATTTTTAATCTGGTTTCCAAGTTTTTCCATCACGTATAGCTTTTGAAAAAATTGAGGTCAAACTTCACAAAAAACATGTTATTGAACATTGAAGATGTTTTTTGAGAAATTTTTACATTTGTTTATGTAAAATCGATTCTGATTCTAAATCTGGTTTTCGAATTTGTTTATCACGTCAGTTCACGAAATAACTTGCATTTAAAAGCATCTTTTGTGATATTTTTGGATGTGTTGTTGGTTTTATATAAAAAACTTAGATTCTAAAATAGTTTTAGAAAACCATGCAAATTTTGCCATCAACTTAGGTTTTTGAGAAATTCACCTTTTTGTATCGAAACGATATCGTTAGTATCGATATCGGAAACAATATCATATTTTTATGGAAAAACGATATCATTCTTTTATGGAAAAACGATATCATATTTTTATGGAAAAAGGATATCAGAAGAAAAGGTGCATTAATTACGAAAACACTATCGTTTTCCTATAATATGTGATAATTTGGTGATATTGTCTCGATATCATAACGGTATCGTTTGGTTTATTGGGTTTATGGTAAAATTTAGGTCAACTGAATTTTTGCAAATGATCATTTAAAAACTTATAGTCGAAATATTAATTAAAGCTCAATAAATAGTAATTTAAATTCAAAAAAGTCCAACATACATTCCAAAAATCCAACGGGAGTTCATTCATTGAAATTCTAAAAATGTCTACTAAAATACGAAAAAGATCAATTGAAATTCGAAAAATATTAATTGATATTTGAAAAAGACCAATTAATATTCGAAAAATACCAATTCGAGTTCGAAAAACATCAATTGGGTTTTTTCTGATTTGTGTTTTTCGAAAAGAATCTATTGGAAATTCGAAAAACAACAATTGAAATTTTAAAAATTTAAACTGAAATTTAAAGCAGATCAATTAAAATTCGAAAAATATCAATTGATAATTGAAAAAGATTAATTTGAGTTCAAAAAATATAGTTGAAAAATAACTTTAATTCAAAAAAACCCGTTGAAATTTAAAAAATATCGATCGAAGTTTAAAAAAGATCAGTTCGAATTGAAAGAAGATCAATTCAATCAAATATCACACTGGTGAGAGAGATTTAAACTAAAATATTGATATTTGAAATTTGGAATCTATATTTTGAATGAAATTCGAAAAATATCTATTTAAATTTAAAAAATTATAATTGGAATTTGGAAGAGATCAATTGAAATTCGAAAATTAAAATTTGAAAAATATCAGTTGGTATTTTAAATAGTTCCATTTAAATTCAAAAACTACAACAGAAATTTAAAAAATATCTATTGAAGTTCACATTCGATCAATTTAAATCAGTGCCCCCATTTCCCGGCTCTCGGTATTCCCGGAATTACCGGTATTCCCGGTTCTGGTACCGGTTTCCCGGTTCTAGATATATTCCCGGGCATACCGGTATTCCCGGTTCTGATCCTGGTACCGATTCTCAAAAAACAAAAAAATTATTTAAAAATCAAGTAATTTTTTTCTTTAAATTCAAAAAAAAAATTGGAAATGGTGTTTTTCACATGTTTTGTATTATTTTTTGGTAAAAGCGAAGAATAAATTTTAATTATAGAAAATTTTACAAAATATACATACCGGTAGACCCGGGAATACCGTCAGAACCGGGAATTCCGGTATTCCCGGGAATATCGGGAATAATTCAAGAACCGGGAAACCGGTTCCATTTCCCGGTAATACCAAGAACCGGGAATACCGGTATTTCCGGAACTACGGTACTGACCGTAGGCACTAATTTAAATTCGAAAAACATAAATTTTAATTTGAAAAAGTTCAATTGAAGCACGAAAAAGATCAATTCGAGTTTGAAAAATATCAATTCGAGTTGGAAAAATATGAATTCGAGTTTGAAAACGATCAATTGAAAATTATTTGAAATTCTTAAAATTCCAATTGAAAAGTTCTATTTGATATTCGAAAATTTTGATATTTTTCGAACTTCTAGTAGAATTTGCGTACTGATATTTTTCAAAATTCATCGTCAATTCAATCGAGGTTTGTTGTTGTTTTAAATAATTTCTTTTCACTTCTCCAATATTTCGAAATTCATCGAATTTCATCATCATGTTAAGAATTAGACAAACAAAAATAAACTTTAAGCTACTTCTATTCACATTGTCGTTTGGAATTCCACGAAGTAGCATAAAGTTTATTTTTGTTTGTGTAATTCTTAACAGTGTCCCTGATGATGAAATTCGATGTTGAACTTTTTCAAATCAGAATTTAAAATTTTTAAAGATATCTGTAATGGTTTTAAAAGTCTATAAGAAAGAATGAACTTTTGCCTAAATTTTGAGCTCATCACAGTACAGATTGATCATCCGGTTTTCGCTTTAGAGACTTCTAAAAATGGTCCCTTTTCGAATTTTTTCACAACTTCAATTTTTTTTCTATTTATGAACAATAGTTCAATTCTACTCTTACGCTGGCAGACTTTCAAAAGAGGCAAAAATCAAGTTTTTTTCGCAATTTCCACCGCGAATAAATAAAATTCTAGACTTCATGGAAAAATTAGGAGTACAGATATGGAATCAGCGAGTCAAAATCTATAACAATTTTCTATGAGTAAATAAATAAATAAAAATTCTTCAAGCTCGAGGCCAGTTTTTATTTTTTTAATAAATATTCTTTTTTTCCATTCCAATATTTCGATCCTCTTTGAGGATCATCATCAGGGAATTTCTACATTTAAATTATCCCCTGATGATGATCCTCAAAGAGGATCGAAATATTTGAATAAAAGAATATGGTATATAAGAATATTTATTTACAAGAAAAAACTGGCCTCGAGCTCGAAGAATTTTTATTTATTTAAATTGGAAAGTTTGTATAATAACAACTTTAACAAGTTTAATTAATTTTCTATGAGACTTTAAACCGGAGCCAAAAACCATCGATTTGTTGAGCGGTGTAATTACACTACTCAACACAGTTTTTGCACGGACATTTTGAATACATTTTCTAAAGTATTTTGGTCTCCTAAACACGAATCTGTCATCAGGAAAGTTATATCCAATGGCCTTCTCGAGATATAGGCCTTTTCATATTTTGTGGACCAAGCCCTCAAAACAGCCAAATTTTTTAATATTGGAAAAGTGTTTGTTAAAGTCATTATTATTTTTTTTTATTCGAATTCCCAATAAAACTAACTAACTTTTGCAAGAAACTCGGACTCGATACGATCAAGGATACCATCAGGACATTATAAGGAAGTTCAAATGTCTTTTTTTGGTTATGTCCTTAAAGGTATCCGAATTTTGCAAGAAACTTCCTGTTCAAAGCAGGTACACTCAAAAAAAAAACTGTAATGTTAGCAAAAAAAGCTTGTAAACCTACAAGAAAATTTGCTGATTTTGAACCCACAATTTTTTTGCTAAAGTTAGCAAAAATGTTTTGCCAATAATTAGTTAACTAATTTTTATATTTTTTTTTTTTTTTGAACTTAGTTCATACACATCTGAGGACCCCATTGGGTTCGGACCCGATAGGTCCAGACCCCGATGGATCTAGACCTAGTTGGATTTCTTAAAAATCGTCATAGTTTTTGATCCAAAATTTGTGTCCGTTTCGCTCTACCATGCTTAGTTTTTGAGATACGTGATTATAGGGGACCACTGGGGTCTTGAGAATTAAAAAACTCGATAACTTCAAAAATATTACTCGGAGAGCTTCTTGTTCTACGTGTTAAGAGCTACAAAAAAGCTTTTGGACTTTTTAATATTTACCGAGACATGAGCATTTTAAAATTTTCGGGAATTTTTGGATCCAAAGTTAGAGCCCATTAGGGTCCACACATGTGAAGAGAGCCCGAGAACCAAAAATGGCCTCCATTTTGCTCTATCTGACTTAGTTTCCGAGATAGCGCCATTTTAAGTTTTTTTTTGAAAATAAAAAAAAATTTACCATTTATTTTGCTAATATTTTTTGCTTGTAAAAATTTGGTCAACTCAATTTTAAATCTAGCAAAAAAAATTAGTTCAAATTTTGTTTAAAATTGCTAATGCGCTAAATGAAGTTTACAAGATATTTTTGCTAACATGCTAATCTTAACTAAAAATTTGCTAAAAGTTAGCTAACCAGCATTAGCAAAAATAAATTAGTAAATCTACTAATGTATTATATTGAGTGTAAGTATGTAAAAAAACACTAAAAATCCAAAATCTATTGAGTACATCCAGAAATATTTGCAAAAGAAGTCAAAATTTTGAACCAAATTATCATATATTTTTTTTTTTCATAAATTTTTTTGTTCCAATTTTTATGATTTTTGTTAAAATTTAAAAAAAAATTAAAACACATTTCCTAAAGTATTTTTGCCTCCTAAACACGAATCACAATTATATACAATTTTGTCTGATCAGATCTGACACACGTATTTAATTTGGTTACTAATTTCAGGATCTGGTCAGATTCAATCAATAAGTGTATTGGGCTGATTCCGAAATTGTGGATGAAATTTGAAATCAAATTAGATACAATCTTATATATTTTAATATGATAAAATCATTAAAAATAACAAAAAAAAAAAATTGATTTGCCGGGTTTTTAGCAAAAATTACAGAAAAAAATGTAATTAACAAAAAAGTTTAAAAGTTACGAAAATATTTGTAAATTTACAACACAAAAAATGTAAATTTAGAAAAAAAATATTTTAAATTAATTTTTAAAGGTTTTACAAAAAAATAGAAAAAACATAATTTTTTATAATGAAAACTATTGTAAAATTTTCATATTCTTTAAAATAGCAAATTAATTTAATAATTTTAAATTTTATATAAAATTTTGAAAATCATAAAATTACAATATAAAAAATTAAGTAGACAATTAACAAAAAAAAATCCAATTACAATTAATTATGATAATGACAAAAAAAAATTAATTAAGAAGAAGCAAATGAACTATATATGTATATAAATAATTAATAATTTTGTATATGATTAATGATATGCCAAAAAAAAAAAAAAAAGAACAATCCAGAAAAAAATATTGAAATCTAAATACATAAACATCACTTACAAAACTCACAAGCTATAATTGCAGAGCGAAATAGAAAAAAATGAAGGAGAACTAGTAGTTGATAATAGTTAAATAATAACAACGAAACTCAATGATGTTATTAGGACATATTTACCATATACACAGTCATTTTATTAATTAATTAATCAATTTATTAAAGAAATTAACTCATTCACACATACAACTATAAATAATAATTTTTCCTTTTTTTTTGTAATATTTCAGTTGAGATGCGCTAAGTTTTTTTTTTCAATATTTTAATGTTCGTATAAAGCTGGTTGGTGACGTAATTAAGCTCCTTTTTATTTAAAAATTAAATCTTACTTTAAATTTTTACTTATATGTACCATTTTTGAAAAATTTTCTGTTAATGTGCTTTATTAAATGCTCAAATTTTAAAAAAATATAATGTACTGTTACAAAATTTTGTCACATATAACTTTTTGATTGTTAAGGCATTTATTAAAAGCTTTCTACAAAAAAGCTTTCTATATTTAAGGCCCTAATATTAAAAAATATATATATTGTGACAAAACTTTGTTATATATAGCTTTTTGATTGTTAAGGCATTTATAAAAAGCTTTCAAGAAAAAGATTTTCTTAAAAAGCTTTTCAGAAAAAGCTTTTTAGAAAAAAGCTTTTCAGAAAAAGCTTTTCAAAAAAGGTTTTCTTCATGGTGTTAAGTTAAATAAAAGTTGTATATGATAAGCAATTCAGAAATTTTTATATCACAAGAAGTTTTAATACAAAATTTTATGATACTCAAGGTCTCTGAGGTCCAATTTTTCTTAAATAACACTGTGCTACAATAAAAAAAATAATTCCGATGTGACATGGTATAAGTTGTTGGTTTTGTCGAGGAGATCACAAAAATGTCCATTAAACTTGCCAGACACCCTCAAATTTTAGAGTTATTGTCAAAAAACGTTTTTTCGGAAGTTTGCTCACTAAACTTTGTGTACATATTAGAAAAATATCTATTGTTTTTTTCTATAATATCTAATTTTTTTGTTATTTTTTGAAAATTTTTCGAGTTTATCGTTTTTTTTTCTGCTATAGTTCGTTTGACAACCTTTATATTTATAAACGTATTTTTAAAGAAAATTTGATTCTGAATACGATGAGTTTTATCCTGAAAAAATTAAATGACAATTGACAGAGTTGTGATAATTTTTCTAAAAAATAAAATTACACTCAGAAAATTATGTAAGTTACTACATGTTAGTTATTTGTATATTTTACAGTAGTTAGTTGTTTTCAACTACAAAGTCAGTTGTTTTTGTATAAAAAATATCAAACAACTATTTCTGTTGGTTATTTTAAGTCATTTTTTTGAACAACTAACAAAAAAGTACTGTGATGTAGTAACAGTTATTTAAAGTAGTTAATTTTATTTTTTTTTATATCTGAAAAATTTTCAAAGTTTTTTTCCAAAAAACAAAAATAAATCTTCGTTTTTTTATTTTTCACGACTTAAAAAAAAAAATTTGGTCTTCAATTTTTTTTTTTTGAAAAATTTTTTGAAAAAAAAATTATATATTGATTATTTTATTTTACTACAAATAAAATAATCTTTTATCATAAGAGGTCATGGACGAAATTTTTTAAGGTTTTTGTGTCGCTGAATCTGAATCTGGCCTTTAAATTGCTCTATCGCGTTAGGTTTTTGAGATATTTAACATAAATTGATAAATCAAAAACTTAATAAGACAGCGCAATTTGAAGGTCAAATTCGAATTCAGGGGGGCAAAAACCTTTAAAATAATGATACGTATCCTTTCAGTATGTTCGTTTATTTTTATTTTTTTTTGCCTGGGTTGTCCGAACGCCAATTTCATGCAAAATTTTAATTTTCTTTTTTAGAAAAATTATCGCAACTCTGTCAATTGTTATCCGATTTTATCGGCATAGAGCTCATCGTATTCACAATTAATTTTTTTTTAAGAATACGTTTATAAATATAAACATTGTTGAACGAACTATAGCAGAAAAAAATCGATAAACTCAAAAAATTTTCAAAAAATAACAAAAAAATTTGATATTGTTGAAAAAATCAATACCCGTGTAAAAAAATAATTATATCAAAACATATCTCCTTTGATAAAAACATATATGGATTATATATAAATAGATGTAATCAGATCTACTCCATATATATTCATATCTGACAATTTTACATATATGAACATATCTGAAAATGTCTGATCATATATGCCATATATGCCAGATAGACTCAATTTACGGATCAAAACATATCTGAAGAAGATATGAATATATATGGAGTTGATCTGATTACATCTATTTAGATATGATCCATATATGTTTTTATCAAAGGAGATATGTTTTGATATAATTATTTTTTATACGGGTACATATCTTTCTTGTATAGACCAATTCACACACATAAAAAGCCCTATCCTTCTTCTATCCAAAACAGTTAAAAAATTTAAAATCGGTTGAAAACTTTTTAAGTTACACATGGTTTAGTGAGAATAGTCCCAAAAAAAAAGGTTTTTTACCATAACTTTAAAATTTGAGGGTGCCTGGCAAGTTTAATGGACATTTTTGTGATCTTTTCGACGAGACCTACAACCTTAAACCTCATTTCAAAAGTATATTCGATTTTGTGTTTTTTGTAGCACAGTGTAATTTATTACTCCCAGTTCATATTTTTCTTTTAATTTGCATTTTTTTTTTTTTTTCAAAATGGTACGTAAGGGGAAAATTTAAAGAACGTTTTGGAAACCCCGTGTAAGATTTAATATTTTTAATTTTTATTATATTGATTGTATATTAGCGTGTCCCGAAAATGAAAAATTTTAGGGCATATCC
Organism: Pegoplata infirma; assembly: GCA_963921195.1. Classification (NCBI taxonomy): domain Eukaryota; kingdom Metazoa; phylum Arthropoda; class Insecta; order Diptera; family Anthomyiidae; genus Pegoplata; species Pegoplata infirma. Next base: position 12,807,277 of record OY992536.1, read on the forward strand.
CTAGAAAAATGCTTAATGAAGAGCTGATTACGTAGACCAAATGTACTACCGATGCAAACTTTAAGTGCTGGTTGCGCCCTAAAGACGAGCTCCAAAATGTTTTTACCTAAGTTTTTTAAAGCAAAATCTAAGGTAATTTATACAAAACACACATTGTCGGTTGTAATTAACTCAAAAACCTGTAATTTTTTTACTTTTATAAGTATGTGTTCTTAAATTTTGTCCCAATTTCAGGATCTGATATAAATAGATATCGTCCCAAAATTAAGATTATTATCAGATACAATAATGCATTATAATTAGATCTTAGCACTCAAAAAATTATGTTAGTAAAATCAACTAAAAAAGTCAGTTAAAATAACTACTTTGTAAGTTGTTTTGGGGTCAACTAGTTTTTCAGTTAAATAAACTAAAAATGTTTTAACTTACAAAAAACAACTGACTTATATAGTAAAAACTACTTAGATTTGTAGTCAAAACAACTAACATGCAGTAAAAATAAAATAATCAATGTACATATAATTTTTTTTTCAACAAATTTTTTAGAAAAAAATTGAAGACCACATTTTTTATTTATTTTTTAAAAAAAAAATAAAAAAAAACGAAAAATAAAAAAAAACGAAAATTTATTTTTATTTTTTGGAAAAAAACTTTGAAAATTTTTGAGAGGTAAAAAAAATAAAATTAATTACTTTAAATAACTGTTACTACATTACAGTACTTTTTTGATAGTTGTTAAAAAACGACTAAAAATAACTAACAGAAATAGTTGTTTGATATTTTTCATACAAAAACAACTGACTTTTTAGTTAAAAACAACTAACTACTGTAAAATATACAAACAACTAACATGTAGTAACTTTCATAATTTTCTGAGAGCTTATCAGATCCTATAAAATGTTTACATGGGTTTACCATTTTAGTTTTTTACTGTAGGGTGCATTGTATTTTATTTGCCAACCAGCTGTAAATTAAAAAAAATAAATAAAATCAATAATAATTTAATGAATACCGCATACTACATACATAACATTACCAAATACTACATATTTTTGAATACTTCACTATAATAAGTATACGCCCTTTGTTGAAAACACTTCTTTTTTAACCCTTTAACGACCAGTTCAACTTTTTAAGTTAACATTAGCGTAACTTCAACAAAAATCAATATTTAAAAAAAAAAAATGGTCACGATAAGTACTAGAGAATTTAAAAATCTGCAAATCGGAATCGAAGAAGATGATAGAGGGAAAGTTTGTGAAAATAAGTTGCAAGGGCATCTTCAGTTGGCAACCAGCAGTCAAAGTTTATAAAATAACGTTGTTCGATCAAAATTTATAGGTCCTAGCCCAAACTAACAGAAAATATCGTAAAAGTTATGGTTTCTTCAAAATATTAAGAGTATCACTCAAAAACAGTTTGTTCTTTTAATAATTTTACTTTGGATCCCTAAATAATTGATCAAAACTCACCGGTTCAAAAGCAAAAGATAGGCGATTATAACACTGTGCAAAATGCCTTTGAAAAAAATTTAAAAACTTTAGTGGGCCACAAAAAAAGAACTCGAGCTAAGTTTCCAAAACCCTTTGGAGGTTTTGTTCTTCTAAATTTGTTGCACAGTGTAATCGCTAGTTAGTTTCGAGGCTGTATGATGAAATCTAACGAGGTTATATGATTTCACATAACTGTATTTAACTGTTTAAATCAGTGATGGGCATTTTTGTAATTCCTCTTCCCGCGGGAATAGGCTAAAAAAATGCTGCTTGTGTGCAGTCGACTCACGTACACTATAAAATTCTATTGCTTTAGCAAATTTGTTGATTTTTCTTTTGCTACTACACACACAAGCATAAATGTTATAGTATGTGTGTGCGCACCACTGGTTTAAATGTTCCTTATTCGAGTGAAGTATTCTAATTAACTGTCTTCTTTATACTATGGGTCGATTTTCTTAAAAATTTCAAACTCCAATTCATTTTTTTTTTTAATTAAAAACAAATTCTTAAAAAAAAAAATTACAATTTTTGAAAAAACAAATTTTTTGAGTAAAAAAAAAAATTTAAGTGGAAACAAAAAATCTTACAAACATTTTTTGAAAATCTGAAATTCGAAAATCAAATAAAAAATAAACAATTTTAGAAAAAAAATTAAAAGCTTTTATTGAAAAAAAGTAAGTTCAAAAATTGTTTCAACTGAAGTTCTACCAACTTGTTTATTTTTCATAATTTTTTTTTTTTATTTTTATTGCTTTTAAAATTTCAAATGACCACCATTATATTGAAATTTTACAATTATGGTAAGTGAAACTGAATTTTTAACAATTTTTACCCATAGTGTAATCAAATATTACAAAACTATAAATTTATTTTTTTGAGTTCATATCGAATTTTATTGTATGTAAATTTTTGAAATAGCCAACCAACCAACAAAAGCCAATAGTTAAACAAACACATAGTTTTTAAAAAAGTAGTTCATATATGACAAACTAGCTTACCATCCCGGTACTTCGTTACCGGTTGTATTGAATACCGAATAATAGAAGGATCAGGATTACTCTATGATTTCAAAAAATTCCCCTAGGTAGTCTTTGTTTTATTTACTTGTGGACGCTTACGTCTTTCATAAAATAATATTTCAATGAATAATTTAAACAATACAATTTGAATAACTTCGCTGGTACGTTATCATGTGCGTTCCGGTGAAAAAAAGATATTGACAATTTTCGAGCCCTTATATCAGGTTTTTGGATTTAAAGTGAATAAATATTTCAGTGAAAAAAGAAATGGGAATAAAAATAAGTTTGAGTGAAAAAACATATAGGGAGAAAAAATATGGAATAAAAAAAGTTAAATACGATAAATTTGAGTAAAAATTAGCATTCCATATTGTTCCCTGCTCTATTTCATTTCGATCCCCGTTCTACTCCATTTCATTTCCAATTCCATCTCCTTTTGTTCCATGCAAGTTTCATTCCTCGCCGTATAATATGCGTTAAAGAAATAAAAATGTCGTTATTTTATAGATATGAAAAGTACCATTTTACACCACTTTTACCAGGTACCCCTTTTTATCCTAAAATTTTAAATTTTAAAATATGGCTGTTATTTCTGGGGCTTTTAGTTTAATAGTTAGATAGGTAAAAATAACCATTTGCCACCTCTTCCCTTAAAATTAAATTTTCCAAAAAACCTTTTTTTTTGTGCTAGTTGATCCTATATTTAAAATATCAAGTTTCTGAACCATTATTTCAAGAAATATAAGAATAACCAAATTTACACTTCTTTATCCCCTTTACAATCAGTCGCGACCCTTAGAAACAGAATTTCCTAAAATAAAGCATTCAAAATGTCAGTGCCTAGGATCATTACTTCATGAAATATAAAAAGTATCAAAAAACCCTTTTTTATACCTCTAGAAACGGATTTTTTTAAAAAATACTTTAGCAGAATGTTTTTTTCACCGAAGTACCCTACATTCCAAAATTCAAGCTTCTAAGGTCTTTATTATAGGAACAAAAAAAGTACCAAAAGTACACTTTCTTACCCCCGTTAGAAACGGAATTTCCAAAAAGTATTTCTTCTAGAAAGTTTTTTTCATCATCAAAAATCCTACATTCCATATTTCAATTTTCTAGGATCATTGTTTCAGCACTTTCGGTACTTTTAATAAAAGGTACTTTATATTAAAGGTAATTTTTGTAAAAGGTAATTTTTGTAAAAGGTACTTTTTATAAAGGGTACTTTTTATAAAAGGTCCTTTTTATAAATGGTACTTTTTATAAAAGGTACTTTTTATAAAAGGTACTTTTTATAAAAGGTACCTTTTATAAAAGGTACTTTTTATAAAAGGTACTTTTTATAAAAGGTACTTTTTATAAAAGGTACTTTTTATAACAGGTACTTTTTATAAAAGGTACTTTTTATAAAAGGTACTTTTTATAAAAGGTACTTTTTATAAAAGGTACTTTTTATAAAAGGTACTTTTTATAAAAGGTACTTTTTATAAAAGGTACTTTTTATAAAAGGTACTTTTTATAAAAGGTACTTTTTATAAAAGGTACTTTTTATAAAAGGTACTTTTTATAAAAGGTACTTTTTATAAAAGGTACTTTTTATAAAAGGTACTTTTTATAAAAGGTACTTTTTATAAAAGGTACTTTTTATAAAAGATACTTTTTATAAAAGGTACTTTTTATAAAAGGTACTTTTTATAAAAGGTACTTTTTATAAAATGTACTTTTTATAAAAGGTACTTTTTATAAAAGGTACTTTTTATAAAAGGTACTTTTTATAAAAGGTACTTTTTATAAAAGGTACTTTTTATAAAAGGTACTTTTATAAAAGGTAATTTTTATAAAAGGTACTTTTTATAAAAGGTACTTTTTATAAAAGGTACTTTTTATAAAAGGTACTTTTTATAAAAGGTACTTTTTATAAAAGGTACTTTTTATAAAAGGTACTTTTTATAAAAGGTACTTTTTATAAAAGGTACTTTTTAAAAAAAATAATTTTTATAAACGGTACAGAATTTTCAGAAGGTACTTGTTCCAGATTTTTTTATTTCACTAAAGGATCCTACATTCTAAATTTCAAGTTTGAATTACCATTATTTTAGTAAATAAAAAAAAGTACCAAAAGTACACTTTTTTACCCATTTTACTCCCGTAGAATCTACATTGGCAAAAACCCAGCCGTAGTAAATATTTTTTCCCGGAAGTGAACCGAAATTGCAAATTTCCAGTTTCTAGTACCATTATGTCAGGAGATATAAAAAGTACCAAAAGTACAGTTTTTTACCCCTCAGAATCAACACTGGCAAAAATCCAGCCTTAGTGGATCTACATTTCGGGAGGTGAACATACAGTCCAAATTTCAAGTCTCTATGACCATTATTTCAGGAGATATAAAAAGTACCAAAAGTACAGTTTTTTACCCTTTTTACCCCCTTAGAATCAACACTGGCAAAAATCCAGCCTTAGTGGATCTATATTTCGGGAGGTGAACATTCAGTCCAAATTTCAAGTCTCTATGATCATTATTTCAGGAGATATAAAAAGTACCAAAAGTACAGATTTTTACCCTTTTTACCCCCTTAGAACCAACATTGGCAAAAACCCAGCCTTACTGGACCTAAATTCCATAATGTAAACATACAGTCCAAATTTCAAGTCTCTATGACCATTATTTCAGGAGATATAAAAGGTACCAAAAGTACAGTTTTTTACCCTTTTTACCCCCTTAGAATCAACACTGGCAAAAATCCAGCCTTAGTGGATCTATATTTCGGCAGGTGAACATACAGTCCAAATTTCAAGACTCTAAGACCATTATTTCAGGAGATATAAAAAGTACCAAAAGTACAGTTTTTTACCCTTTTTACCCCCTTAGAATCAACACTGGCAAAAATCCAGCCTTGGCGGTTCTATATTCCGGGAGGTGAACATGCAGTCCAAATTTCAAGTCTCTACGACCATTATTTCAGGAGATATAAAAAGTACCAAGAGTACAGTTTTTTACCCTTTTTACCCCCTTAGAATCAACACTGGCAAAAATCCAGCCTTAGTGGATCTATATTCCGGGAGGTGAACCTACAGTCCAAATTTCAAGTCTCTATCTTCAGCGGTTTGGGCTGGGCGATGATGAATCAGTCAGTCAGTCAGTCATTCACTCACTCACTCACCCAACTCTTTTATATATATAGATTAAGAAATAATACCTATACAACATATACATCAAATCAGAGTACAAAATTTATTATTTTTTTTTTGTTTTAAATATAAAATAGACCTATAATATACCATATGATATGTATGTAGTAATTTTTGTTTACTCCTTCCGCTGTAATATTTTTTTTTTTTTTAATTATTAAAACAAAGTTCATTCACATTTACAAGAAAATAACTCAAATTGTCGTTAATGTCATAGTTTGGAAAATAAATTCGAAAAACAACAAACCGTTTGAAATAATAAAAAACAGTTTTGAAAATAAAGTCGAAAAACAACAAACCATTTGAAATAAAAAAAAAAAACAGGTAAAGTTAGTTATTATATTAAAACTGGGCATAGTGGGCGTGGTTAAATTTAAAAAAAAAAATATCAAAAATGTTAAAATTAACCGAAATGTATCACAATCTTAAAATCTAATCACAATTTGCGCGGAAACGAGTTCATTATTTCATTTACCTTGCAATCAGATATTTTAAATATGTATTGCATTTAGAGTACACCAGTACGTATGAGCAATATAACATGATTACAGTAATTTTTTATTACTCATGCGTACTGGTGTACGACAAATGAAATATTTAAAAATATAAAATATTGGGGTAATGTCACATTTGACGTTAATTTTCTCAAAAACAAACCATCATTCTGTAATTTTTTTCTTTGATTAAACAAATATATTAAATTTTTTTAAGGTTTTTTGATAAATTTAAAAGTTCAAAAAAATTTTAACAACAAAACTTTTTATTTGAGAATGCTTAAATTTTTGATCGGTTAAATATTTTTGCCTGAGTATACACAGAATCTGTTTAGGTTTTTTGTTTGAAGTCTGTTAGAACAAGGAATGAAACATAAAATAAAATTGTACAATTTTATGTGCAAAAAATTTTCAGTAAAAAAAATATTTTTTGGGTGCTAAAAACACTGTGCTACAGCTGATTTATTCCACAAACAGTAGTTTTATAAAAAAAAAAAAACGGGGGAAAACTAAACGATTTTATGAGAAAACATAGCGGTTTTTATCTAGTTTTAAGCTAACACGGCAACATTTTCTACTAAAAAGAAGTGTGTGAAACAATAAAAACCGATTTGGAATCTATTTTTTTATGGTGCGTTATATTAGTTTTCTCTTTCTAACCCAATTAGTAGAATAATTTGAAAAAAAAAAAAATCATATGGTTCAAGACTACCTTTTGACAGTAATGACAGGTGTCAAAAAAGTAGTCGCGAACATTTGTTTTTTTATTTTGTTCTACTTTTTGGGTTGGAGCCTCAGACTTTTTCTATTGCAAAAATGTTTTTGAAGCTGAGAATATTTCTATAGGAAAAATGTCTCGGAATCTAAGACCTCTTCTATAGGAAAAATGTCACAGAATCTAAGACTTTTTCTATAAGAAAATTTATTGGGATCTGCGACTTTTTCTATAGAAAAAATCTGAGACATTTTCTATTGAAAAAATTTCTCAGAATTTTATTGAAAGAATTTCTCAGAATCTAACACTTTTTCTATAGGAAAAATGTCTCGGAATCTGAGACTTTTTCTATAGGAAAAATGTCTCAGAATCTGAGACTTTTTCTATAAGAAAAATGTCTTAGAATCTGAGACTTTTTCTATAAGAAAAATGTCTCAGAATCTGAGACTTTTTCTATAAGAAAAATGTCGCAGAATCTGAGACTTTTTCTATAAGAAAAATGTCGCAGAATCTGAGACTTTTTCTATAAGAAAAATGTCGCAGAATCTGAGACTTTTTTTATAAAAAAAATGTCTCAGAATCTGAGACTTTTTCTATAAGAAAAATGTCTCAGAATCTGAGACTTTTTCTATAAGAAAAATGTCTCAGAATCTGAGACTTTTTCTATAAGAAAAATGTCTCAGAATCTGAGACTTTTTCTATAAGAAAAATGTCTCAGAATCTGAGACTTTTTCTATAAGAAAAATGTCTCAGAATCTGAGACTTTTTCTATAAGAAAAATGTCTCAGAATCTGAGACTTTTTCTATAAGAAAAATGTCTCAGAATCTGAGACTTTTTCTATAAGAAAAATGTCTCAGAATCTGAGACTTTTTCTATAAGAAAAATGTCTCAGAATCTGAGACTTTTTCTATAAGAAAAATGTCTCAGAATCTGAGACTTTTTCTATAAGAAAAATGTCTCAGAATCTGAGACTTTTTCTATAAGAAAAATGTCTCAGAATCTGAGACTTTTTCTATAAGAAAAATGTCTCAGAATCTGAGACTTTTTCTATAAGAAAAATGTCTCAGAATCTGAGATTTTTTCTATAGGAAAAATGTCTCAGAATCTGAGATTTTTTCTATAGGAAAAATGTCTCAGAATCTGAGACTTTTTCTATAGGAAAAATGTCTCAGAATCTGAGACTTTTTCTATAAGAAAAATGTCTCAGAATCTGAGACTTTTTCTATAAGAAAAATGTCTCAGAATCTGAGACTTTTTCCATAAGAAAAATGTCTCAGAATCTGAGACTTTTTCCATAAGAAAAATGTCTCAGAATCTGAGACTTTTTCCATAAGAAAAATGTCTCAGAATCTGACACTTTTTCTATAGGAAAAATGTCTCATAATCTAAGACTTTTTCTATAAGAAAAATGTCTCAGAATATGGAAAAATGTCCCAGAATCTGCGACTTTTTCTATAGGAAAAATGTCTCAGAATCTAAGACTTTTTCTATAGGAAAAATGTCTCAGAATCTGACACTTTTTCTATAGCAAAAATGTCCCAGAATCTGAGACTTTTTCTATTGGAAAAATGTCTCAGAATCTGAGACTTTTTCTATAGGAAAAATGTTTTAGAATCTTAGACTTTTTCTATAGGAAAAATGTCTCAGAATCTTAGACTTTTTCTATAGGAAAAATGTCTCAGAATCTGAGACTTTTTCCATAGGAAAAATTTTTTATAATCTGAGACTTTTTCTATAGGAAAAATGTTTCAGAATCTGAGACTTTTTCTATAGGAAAAATGTCTCAGAATCTGAGACTTTTTCTATAGAAAAAATGTTATAGAATCTGAGACTTTTGCTATACTTTTTCTATAAGAAAAATGTCTCAGAATCTAAGACTTTTTCTATAAGAAAAATGTCTCAGAATCTGAGAGTTTTTCTATAGGAAAAATGTCTCAGAATCTGAGACTTTTTCTATAGGAAAAATGTCTCAGAATCTGAGACTTTTTCTATAGGAAAAATGTTTCAGAGTCTGAGACTTTTTCTGTAGGAAAAATGTCTCAGAATCTGAGACTTTTTCTATATGAAAAATTTGAGAATTTTTCTATATATGTCTCAAAATCTGAGACTTTTTCTATAAGAAAAATGTCTCAGAATGTGAGACTTTTTCTATAGGAAAAATGTCATAGAATCTGAGACTTTTGCTATAGGAAAAATGTCCTTTGAAAAAAAAATACATAAAAGTCTTTTAAAATGGCATAAAAAGGGTTAAAAAGATTTTTGAGATTCTTTTTCTTATTTTGTACACTAGTAATATATGGGTGAAATCAAAAAATGTCAGTGTTTTTATTTTAAATTAAAAAAACTTTTGCGCTTCACTGTGGTTTATAAACAGATTTTAAGCAGATCGAAATTAAAAACTTTTACTTTTTTTTTTAACTTTAAAATATTTCCATTCAAAACACCGATTAACAGATTCTGAAAAAACAAATTCAAATTAAATTTAACTTTCAAACGGTTTTAAAAAAAATGCTTGTGACACAAGGCCTGTATATAATAACATAACCACACAAAAATAATAAAAAAAAATATATTTTTTTTTACAGCTAGCCAATATAAAGAATGAAAAATGGAATGAAAAAAATAGTAAATTTTAAATTATACATTAAATTAAAAACCCGTTAAATTAAATAAATTAAACAACTGTAGATATTATAAAACTTATACTTCTTTTTTTTTACAAAATTTAATATTTAAAAAAAAAAAAAACAAATAAAACAGAAATTAAAAACTGAATGAATACATGAATAATATTAATAAAACAATAAAAAAAAATATTTATTACTATATATAAAAAATATACCTACAAATACACACATACATACATAAACACACACATATACATATGTTTACTATGCAAACAATAGATATTTTTTTTATACTAAAAAGACTGAAATATATAGTTCCTTTGTTTTTATGTAAATTTATATTAATTAAATAAAAATAAAAATAAATAAAAATTATGTATGAAATTATGTACATAATGTTTTAAATTAAACACTTCAGAAATTTAAATTTTAACAATTATTTTTAGTTATTTTAGCATTTTGCTTTCTTTTTTTTGTGGTTAATTTAACAGTAAATTTTTTTTTTATTAACATATAAATAAAAAAAATATTTTAATAATTAAAAAAATTAAATAATAAAATAATAAATACAAATACTTTTAAATAAAATTTACTAGTAAATTAAAATTTTATTTATTGATTGTATAGAAAAAAAAGGTAATTTAAGGTTATGAAAGTTGGGTTTTACTGTTAAATTAACCAATTAATATTTGTTGGAAATGAAAAATTGTAGTTATTTTGACATTTTTCAAATCAATACGGATTTAGTACCAATATCGATTCGAGTTAAAAATCCGATTCCAGCCGAAAATTTAATAGGAAAATAGTAAAAAGTGTAGTTTTAGTACTTTTGGTACTTTTCCCTATTTCCTAAAATATTGGTCCTAGAAACTTGAAATTTTTATGAAGGATCCTACCGCGAAAAAAGCATTCTGAAAATTTTATTTTTTGAAGTTTCGGTTTCGATTCTAAGAGGTCAACAAGAAATAACATAGTTTACTTTGGTATACTATTTGATACATAGGATTCAGAAAAAGGATAGGATGGCAGAAAAAACATTAAAAAGTACTTTTAGAAGTTTTGAAGTGTAGTTTGGTACTTTTTTTATTTTTTGAAATAATGGTTATAGTAACTTGAAATTCAAAATGTGGCCAAAAAATACTTTCTCAAAAAGTACCTTTTATAAACTCAGATTTAAATGTGGTAAAAAGGGTTAAAAATTTGTACTTTCGTACTTTTTTTATCTTCTGAAATAATGATTCTAGTAACTTGAAATTTGAAATCCAGCGAAAAAAATATTCTAACAAAAAAACTTTTTAGAAAGACTCCATTTTAAGTGGGTACAAAAGTATACTTCCAAAACTTTGAAAATTTAATGAAAAAGTTTACTTTTGGTACTTTTATGTTTCCTTAAATAGTGGTCCTAAAACTTGAAATATACATAGAATGTAGGATCCCGCGGCGGAAAAGCATTTAAAAAAAAAGTATTTTTTGGAAGTTACAAATTTATAAGGTCAATAAGTAAAATAGTGTACACTATTTGAAATATAATTTTTCGTCAGAAAAAACATATAAAAGTACTTTTGAAATGTTGAAGTGTACTTTGGTACTTTTTATCTCCTGAAATAATTAAAGAAAAACAGCATTCTAAAAAAGTACCTTTTATCAACTCCGATTCAAAGTTGTTGTAAAAAGGGTAAACATTTTAACTTTCGTACTTTTTTGTCTATCAATTCTATAAACCTAAAATTCGGAATGTAGGGCCATCCAGCGAAAAAAAAAACAAAATAACAAAAGAAATTCTTAAAAAGACTATTCTAAGTGGGTAAACAAAGTATACTTTGCTACTTTATCAATTTCCTGAAATAATGGTCATAAAAACTTTTTTTGGTGGGTAGTATCCACCTTCGAAAAATAAATTAAAATCAATACGGATTTATTACCAATACCTTTGAAAATTTAATGAAAAAGGTACTTAAAAAAGTACTTTTGGTACTTATTTTATGTTTACTTTTAATGGTACTTAAGAAAGTACTTTTGGTACTTTTTATATTTCCTTAAAAAGAGGTCCTAAAACTTGAAATTTAATGAAGGATTTTATGGCGGAAAAATAATTCTGAAAAAATTATTTTTTGGAAATTCCGATTCTAAGAGGTCAAAAAGGTGCAAAATAGTGTACAACTATTTGACCTTCGCAGAAATAGCATAAAAAAAAATACTTTTTCAAGTGTTAAGTGTACTTTGGTACTTTTTTTATATCCTGAAATAATGAAAAATTCATTCTAAAAAAAAGTACTTTTTAGAAACTCCCATTTAAATGTGGTAAAAATTTGTACTTTGGTACCTTTTCTATCTTCTGAAATAATAATTCTAGAAACTTGAAATTTGGAATGAAGTATCATCCGGTAAAAAAAAAAAAAACATTCTTACAAAAGAACTTTTTAAAAAAGACTCCATTCTATGTGGGTAAAAAGTTTACTTTGCTACTTTTTTCTGAAATAATGGTAAAAAAAACTTGATTTTTGGTACGTAGGATCCTCCTTGGAAAAGAAATTAAAATCAATACGAATTTAGTACCAATTCGAGTTGTAATACCAGACCTCCGAAAATTTAATGAAAAAGGTACTTAAAAATATACTTTTAGTACTTTTTATATTTTCTTTAAAGACCACCTTTTAAAACTTTAAATTTGGAATGAAGGATTCTGCAGCGGAAAATGCATAAAAAATTACTTTTTGAAGTTTTGATGTGAACTTTGGTACTATTTTTATTTACTGAAGTAATGAAAAAAAAAAAAAAACATTCCGAAAAAGTAACTTTTGGCAACTCCGATTTAAAGTTGTGTTAAAAAGTGTCAAATTTTTTACTTTCGTACTTTTTCTATCTCCTGAAATAATGATTCTAGAAACTTGAAATTTGGAATGTAGGGCCATCCAGCGAAAAAAAAACATTCTAACAAAAGAACTTTTTAAAAAGACTCCATTCTAAAAAGGTTAAAAAAGTCTACTTTGCTTTTCTTCGAAAAAAATTTTAATTAATACCGATTCTAGTTATAATACCAGACCTTCAAAAATTTAACGAAAAAGTTACTTAAAAAAGTACTTTTTTTGTTACTTTTTATATTTCTTTAAATAGTGGTCCTTAAACTTGAAATTTGGAATGTAGGATCCTGTGGCGGAACTTTTTCTAAAAAATGTAGTTTCTTGGAAGTTTCACTATTTGAAATGTAGGGGCATGACGCAGACTCAATTCCGTTCGGAAGTGGAATAAGTGGTTTACTCGTAAAACGTAAAATAAATATTTTTCTTTTTGGAATACAATTAATTTCAAAAATCAAAGTAGAATTGAATTGCATTATAGTGGTTTCATTCCGAAAAATATATTGTTTTACTTTTTTCTGCAAAAAAAAACATAAAGATTTACTTTTTGAACTGTTTAATTTTACTTTGGTACTTTTTTTACCTCCTGATATAATGAAAAAGTCATTCTGAAAAAAGTTTTTTTTTTGTAAATGTTAAAAATATGTACTTTGATACTTTTTTTTATCTCCTGAAATAATGATTTTAGAAACTTGAAATTTGAATGTAGGATAATCCAGTGAAAATTCACGTTTTAACAAAGAAGTTTTTAGAAAGAATCCATTTTAAGTGGCTAAAAAAATGGACTTTAGTACTTTTTCGATTTCCTGAAATAATGGTCATAATGACTTGATTGGACTTAAAAAAAAGAAAAATCTTGAACGTAGGAAAAAACGCCACTTATGCCAATTTCAAATAGCGATATCTCGAAAACCGTTCGACTGATTTTTTTTATTCGTGTTCAGCGCATCAATATTAATACATATGATGGGTCGTATGAAATATTAAAAAAAAAATTAACTGGTTTGTCTAAAGCATCTTTTGACCCAAAAAAAAAAGTCAAAAATTTCTATTCTAACACAATTTTTGTACATATGGAAATTGGTACCTTTTGTACCTGTGGAACGTAAGACCCTGGAATCTCAAAAAATTACATGTAGGATACTCCTTCTGATCGAAGAGAAGGACATATTCAGAAAATTCAAATTTTTTTGAAAAGGTACTTTTTATATTTAAAAGGTACTTTTTATATTTATTTTATATATTGAAGTATGAATCCTACATGGAACGAAATAGAGCAGAACGGGAACATAATTGAAAAGAACGGTGAATAAATGGAATGGAACGGGGATCAACATGAAATGAATGAAATTTACAAAACAAAATCTATTTACTCGAAAAAGTTCAAAAAATTTAAATATTATATTTTGAGTAGGTTTATTCTAGCTCGAGGTCATTATTTCTTTTACTAAGTAAACTATGATATTCTCATAGAATAATTTTCAAGAAAATTATTTTTCTGTTTCAAATTTATTTATGTTGGTCATTTTTGCAGGACTTAGTCGACTTGTGTTTCAGAATTTGTCAGATTCCATTGTCAGCACTATTGAGCAAACATAAAATCCCTATGAGTTAAAACACCTCAATTCAACAGAAAAAAGTAGCATTTTTGACCTTACCCCTTTCGAATTTGATGAAACTTCGAATATAATTGGGCCCTTACAAAAAAATCATAGTGCCAAAATTTTGGACTTCCGGTAGTTTTTCTTTCCGAGATATGGGGTCTTGAAAATTGGCAAATTCGTATATATTTAACAAAAGTGTTCTGAGATAAATAAAGATAACTCGAAAAGTAATAGTAATACAGGTCTCAGTCAGGTTGCAAATAATAGGTAATGAGACAGCCTTTAAAATTGTATTCCCCAAGATTTTTTATGAAAAAGGTCAAAGGTCATTGGTTTTAACCTTAATTTTTGGAGAGCTATATCTCAAAAAACGATATTTTTAAAATTTTGGAAAAAATATATGTTATTAAGGGTCACCTATAGTACTTAAGTTTAAATTTTCAGGATGGAGACTTCATTGGAACTTTTAATATTAATAAAAACATAGTGACGGGAAAGAAAAAGCGGTGTATTTTCCCTAGAAAAAAAAAATATTTTTTTTTGTCTTTGAGATTCTGGTACCAAAATTCACTTTTCTGAATGTTTTTGACGTGCTGAGTCCATATATGACCTTTGAACTTGCCTAGCGCTATTAGTTTTCGAGTTATCTGCACATAAATGTGTGAAAATTGCTGAAATGCTATTTCTGTGTTTTTTTAAACATTTAGGTGCATATATCTTGAAAAGTAATAGTGATAGGCCAGTTCAAAGGTCATATTTAGACTCAGCACGTCAAAAACATTCAGAAAAATTAATTTTGGTACCATAATTTCAAAGACAAAAATTTATTTCATTTTTTCTAAGGGAAATTACACCGGTTTTTCTTTCCTGACACAATGTTTCTATTAATAAAAAAAGTTCCAATGAAGACTCCATCCTGAAAATTTAAACTTAAGTAGTATAGGTGATTCTTAACAACATATATTTTTTCCAAAATTTTAAAAATATCGTTTTTTGAGATATAGCTTTCCAAAAATGAAGGTTAAAACCAATGACCTTTGACCTTTTTCAAAAAAAATCTTTGGGAACGCCATTTTAAAGGCTGTCTCACTACCTATTATTTGAAGCCTGAATGAGATCTGTATAATTATTACTTTTCGAGATATCTTTATTTATGTCAGAACACTTTTGTCAAATATATACGATTTTGTTAATTTTCAAGACCGCATATCTCGAATCCTGGAATGACCAGAAGCCTGAAAAATTGGCAAAATCTTTTCTTTGTTAAAGTAAACCCCAGTACTTAATTTCATTAAATTTGGAGGGGGTGCGGTCAACTCGTCGGTTGAATTGAGGTGTTTTAGCTCCTATACTACATTGTTTTAAAAAACGTCTCACTCTCTGTAACCGATAAAAAAAAGGTACAATAAAAAATAATTGTTAAAATTTATTTTTCTATGGGCTGGTAATTCATCACAATATAATCTAGGATTAGGGCTAATCACACTGCGTGACAAAACTAACCACTATTTTAGAAAACAAGAGGTACGACCATCATTTCAATATATTTCGGACATGCTGAATCGAATGGCGTACTCCGTTTTTCGATGTATGGTACAGTTTTCTTGTAAAATGTCATTAAAGATTGGCTGCTTTTTTAACAAAAAAAAAATCCAAAGCTAATGATTTTTAAATTTTATGGCATGGAAAACAAAGATATAACTTGTAGCAATATTTCTAATATAAATTTGGTTTAAAGCTTTTCATCTTAACCCCTTTAATTTGCGGATTTCTTCATTTTTTTAAGTTTTAGCGAAATTAACCGCTAAATTGGTCTCTGATAAAAAACTTGCATTTTGTGGATCATAAAGGCGTCCATGACACTACGAATAGTGGTCAAAAAACATCTATGTTATATGGACCATCATGAAGAAAATCGCGAAAAACCGTTTTTTTGTATATGGCAGCATCACTTTAGGAGATGATTTGAGGCTTCATCTTTTAGTATATAATGTGGGAACCTTAAACAATGAACTGACCCAAAATTTGTCCAAAAAAGTTTTCATTTGCAAAAGTTATCTTAACAAAAACTGTTATTTCAGTGTTTGCGATACAATAATTATAGTTTTTGTTAAGATAACTTTTGCAAATGAAAACTTTTTTGGACAAATTTTGGGTTAGTTCATTGTTTAAGGTTCCCACATTATATACTAAAAGATGAAGCCTCAAATCATCTCCTAAAGTGATGCTGCCATATACAAAAAAACGGTTTTTCGCGATTTTCTTCATGATGGTCCATATAACATAGATGTTTTTTGTCCACTATTCGTAGTGTCATGGACGCCTTTATGATCCACAAAATGCAAGTTTTTTATCAGAGACCAATTTAGCGGTTAATTTCGCGAAAACTTAAAAAAATGAAGAAATCCGCGAATTAAAGGGGTTAAGATGAAAAGCTTTAAACCAAATTTATATTAGAAATATTGCTACAAGTTATATCTTTGTATTTCATGCCATAAAATTTAAAAATCATAAGCTTTGGAATTTTTTTTGTTAAAAAAGCAGCTGAAAATCAGCCAATCTTTAATGACATTTTACAAGAAAACTGTACCATACATCGAAAAACGGATTACGCCATTCGATTCAGCATGTCCGAAATATATAGAAATGATGGTCGTAACTCTTGTTTATTTTTTAGTGTTCCGCAGTGTCATTGATACCAAACGTCAAATTTATATAAAATTGATCAATGATTAGAATAAATCATTGATTATCTTTTGATAAGTTACCCGCCCTATGTGTATTTATTTAAATATTTTGTTTAAACATTAGAAAATAAATTAGCTTATATCGTAAAAACAATTAATAAAAATATAAATAAGTTTTTTTTTTCTAAATAAAATGCTAAAAATATTACAAAAAAAAAACTCTTAATAAAATTTAACATAAAATTATTAAGGAAAAATAATAAAAAAAACGTAAAAATATAACGTAAAGTTTTAGTTACGTGTGTAATAACATTACACTTATATAAATAATAATTAAATTAAACATGTCGGTCCTAAACAAAAAATTAAGCACAATTGTCATAAAAAAACATCAGATTTAGAGATTTAAAAGTAATAATAATAACAATTATATTATTAAAATTATTTGATTAATAATTATAATGGCGATGATGTGTTGTACGTTACTTAAAAAGTAAATATATATTGTTTTTATTTTATTTTTATTATATTTTTTTTTTTAATAATCACATTTATAAACAAATCATATACATACATAAAAAATTTTATATATTATACAAAAAAAAAAACATAAAAACCTGCATCTACATACGTATACAGAACCTAAGAAAAATATAAGTAATTTAAAATAATGGTAATTATAATATTAAAAAAAATGTGTTTTTTTTATAAATTTTTGGTCAAACCAAAATATTAGTGGCTATTTTTTTAAGTGTAGGTAAGTATGTTAAAAACTTAATTGGCATTAGTTTCAAGATAGTGCCAATAAAATCGTCAATTAATTAGTTCATTTATTTAAATAGTCCCATTCGGCTCGAGGTCATTATTTTTTTTACTAATTAAAACCATGATATTCTCATAGTATAATTTTCAAGAAAATTATTTTTATACCCTCCACTCTAGTGATAGAGGGTATATATAAGTTTGTCATTCCGTTTGTAACACCTCGAAATATTGGTCTAGGACCCCATAAAGTATATATATTCATGATCCTCGATCGATTTTAAGACGATCTAGCGATGTCCGTCCGTCTGTCCGTCTGTCTGTCTGTCTGTCTGTCTGTCTGTTGAAAACACGCTAACTTTTGAAAGACTTTACGGAGGCTCCTGAAGTTTGGCATATATGTTGGGCATTTACCTGGTCAGGTTGGTATTGCAATCCAGCGAAATCGGTCCAGTGCACAGAGGGCCAGACAGATCGATTTCCGGCCAAAAGTCCTTATTTGTCAATTCTCAAAAAAATGTCTACCAGTTTGTTGGGCATATATAGAAGCAGGTTTTCTGAACTTATCTTTATGATCCAATTACACCCTTTCCTTTGACAGGTCTTCAAAGTAAAAAAAGTTGGTAAAAAATTTTTAAAAGCTGAGATACTTTTTTTATTTTTTTCCCAAACTTCTATTGCTAATGATCAATTTTTGATTTGCAGGGTTCACCCTTATATATTAGCCTTTATAACGAAAATAACATGGACAAATATAACTCATTTTCCTGGCAGCAATTCGCGTTTTTTGTGAAAAAAGTTATAATTTTTTAGCTATTTACCTCGCGCCAAAAAAATCCTCAGCGATCCTCAGTTCGATATAATCGGTCTATTTTTTTTTTGATATAGAATGTATCCAGATCTTTCGAAAAAAGTTGCCCAAACTTGCTCGAAGTGATAAATGGCGAAATTACAGCTATATATGCAGTGGTCCGAGATTTGTTTTTAAAAAAAATAATTTAACCCAAAATAATGTTTTACGGCTTGAATAGTTTTTTTTATCATCAGAGAGTGCCTTAAGTGTAGGAAAAAAAAACTATCTACATTTCTAGTTTTTTTGAAGAATAATGGAAAAAACAGTTACACCATTTCCAATTAAATTCAAAGATTTTTTATTGAATTTCCAAAAATAAAGAAAATAAGTGAATAATTTGTCGTCACCATTTCCAAAAGCTTTTTTAAAACTAAGTAAGTCATTTACACCATTTCCATATTTATATCAAAAATAAAAAAAAAATATATGTAAAAATTATGTGCGTAGATTTAACTTCAGACACTCTTAATACTTTTAAAACTAATTTTTAGTTAGATCAGACACAGTAAAAAAAATCTAGCCGCCATATTGTTTCCGCCATATTGAATTTTATCAGTTCGAGTTTCAGATAACATACCCGGAAATTTACTAGGCCACACTTTCAGCTAGCTTCAACAAAGAAAAGGGATATAACTGTTTTTTAATTACTTGTAACAAACTTTACTAAGCATATTTAGTCCGCCATTTTGTTTTTCAAAATTCACGCCAGTAATTCAGATTCAGTAACTCCAAGACCCCCTTAAAACAAAATTTGAGTTAAATCGGACAATTATTAAAAAAATTTGTCCGCCATATTGGATGCGCCATTTTGATTTTTTTCGTTTTTAGCTAAATTTTGAAATCAGCGGCCCCGAAGTACTCTAGAAGCACATTTTCAGCCGGATCCAACAACGATAAAGACTTTTGGCCGGAGTTGAATCATTCTTTAAACTTTAAGAAGCATATTTAGTCCGCCATTTTGTTTTTCAAAATTCGGAGTAACAATTCTTATTGAGTAACTCCAAGACCCACATAAATCAAAATTTGAGTTCAATCGGACAATTTAAAAAAAAAATTGTCCGCCATATTGGATCCGCCATTTTGATTTTAGACTTAGATAAAGACTTTTGGCCGGAATTGGATCATGCTGGCCCTGTGTGCAGTGGTTCAAAAGTTATGAGCAAAAGACTGAATATCGGCAAGGGTTTTTCGTGAATTTATGAGATAAAAAGCACTATAACTTTCGAAAATCAATTCTGAGGATGCTGAAGCTTGGCATATATATTTTTCGTTCCTCCAGCCTAGTTCGTATTGAATTTCACTAAAATTGGTTCAGTGGTTCAAAAGTTATTAGCAAAACCGTGAATATCAGATTAGCTTCACCTTAAATTCACGTGGTGAAAACCCGTTAAACCTGTTTTACAACCATTGGTAAGTCACAAAAATATTTTAAAACGTATTTTTGTCACTCAAAAATATTTTTATACCAAAACAAAAAAAAATACACTCGAAAAAAATGTTACACTCAAAAAAAATTTTACACTCAAAAAAAAAATTCGTAATTTTTTTTTTTAATGTAAAATTCAAAAAAAAATTTACACTCAAAAAAAAATTTACTCTCCAAAAAAAAATTACTTTCACTCAAAAATATTTTTATACCAAAACAAAAAAAATACACTCGAAAAAAATGTTACACTCAAAAAAAAATTTACACTCAAAAAAAAAATCGTAAATTTTTTTTTAATGTAAAATTCAAAAAAAAATTACACTCAAAAAAAAATTTACTCTCCAAAAAAAAAATTACTTTTTTTTTCAAAAATTACTAAAAAAAATTTTACACCCAAAAAAAATCTAAAAAATTTTTTTGAATGTAAAATTCGAAAAAAAAAAGTTTACACTCAAAAAAAAAAATAGTTTTATTTTTTTTTTTCAAAATTACTAAAAAAAAATTTTTTTACACAAAATAAAATATTTCTGTTATTTTTTCACGTTAGAAAATTTACTATCACTTAAAATGGGTATTGTGGAGGGTATTCATAGATTCGGCCAAGTCGAATTTAACTTTTCTACTTGTTTGTTTTAAATTTATTTATGTTGGTCATTTTTGCAAAACTTAATCGACACGTGTTTCGAAATTTGTCAGATTCCATTGTCAAATGACAAATCGTTTGTGCACAAACTAAAAAATTAATACATATTCGACTCTATCCACAATGGGAATTAGGAAGACGAAGAAATTGTACTATACTAGTAAGGCAACGATTGTCAATAACCAACAAAAATATTTAAAACATTTTTACATATGATAGTCCATTGGACTACAACAATGTGCTCGATTCTTGAATACGATTTCACCATTCAACAAATTTTTAAAAATTTTATATTCTTTCGAATTTTAAGGTTTTAAATTTTTTTTCTTGTAACAATTAAAGATCTAGCTAATATCTTCAATAACACAGTGAAACACCCAAAATCGGAATGGGATGAAACCAAAAGCAAATGAGAGTTGACATATTCCATAACAAACCCCTCAAGGCTTTTTTCTAGTTCAGAGCTAGATTTTGTTTTACACGCATTTGAAGTAAGTGCACTTTTATTATAATTATAATAATAAATGCTTGAAAACTGTATTAGTGGCGAATGATTAATATTGTAATTGCCTTTAAATAACAATCATACGCAACGGTGTACAGTGGTTTATTTTAATAATTTGGCTATTCAGTAAATAGGTACTGTACCGATTGCAGCCAAATTCATACCAGTCATAGCTGAAGTAATTTTGAGCTTAAGTTTGGAAACTGTACCCTACATGTCCAATAAGGGCACCACCAGGGGCCTTTACAAAAACTTTAAATGCTTTAAAATGACCAACTTTAAATGCGTGTAAAATAAAATCTAGCTCTGACCTAAAAAGGCCTTGAGGGTTTTGTTATGGAAAACGTCAGCTTTCATTTGCTTTTGGTTTCATCCCATTCCGATTCCGAAAGTTCGATTTTGTATCACTGTGTAATTACAAGAACAAATTTAATAATCTTAAAATTCAAAGAATATCAAATTTTTAAAAATTTGGTTAATGGTGAAATCGTATTCGAGAATCGAGCACAATATGTTATTTGTTGTGTGAGTGAAATAATACCATATTAGGGTTATTCATCACTATGGCGTGCCAACCATTATTCAAATTCTGATTAATTTTTATTAAAAAATAAAAATTGTTTTATTCGACCTTTAAAACATCCTCAAAATATAATATTTTAAAGGTCGAATAAAACAATTTTTATTTTTTAATAAAAATTAATCAGAATTAGAAATATTTTATTTTGAGTTAAAAACTTTTTTTGTAATTTTTAAACAAAAAAAAAAATATTTTTTTTAGTGTAAAAATTTTTCGAATGTTATTTTTTTTTTTTTTAGTTTAAAAATTTTTTTGAGTTACAAAAATACGTTGAAAAATAATTTTCTGACTTTCCATTGTTTTTAAAGCTTGTTTAACGGTTTTTTTCAAATATGTGAATTTAAGGTGAAACCAATCTGAAATTCACGGTATTCTTAATAACTTTTGAACCACTGGACCGGTTCGGTATTGAAATTAAAAATCCCGGGATTTCCGGGCTCAGGATTGGAACCCCTAGTGCCGAGTATGGCTTTATTTGCAACTATGACCATTTAAAATAAAGTGAATATACGAGGGCTGTTCGAAATCTTCTTAGCCTAACAATGAAAAACAAGAGCAAAGTTTTTAAAATTATTTTATTTTTCAATATAATCTCCTGAAACTTCAATATACGTATTCCAACGTTTTTCTACACCATTTCCAATTGTATTTTAAAACTTTCCAAATGTATTTTAAAATTGTCCAAATGTATTTTAAAATTGTCCAAATGTATTTTAAAATTGTCCAAATGAATTTTAAAATTGTCCAAATGTATTTTCAAATTGTCCAAATGTATTTTAAAATTGTCCAAATGAATTTTAAAAGTGTCCAAATGCATTTTAAAATTGTCCAAATGTATTTTAAAATTGTCTAAATATATTTTAAAATTGTCCAAATGTATTTTAAAATTGTCCAAATATATTTTAAAATTGTCCAAATGTAGTTTAAAATTGTCGAAATGTATTTTAAATTTTTCCAAAAGTATTTTAAAATTTTCCAAATGTATTTTAAAATTGTCCAAATGTAGTTTAAAATTTTCCAAATGTATTTTAAAATTTTCCATATGTATTTTAAAATTTTCCAAATGTAGTTTAAAATTTTCCAAATGTATTTGAAAAATTTCCAAATGTATTTTAAAATTGTCCAAATGTAATTTAAAATTGTCCAAATGTATTTTCAAATTTGTCCAAATGTATTTTAAAATTGTCCAAATGTAGTTTAAAATTGTCCAAATGTATTTAAAAATTGTCCAAATGTTTTTTAAAATTGTCCAAATGTATTTTAAAATTTTCCAAATGTAGTTTAATTTTTTCCAAATGTATTTTGAAATTGTCCATATGTATTTTAAAATTGTCCAAATGTAGTTTACAATTTTCCAAATGTATTTTAAAATTGTCCAAATGTATTTTAAAATTTTCCAATTGTATTTTAAAATTGTCCAAATGTATTTTAAAAAATTGTTCACAAAAAAAATTTGTTTTCTCTTTCATAATGAAAATTTTATTGGAGTTATGAGACTGAGCAAAGTCACTATGTGCATAGAAGTATAAGTAGTGGTCAGTCGTTAAAATTAAATGAATAAAAAAAGCAAAAATGTCATTAAGCGCAACATAACACCTAATATCGTTGAATTTTTATGTATGCTTAGGGCCCAATGGCCCTAAATTGTTTTTCGAAATTATTTTTTAAGCTGAATGCCCTATCCCACCAAAATATTTTTTTTGCCGTTTATAAGTTAATAAAGTAAAATTATAATTTAAAAAAACTTAAAATATGATTTTTGATTATGATTTTTTTTTTGAAGGACCAGCTTTGACTCTGACTTCAAAAGGAACCATAATTTGCATAGCACTCGACAAAAGTAATTTTTCGAGCTCCAGAATACATATGCTTCTAATTAAAAAGTGTTCAATATTGCATATAATGAATATAACCAATTTTTTCCTTTTTAATCATAATTTGTACTTAGTTTTTTCTTGTATTTATGTACATTCCATCATAATTTTAAAATTTTTGTTAACAATTAAGTACCGCTGAATTAGATTTTTATTAATATTCGTTCATTAACATTTCATTTAACTTCTTTTAACATTTTTGTTATTTAAAATAAATTATATTGAAAACATATTTTTATGTAGTTTAATTACATGTAAGTGCTTTGGTAAGAACATTTGAAAAATATTGTTTCCAAATTTTTTTTGTAAATGATGGTATACCTAAAGATTACAAATAATAAAAATACAGAAATGATAACAGTTCGTAAAGTTCGAATAGGTTGTTTAAAAATATCGAATGAGTTTTTCGAACATTTTTTTATTTTTTTTTTGTAAAAAATGACTTTAGTATTTTGGAAGGCTTACTGTCCAGAACTTAAACTAATTTGCAAAAAAATGGGATCAGATTATTCACGTGTGTTCCCACTTCCGTGGGCTTTGTATACCTACACATTAACGTGTCCAGATTTCTTAATTTTAACGACTGACCACTTCTTATACTTCTCTGCACATAGTGACTTTGCTCAGTCTCATAACTCCAATAAAATTTTCATTATGAAAGAGAAAACAAATTTTTTTTGTAAACAATTTTTTAAAATACATTTGGACAATTTTAAAATACAATTGGAAAATTTTAAAATACAT
The DNA here is from genome assembly GCA_963921195.1 of Pegoplata infirma. NCBI lineage: Eukaryota > Metazoa > Arthropoda > Insecta > Diptera > Anthomyiidae > Pegoplata > Pegoplata infirma. Next base: position 12,831,357 of record OY992536.1, read on the forward strand.
TTGGACAATTTTAAAATACATTTGGAAAATTGTAAACTACATTTGGACAATTTTAAAATACATATGGACAATTTTAAAATACATTTGGAAAAAATTAAACTACATTTGGAAAATTTTAAAATACATTTGGACAATTTTAAAAAACATTTGGACAATTTTAAAATACATGTGGACAATTTTAAACTACATTTGGACAATTTTAAAATACATTTGGACAAATTTGAAAATACATTTGGACAATTTTAAATGACATTTGGACAATTTTAAAATACATTTGGAAATTTTTAAAATACATTTGGAAAATTTTAAACTACATTTGGAAAATTTTAAAATAGATATGGAAAATTTTAAAATACATTTGGAAAATTTTAAACTACATTTGGACAATTTTAAAATACATTTGGACAATTTTAAAATACTTTTGGAAAAATTTAAAATACATTTCGACAATTTTAAACTACATTTGGACAATTTTAAAATATATTTGGACAATTTTCAAATACATTTGGACAATTTTAAAATATATTTGGACAATTTTAAAATACATTTTGACAATTTTAAAATGCATTTGGACACTTTTAAAATTCATTTGGACAATTTTAAAATACATTTGGACAATTTGAAAATACATTTGGACAATTTTAAAATTCATTTGGACAATTTTAAAATACATTTGGACAATTTTAAAATACATTTGGACAATTTTAAAATACATTTGGAAAGTTTTAAAATACAATTGGAAATGGTGTAGTAATTCCATCCCTTGAATAAAATAAATTTCCTGAAGCTCCTCAAAATAATGGTTTACAGCTTAAGTAAGGAACAGGTAGAAATCAGAGGGAGCTAAACCAGGAGAATAAGGTGGGTGGTCAAGCAATTCGTTGAATTTTACAATTGTTGGGACACTTTTGTGGGATGGTGCATTGTTTTGATTAAAAAATATTTTTTATGTTCTAAACCAGGTCGTTTTTCTCGAATTTTTTAATTCAATTGCTCCAAAAGGTTATAATAATATTCCGAACTTATTGTTTTACCTTTTTGAAGATAGTCGATCAATAAAATATCTTTGTAATCCCAGAAAACCGTTGCCATGAACTTACCAGCCAATTGAACTGTTTTTTGCCCTTTTTGGGTCACTTCCACCAGCTTCAGTCCATTGTTTAGATTGTTCTTTTATCTCTGGTGTTTAGTTATGGTTTCATGTTTCATTACAACTTATAAAACGATGCTTAAAATTTTTATTTCACTTAAATCGATCCAAAAAAAAAGCTTGCGAAATTTTTATTCAAAAGCGTTTTTGGTCAACTGTTTACAAATTAGGCACTCATCTTTCAGAATAAAATGTAAAAAAATTGACTCCATCATTTGAGATGCCTATGGCATTACCTATTTCACGCACTTTCAACTGTCGATCGTCTAATACCATATCATGTACTTTATCTATTTCTGTCGTTTTTGAACGTGCTTTTACGACACGTTTAAGTTCAGCAATACAATTTTTTACTGTTGCATATGAAGGATCACTTTCACCTAACACATTCACCATATCATTATGAATTTCTTGTCCCGATAATGTTTTCTAATTTTTCAATTATAAAAAAATCACTGGAAAGCCTTTTGAAACACCTGTTACTATACGAATGATTAAAGTTCCAATTATACGAAGCTTTTTGCTGTTTATTCCGCCATCTCAAGCTAAAAGTATTTCGTACTGCCATCGTATATATATTTCCTTTAAGAGAATAATCATAATTGGAGCGGGAAGCGGAAAAACACAATTGTCCTCATAAAAATAGAATTGAATCTAGTTTGGCGGAAAAACGCGGCGGAATTTTGTTGTCATATAAAACGTATGTGAACAGTTGCGGAAAAACGCTTACCGCTCCAATTGTAATTATTCTCTAACTCCGGTTAAAGCAATGGTTCCCAACCTCGCCCCACTGGGGGGCAATTTGAATGCTTTAGGGGGGCAACGAGAAAATTTTTAAGATATTTTTTTGTTAAAAAAACTAAAAAAAAATATTGCTTTAGTTAAATTATTTAGTTTATTGTTGAAATTTTGTTTTAAAAACTTCGTTTTACCGACGATTTTAACAAAAAGTTAAAAATTTAAAAAAAAAAATTGACAAATTTACAAATTTTTCTTGAGTGAAGAGGGGGCGTTGTAGTTTTTTTACCTTAAAAGTTGGGCATTAGGGCGGATCGAGAAATGCTTTTTCACGAATTTCGCTTGGGCGCTATGCGGGATTGGTAAAACTAGATGCCAAAACGATGTGGTTAAAATTTCAGGAAGATCGCCCTTCATCTAGGGTTGCCCCTCCAGCGCTGAAGTTTCAACTTTTTTAAGCCAAAGAGCATTTTTTTAAAAAATTGTCAGAAATTCATATTTGATCAGATCTTCTTAATTTTGGATTTTATGTGGTCTAGTTAATCACATCTAGTTATATTTTTAATATCAGCTTAATACGATATCGCTAACCTCCAAAAACCAGAGGTGGAAAAGTATACTTACATTTTGGAGAAACCCGAAAAGCAATTTTTTGCAATTATGTAAAAAAAAACACATTAAAATTGCAAAATATGATTTTTTTCTTTTCGACTTGGAAAAAAGACTACTCGAGGATTCCAAAACCGTTAAAACCAAAAAATACGAAATTCTTGAACGGCGTGTGGACCAATCTGAACTCACGATATTTTCAAAAAATTTATTTCATGATTTTTTTTTGCTATATAGTTCTATATTTTAATTTTTTTTTACAAAATATTTCATATTTTCCTATAAAAGATAATTTCATTAAAATTTAAGAGATCATTAACTCTTGTCGACATGGGGTCATATATGTCCCACACAAAAAATTGTTTTTTACCAATTACAAATAGATTAAAATTGAAAACTTTTATGAGTTTAGCGGATCATATTACGTATACAAAAAATATTCGCGGTTAGTTCGCATTTTCATTTAGGAATTCTCTTTTCGAGGTAGGGACTTTATATATGCAGCTGCATGCGCACCATGTTACGCATTTGCATGAGCAAATATCGAAGAGTTTTTGTCCAAAATCATGGTACCTCTTTTTTGATAATTTTAAATGTTTTTTTGAACTGTTTCAACTTACAACGGAATACCTTAAGCTTTCCAATAACAGATTTTGGAGAAACTGTTGGAATTGTTGTTTTTTCCCATATAGATAAAATGTCTTTCGCTAGAGGCTTGGCAATACTCATAAAAGGCAGATCATTCCCTTTTTATACCCTCCAACTACTGTATGGGGGTATACTCACTTTGTCATTCCGTGTGTAACGCATCGAAATATCGGTCGGGGACCCCATAAAGTATATATATTATTGATCAGTGATCGATTCTAAGACATTCTAGCGATGTCAGTCCGTCCGTCTGTCCGTCCGTCCGTCCGTCTGTAGTTAACACGATGTAGTCCAAAATAAAAAAGCTAGACCCCTCAAGTTTGGCATAAATATGTCTTATGCTCCTAGGCAGGTTAAGTTCGGAAATGGTAGAAGTTTATAGTCCTGCTCTTGGACCCAGGGGATTAAAAAATTTTGCTTTTTTTGCCCCGCCCCTTTTTTATGGGCGTGGATAAAAAAATAATTATAAAACTATAATACTTTAGTGCACAAAGCAGACAAAAATGAACTTGTAAACATATACCGTGAGAGCCATGGAGTCACCCCAGCTCACCGACCCCTTCCTTCCCCCCCCCCCCCCCTTAAAACAACGCCCCTGTCAAACATTTTTTTTTATTTTTTTACATGTTGGAGGGTATAATAGATTCGGCACAGTCGAATTTAACACTCTCACTTGTTTAACTTTATTTTGAATGAAGCAATACCCTTTCGATACATCGGAAAATGTTGTTAGTTGGTTTACGGGTAGTTTATTGGCCTTACCGAAAATTGGACAACTTATATTTTTATTACGAATAGGCGACATTTTAAAGACTGCGACTAACTTTTTTAAATTAATTTTTTATTGCTTTGCAAAAGTTATATGATATTTGTAAAACCTAAGCCTACTATTAAAATCAATTTTTTATATTTCGCACAGGTTAAATATGAAATTGGATTTGATTTTTTTTAAATAATTCGAATAATAGTAGTCTACAACGAAAATGCGAACTAACAGCGAATTTTTTTTGTATATGTAATATGATCCGCTAAACTCATAAATGTTTTCAATTTGAATCTATTTGTAATTGGTAAAAAACAATTTTTTTTATATGATCCCATCTCGACAAGGGTTAACGATCTCTTAAATTTTAATGAGATTATCTTTAATAGAAAAATATGACAAATTTAGTAAAAAAAATTTAAAATATAGAACAATATAGCAAAAAAAATGTATAAAATAAATATTTTGAAAATATCGTAAGTTGAGATTGGTCCACACGCCGTTCAAGAATTTCGTATTTTTTGGTTTTAACGGTTTTGGAATCCTTGAGTAGTCTATTTTCCAAGTCGAAAAGAAAAAAATCATATTTTGCAATTTTTATGTGTTTTTTTTTACATAATTGCAAAAAATTGCTTTTCGGGTTTCTCCAAAATGTAAGTATACTTTTCCACCTCTGGTTTTGGGAGGTTAGCGATATCGTATTAAGCTGATATTAAAAATATAACTAGATGTGATTAACTAGACCACATAAAATCCAAAATTAAGAAGATCTGATCAAATTTGAATTTTTGACAATTTTTTAAAAAAATGCTCTTTGGCTTAAAAAAGTTGAAACTTCAGCGCTGGAGGGGCAACCCTAGATGAAGGGCGATCTTCCTGAAATTTTAACCACATCGTTTTGGCATCTAGTTTTACCAATCCCGCATAGCGCCCAAGCGAAATTCGTGAAAAAGCATTTCTCGATCCGCCCTATTGGGCATGGCGCAAACAAGTTTGGAAACCATTGGGTTAAAGCGTAGGGCCACTACGAAAGTTAAAGATATATTTTTTTTTTCTGTCTGGCAGCATTTCATAAAATTGTAGTCTTAAAAATGTATAACATACTTTTAGGCCGTGAGAAAAACATGTTTTTTAGCGTTGCCAGCAAAAAAAGTGAAATAAGTATTCAAACAAAACCCATAGCATATCTATTAGGCTGTGTACAAACTAGAGCCTACGGTCAGTATCGTAGTACCGGTAATCCTAGTTCTCAGTATTACCGCGAAATTGTTCCGGTTTCCCAGTTCTTGAATAATTCCCGGAACTCCCGGGAAAACCGATATTCCCAGTTCCGATTCTGACGGTATGTAAAATTGTGACAATTAAATTTTTTTCTTTGTTTTTACCAAAAAAAAAAACAAAATATGTATGTTAATAACACCATTTCCATTTTTTTAACGAATTTAGTAAAAAATAATTACATGACTTTTAAATAATTTTACAAACACAACTAAATATTTCTGAAATACTGAATAAAATACTGGAATTACTAAATTGAAATATTTCGTGTTATATTTTTTTGTGTTTTTTTAACCGGTACCAGGATCAGAACCGAGAAACCGGTATTAGAACTATTTTCGTTTTGAAAGTGCTACCACTGAAAGTTTTCATCTAAACTGTAGCTCATGCTGTGATCCTTATAGCATTCATCCCTTCTTTAACCGATTTTTTTTTTAATTAAACGAAAAGAAAAATAATGGTTTTGAGATTTCATTTATATAAAAACATTGATAATTTATGTTTATTTAAATTACAAAAATATATTGAAATTAAATTTTAAACGAGCACACAATAAAAAATAACAGGTTGTCTTCTTTAATTAAAAACACTTTAAAACGTTTCCCATGATAAACCAGGTTCTAGCTGATAATTATACTCGTGTGACAGACATTCCTGGTATAATGGAAGTTTAGAATAACGCAGCATTTTGTTTTTCTTCTTTTTTTTTTTTTGTTATTCTATAACGTTTAACGTTTTTTGACGACAGCCACTAAATTAAAAGCAGTTTTGAGAATTTCAGTTAAAATTAAGAGTAGGAGCAGGAGTTACACAAAAATAAAAACAAATCGAATTGAATGTACATTTATAACGAATTCAAAGTCTCGAAACATAATAATTTATGCATGTAAATAGTTCGGCTGCAACAAAAAAGAACAGGAGCTTGGTTTATACGTGATTCCGCACAAAACGAGATGAAGATTTTACAAATTTTGCAAAAACGATAATAATTTCGTCTCATAGTTTTTATTAGATTCCAAATTCCGTAACGAGTGACGTTCGTCGGGAAAAATGTGAAGAGTATAGGGTTTATTTGCTTTATTCAAGGCATTTATCAATTGGGATGTATGAAAGAAATGTACGTTTTCATCGATGAGACCATGAATGAGCAATAGACGATTTTCTCTGTAGAATATAAATATATATAAACGAAAACCTCCAAACAAAATGTACATAATTTTATACTTACTCTTCTGGAAATGCGTGTATATAATTGAGTACCGAACCAGCAGTGTAACCATGTTTATTGTTTTGTGGCAAGTCCATATAACGTTCCGTATAACCCGTATCATAATATTCCCAATTTGTGACTGGCGCACCAGCTATGGCTACCTTAAATATGTTGGGATAATGCACCAAACCCATTAGACTTAAATAACCTCCTGAAAAAAAAACAATATTAAAAAAGCAATTATAAAAATGATACACACATATTCAAAATTATCATTATTTACCATACGACCATCCATGAATGCCAATACGATTCATATCAATATAACCCAATTGATCAGCCAATATTTTTAATGCATCGACTTGATCATTTAATTCTACTGTACCCATGCGACAACGTATATGTCCCTCAAATTTACTACCGCGATGCCTTGAACCTCGTGAATCTATACAAATGACACAATAACCCTGAGCTGCCAGCATATGCATGCGAAACTGATGTTTACCCTTTAAAGGTAGTCATAAACATTATTTTATATAACAAAAATAAAATAAAACTCAATTTAATTACCTTAAATGTATTATTGACTGTTTGCACTTCCGGCCCACCATAGACATTTAACACTGTAGGATATTTAACACCCAATTGAAAATTATGTGGCTTGAAAACCATCGCATAGACGATTTCTCCCGACGGCAGTTGTGGCGAATATATTTGTGGACAATATTGTGGTTCAGGCTTTCCACCCTCATGTAAATAACCCATCAGCGATAGTTGAATACCATTAACACCACCATTCTGACAAGTCTGTGTTACACGCATTACTTTACAGGATGGCAAACGTTGAATATTACAATAAACTTGCAGCATTAATTGACAAGACTAAACAAACAGAAATGATTGCAAATTAGCTAAAGTTCAAGTTAAGAATGTTTTAAAAATGCATACCTCATCAAATTCTACTAGATACGAGTATCCTGGTTCAGTTAATTGTCTTATATGTTCTGGCCTTTGCAAACTGACAACATAAAGGTGTTTTTCGAGTGGTGTTTCTCTTAGACCTAAAAAGTAGACAAGTTGATTGTCTTTATCGATCCACAAGTTACGCCCCAGTACCTCCCATTCCCCAGATGTAAGTGCAACCTGAAAATATAAACAAACGAACATCTCTAGATCAACTTTAAATCGATCACGGAGCTCTAATATATACCAGACATGTGCACGAATGCACTTAAAAGTCGTTAAGTGACATTCTTATAATTTATAATGAAAAAATCATTCTATTCTATTCGTATTGCTTTATATGTATTCTATACTTGAAATAAAAAGAAACAAAAAATAAAAGAATGAAGAAATCTTAGAATTAAAAATGCCTGCGAGTTTTGTACTCTTGCCCAAAACATTAAATCATGATAATGTTTTGAGGAAGATTTGGGTGTACCTGCCAAAGGAAAGTTTTTTTAGAAAAAATAATGTTATATTACTTTGCTATTCCATGCAAAACGAATTGAAATAAAAAAACCAAAAGAGCTGTACATTTCGTAAGTGAGTGCAAAAATAAGTGCAAAAAAGTGTTTTTACATTTTGGAGAGTATAAAAGATTCGGCACCAAAGAATATACCACTCTCACTTGTTTTATGTACATTTGATAAACAAATGGAACATTTTTATGCGAAAAGCTTAGACTTGGTAAAAAGGTAGTTTTGGTAAAAAAAATGTTTTTTTTTTTTACGAAAACCAAATTTTGTTAAAAAAAAATTAATGAACCCAAAATTTTAGGTTAAAAAAAAATTTTGATGAAAATAAGTTTTTGATGAATTTTTTTGATAAAAAGAATTTTTTTTTTTTTTCAAAACATGAAAAATAAATTTTTTGGTAAGAAAAAATTGATAAAAAAAATTGATTAAAAATTAATTAATTAAAATTAAAAAAATTTGATGAAAAAAAAAATTGATGACAAAAAAATTTGATGAAAAAACAAAAAAATTGATGAAAAAAAAATTTTTTTGATGAAAAAAAATTTTTTTGATAAAAAAAAAATTTTGATGAAAAAAAATTAATGAAAAATATAAAATTGATGAAAAAAAAAAGTTTGATGAAAAAAAATTAATGAAAAAAAAATTGATGAAAACAAAAAATTGATAAAAAAATGATGAAAAAAAAAGTTTGATGAAAAAAAAAAGTTTGATGAAAAAAAAAAATTGATGAACAAAAGTTTGATGAAAAAAAAAATAAACAAGTAAAAAAGTAAAAAAGTTAAATTCGGCCTTGCCGAATGTTGTGATACTCTCCACAATTTCAAAAAGATTATTGCAAAAAACATTATTTAAAAGTAATTTACTTTTGAAAAAAAAAAAAATTTTTTGAAAATAAATTTCCGCGAAAAAAAAAATCGGTGATTTTTGTCAAAAAATATGTTCGTACTTGTTTAAATACCATTTGGTGTTCAATTATGTTCACATATGTCAACCAGCAGGCGAATTAAAGCATTTTGTGTTATTAGGTTATGTTGAATGTACAGAAATTTTTGAGGTGTCCTTACATTTTCGTTCATAACTTTTGAACCGCTGAACCAATATCGCTCAAATGCAATACCAAACTTCTCAGGAGAACTTCTAATAAATATGTTAAGTTTCAGTCACCTCTGTCCAATATTTTGTCCGTGATCACCATTTCCACAGACAGACGGACATCGCTAGAATGTCTCAAAATCGATCACTGATCAATAATATATATACTTTATGGGGTCTGAGACCGATATTTTGATGAGTTACAAACGGAATGACAAACTTATATATACCCTCTATCACTAAGTGGAGGGTATAAAAATATGAAAAAAAAGAAATTTGATGAAAAAAAAAAAAAATTTTTTTGTCGAAAAATAATTATGTTACTTTTTATTCACCAGCTGGAGAAAAACGGTTTTATTCACCACGAGGTGAATTATTATCCAAGTTACAAACCCAAGTTATTAAAATTTTTTGTTTTAGAAAATGAAAATAATAATTCTTGTTTTCTTTTTCGTTAATTGTTAGCTTATATAGTCAAACTGAGGTGGCGTCCTGCAACTTTTTTAAAATTAGACACCAGCCTTAAAACATTTTAAAGTACTCTGAAGCGAATAAATCAAAAAGATTTTTTCACGAAATTAAAAATTTTGACAAAATTTTATTTATTTTTACCAATTTTTTTTGGCAAAACTTTTTTTGACATTATTTTTAATTTTCCAACATATTTTTTATTTCACAAAATGTTGTTTTTTTTTTGAAACATTTTTTTTTTTTTTTTTGAGAAAATTTTTTTTAAAAATCTTTGTTTTTTGACAAAAATTTTTTTTTAATAATTTTGAACCAGATTTCTTATATGGCTTAAGTCTGTATTTGTAAAAAAAAAATAAAAAAAAAATTGTCAAAAAAACCAAATTTTTTGTAAAAAAAAAAAATTTAAAAAATGTTGGTTAAAAAAAAATTTTTGTCAAAAAAAAATTTTAAAAAAAAATTTTGTCAAAAAAATTTTTTTTTGACAAAAAAAATTTGTCAAAAAAAAACGTTCGACAATAAAAAAGCAATTTGGTCCAAAAAAAATTGCTGAAAAATTATTTTATTTTAGATTAGGTTAGGTTTTTTTTTTTTTTTTAAATTTAGCTTTTTTATTTATAAATACTTTTTGGTAAAAGCGTTCTAAGTCCTCAGTTTATATTTCAAATATTCTAGAACACGGTGCAATTTTTAAAATCGCACGAATATTTTTTATATTCAAAACGTTCAAACAATGACAAATTTCATTTCGTTGTTTAACATCATTCCAAACATTCTAATTCACAAACACTGTAGTCTAAAAGTGGTGGTCTCTACAGCGAATGATTTGGTGTAAGCGAAGAAAAATATATCCATGACCCCATTTATACTAAATGGGTTTCGATGAGTGACAAACGGAATGACAAACATATATTCTCCCTTCATCACTAACAAGGAAAGTCTTTCATAAGGCACCCACCGATTGTCCTAAAACTTGCATACGAAAAAGAGGCGAGGAAAATAAGAGACACCTGTTTTTTCTTAGGTGACCAATCTCACATTTGTCGGGTCAAAGGGGAGGGGAAAACTGTTTTTTATTATATAAACATTTTATACAGATCGAAAGGTTTTTTAAGGTCTATCCAATAGCGTAGGGGTAGTTTATATGGAGATGTACATACGTTGGACCGCCAAAATCATATATAATATTCTCTTTTAAAATTAAGCTGACCCGTATATTTTCGTTTTGCGAAATTCTAGCTAGTTAGGCTTTTATTAGGATTTCCCCGAAAGACCAATTTTTTCATAAGGTGGCAAACCTTTTTTAAATTTGAGATTGAGCAGCTAAAAAAAACGTGTAAACGGGTCCCCGTAGGCTATTTGGTAGCGTGCTAGCCTTTCAACGTGGGGTCGTGGGTTCGATTCCCACCAGAACCCTTGGTTTTTTTCGCTACAACGAGACGACTGTCATTGTTACCAGTTCTCAGTTAGGTTGAATTTATTAAAAATGAGTTGTAAATAAATAGAAAGAATAAATAAATAAAAATAATTGATCATGTGATCAAAACTATTATTATATGCAAGTTTCGGGACAATCGACGGGTGCCCTCTGAAGGATTTTCCTTGTAGAGATGGGCGCGTGAGTGGATTTTGACTCACACTCACTCACGCTCACGCAAAAAATAATCGAATCACTCACTAATCACTCACGCAATTTTTTTTTACTCACGCTCACACACATTCACGTGAGCAATAAACAACTTACTCACGCGTGACTCGCGCCAGATTCAATCACGCAAAATCTACTCACGCAACAAAATTTTCTTACCAAAAAGAAAAAAAAAACCCAAAAAAAAATTTTTACAAAAAATTAAAAAAAAAATGGGCAAATCAAAAAATCTAATCACGCAAACTCACGCAAAAAATAAATGACTCACTCACTAATCACTAACTCAGATTTTTTTTCAACTCACAATCACGTGATTGAAATAAAAATCACTCACACTCACGCGTGATTCACGTGAATCACGCAAATCACGTGACGAGCGCCCATCTCTACTTCCTTGTAAGTGGATGGTATAAAAAGCTAGTATTACATACATATATAATTTCCTACCTTATTTATTATTCTTGGATGTAATGTAGCTGCATCGATAATATCATTATGACTGTCCGTTGTATTAGTTGCACCATGAAACTTTAAACGTTGGCTATTATCATAGGCATTACTACTAGAAGCTACTGTTGAGGCTTCATTGCAACCATTCATGGTTTTCGCACACAAACTAGAGGTTACTAAATATAAATGACGAAATCCCGTCTCTTCAGATGCCCAAAGAAATGTTACTGTGGTATCAGTGATTTCCAAAAAGTATAATAGATCATGAACATTTATCCAGGTATCAGAAACTTGAGTAAATAAAACCTAATTTAAAATAAAATAAGATATTAATATAGAATTTGAAATCGTTAGAACTCATACTTACCTGAAGTGGTGAGACTGTATTGCAGTAGGGACTTTTCCAGCTATGATCGGTGGAACCTGAAGGTGATGATGTTGAACTGCTGTAGGTTTCACAGAAGTTATCAACGGGTATAAGTAATAAGTCCAAACGTTGTTGTTTACGATCCATTCCTTCCATCCAAACACTACAAAATAAAAAAAATGTTTAATAATTTTTTAATAAAAGAGATTTAAAATAAAATTTAGTTTTGCTACTAAATTTTTTTTTTATTTTTATGACATTTGCGGTACGAAAATCTAGTTAGGAAGCATTGTTGTTTTAAATTATGCGGTAATCCATTACACTTTAAATTAAATTTTTGTTTTTACATTTTGACTTTACTTTTAATAAGTACTTACTATTTAGAATCTGTAGTCCAGCCAACTCGTACTATATATTCCAGCCAAGGTAATACGACCGATAAAGAATAGGACAAGTCTTTAATGCATACCTCACTTATTTGCAGCGATTCATTTAATACGAATTGAACCATTTTTAACTTGGACTTGGCATTAGCTGTACCAGTACGAGGAAATCTATATTCTTCCATTTCGCCCGGTATAGCATGGGCCGATGGAAAGGTATATAAGCACACATCTGATTCGTCAACCTCTTCATAAACAATACGATATATACCATCTATAAAGAATAGAAAACGAAAAAAAATATTGGTTTATCAATGAATATTAAGTTTAAAATTTTACCATCCGAATGGGGCTGCCACCAATATCCTTGATAACGACTAAACTCTTCTTGCATTACGTACGATGGTAGACCAGCACTTAGAGGATCATCAGCAAATGAACGTCGACCATCATGGGCAAATGTTAGACGTTCCTCATGACCACTGAGTGTGTGTGTTACCCAAATGTCACATCCACTTATGTAGGCTATTAAGTCTGAATTTTGTGGACATATTTGAGGATCCAATGCTGCCCATTGTGGACATGTGCGCAATTGTATAGGAAAAAGTGGACCAGTCTTTAGAAAAATTAATAAATAACACATTATTTTTTTCGAAAACAAATTTAAAAACAATATTTATTCAGTGGATATAAAAATAAATTTTGGACGCTGTTCCAAAAAAGTAATTCAAATAAAAAATGTGAAAATGAAAATTTCCGAATTTTTTTTGTGTTCTAGATTTCACTTTTTGTTTCACCAGGCGGTCGGCATCCAACTCAAACACTCAAATATTAACTGCCTGGGATTATAGAATGAAGGTTGAAAAAGGAATTGAAAACAAGGTTTTTTGTTTTCTTTAAAAACACACTTTTATATGGTTTTAAACAAAACAAATTTATGAAATTTACGTTCTTAAAATGTTAATGATTCAATATAATTGAAAAAAAATTATTAAAAGTACAAATAAAGTACAAATTTCATGACTTTTAAAAAAAACAAAAATTTTTCTTGATCCCAGAAAGACTTCGTGTGAGAGAAAAAAAGAGTTGAATCAATTACAATCCCTTTACTTTATTTCTCTATGGTTTCGCCTAAATAAATTTTGGTGAAAGTAGAACGATTGCATTTTTTTCGTTATAATTTATTAACTTTTAGTTATTCGATTTAAACTTCGAATGGAAATGCGAACAACAGAACACTGAATTTGATTTCATGTATTTCGGAAAATTACATGTAAATTGAAAAGTTGTGAAAGATAGAACAGAGGCATTGAGGCCAATTTTATACAGAGTTTTGACGGACGTAACAAAAGTTTTAGTTTGTGGGAAAACGCCCACAAGGGGTCCGACTTTAAAGTACCAAATTTTTTCACTGAAAATAAATTAGGCAAAAACTTTTTACGCAAAGAAGCTTTACTAGGCGGAGAGGTCTGTTGAATACAGGGAGGTTATAATCCCTAAGCTCGGCCAAAGGCCGGCTACACAAAAGTTACTTTATTTTTTGGGGAGGACACAAACTTGTGTTGTTCTAAAATTTCATGTTTTGCATTTCGTAGTAATTTTAAATCAAAGTGAACCCTACAAGAAGTGTTAGATCCATGATAGGATACGTTACCTATCACCCGGACCCAAAACACCTATCACAAAGTCGGCAGCTTTCATATAAAAATACCAATTCCATCATAAATCCAAATTAAGCTCCCAATAACAAAAATTTAATTTAGAGAATAATCACAATTGGAGCGGGAAGCGTTTTTCCGCAACTGTTTACACACGTTTTGTATTAAAACAAAAAACCGCCGCGTTTTTCCGCCAAACTAGATTTAAAGCTGCCCATTCACTTGCAATATTATTGTTCAACTTTTCAAATTGTACAATAATATCGCTTGTGTGTATGTAATATTTACGGTTGTGCAATATATTGGAGAATATCAAAACACTTTTGATATTTATTGTACAAACAAGAATACTGCAATATATTTTATCAGTGTGTTGTCTATATTGTACAACTTTTATTATGTTATGTTTATGTTTATATCTTGTACAATATATTGGGTTTAAGTATTGAGCAATTTTATTTGCTGTGTAGGGTAAAACGACAATAATATTGTAAAATATTTTTTTTTTTTTTTTTTTTTTTTAATGATTTGAGATTACTTCATCCCCCTTCAGCAATGTGAAGGATAGAAGATTTATTTGGCTGTGCCCGAAGGTCTAAGACGCCATCAACAATTTATTTTTATTATTTTTTCCAAATATGGCTATAGATTAGCAGACAAGAAGAATAACGGGATATCCCGTTATTGATGATGACGCCACGCTAAAGCCTAGACACTCAAGTTGGCTCTGCACACAAAAAACGACCATTGCCTTCGCAATGGAGGCAGTGAAACAATGCTCCCAAGTGCCGATAGACATATAATCAGACCACAAGTGTCCGACGCAATGCCGAGTGAATCAGCAGGCTCAACAAAAAAACACGCGGTACAGTTTTGTCTTTAACTTTAATCAACTACAACGCCGCAGCTTACACGTCCTTAATCATTGACTGACCGATTGCAACTCCGATATTTTTTTTTTAAGTTGAGCAATTTTATTGCAAGTGAATGGGCAGCTTAATTCTATTTATATGAGAGCAATTGCGGAAAACCGCTTGCCGCTCCAATTGTGATTATTATCTTAAGGCCGTTTGTGACGATAAGACTCAGTAAAATGATCTGTCAAAAAATCGTATAGAACTTAAAAATGTTATGGTGTACATGCGAAATGTGATGACACGTTTTGCTCGTCACTGTGTCTTTAAATTATTTTTTTGAATAAAATTTCTAAACTCTGGGGTGGCTAAGTCTACTCTAACCAGTCTTGTCTTTTTACACCAATGTTTTTGATATTATCCATCATAACACGAGATAAAAAATTATAACAAACTTACATTATATCCAGTATCAAGACCTTGATACAAGTCATTAAAACATGGAAACACTATTTTGCCGCTTGGTTTGTGCAATTCATATGAGGTTATACCCCAAGTTGAGAGACGTTTACGCTCTTGCAACAATTGAAATTCCCTAGACCAAACATTAACATTCCCACCACCCACAGAAGCTGCTACACTAGACATTGGCTGTTGTAATACTATGTTCCATTGAAGTCTGTAACAAACCACAGAGATGATTAAGATTTAGATTTTTCAATGAAGGAAAGTATCTGCATGATAATTTCCGATTTTTATGAAACTTGCATAAGTCATGGAAAGCAAAAATCTAAGATCAACCTGCTTTATTTTATTGACAAATTTAGACTCAAGTAGCTTTATTTTTGAACCCTTAAACCAAGACACAGTAATTTAAATAATACAACAGGAGATCCTAGATTTTTTTCTTTCATAAAAATCAAAAATTATTATATGAGATACATTTCTTGTTATTAATATGATGTTGAACAAACCTTTTATTATTGCTGCCATTATTACTGCCCATAAATCCACCTAGAAAACCAGATGGCATAATAGTTGGTGAGGAGAGGGGTGAAGTACCCATTCGTATGCTGCTGCCAACAGTAAAGCTGGGAATATCCGGAGAGACTAATTCATCAACTGTTGGGGATGGCGTAGACAAATTAATGTCTGTATAAAGTAGAGTTGTTTCCCAGGCATTGGGTGGTGTACTCAGAAAATAGCAACGAACCCGGCCATCGGATAAAGTACGAAATTGTATGTTAGTGGGGACCATACTGGACAGATTGGACAATTGTTTGCGTATTCCATTAACAGTAATTTTAATCTCAGACCATGATTTCTTAGATGTGTTACGATCATCGTCATTTCGATCATCACCATCATCTTCGTCTTCGTCCTCTTCACAGTCTTCGTCCTCATCATCGATTTCTCGAGGAGGTGTAGTACTGGTAGGCGAGCTAAGATGATTAGAAATAGCAGAAGCAGCTGCTACTACAACGGCTGCCGCTTCAGCGGTTGTCGCAGATGCAGCGGCTGCTGCGGCAGTTATGGGTGATGTTAACGAGTTGAATGCCAAACCAATGGAAGAGTAGAATGCATTAGCTGTGTTACCTATGCTTGTCAAACTTGAAATTGAACCAACTGTAGCTAAGTTTCCTGGTACACCGGCAGAAGTGCCTCCAGCGCCTATTATTCCTAAACTGGAATTACTAGAGCTGGGAGTACTAGCAGCACTTTGACTCTGTCGATCTCCCGAAACACGAGAAGCAAATCCATCCAAAAGATTAGCAAATGAAGACGTATTCCGTACTTCTATTGGTGGTGTTGATTCAGAAATCATTGTAATCGGATTGGCGAGACTTTGACCAATATTCCCCACGCTGACACTGTTGTTAACATTTGGTCCACCAACATTAATGGCAGTTGTCGAACTGCTGCTGCTTGCCGTTTGTGTTGTTGAGGTAGCCGACTGTATACGATTTCGTTGCTGGGTCATAGTAGTCGTAGTTGAAGTGTCCATCATTCCTTAAAAAACTACTTTCACTTTTATATATTGTTTTTGTTTTTTTTTTTTTTTTTTGTAAGATCATAAAGAAAAGCAATCAGAATGATTCGGTTAACTCACCCCACCAGACGAATTTTACAAAATCGTTGGTCAATCACAAAAATCGAATTTTTGAATTAGATGGGTCAATTGTGTGTGGTTACGATACACAATAACTATTGTTTTTATATTCTTTTTCTTCTTCTACTGCCTAATATTTCTTCCTGGTGAGATTCCTTCTTTGATTTCCAGCTTTCATATTGCAGACCCACTACTTTTCTTTCTTTGTATTTTTTTTTCTGTTTGTATCGTTTCTTTTGGGTTTGGGCAATATTAAAATAATTTTGGCAAAACAAGTAAAAAATGGAAATCAAATATATTTTCGCGATTTATAATTTTCTCAGTATTTTTTTTTTATTTTCTTATTTGCATTTAGAGAAGCAAGCCGGTTGGCGAGGCTGACGGCTGAGTCGTGAAGCCGATTTTTTTTTTCAGAGCCGCTTTACCGCCGATATAATCGGCAAATCGGCGGCTAATGTTCAGCCAATTTTGCCAATTCAAGGGCTCGTTAGTCAACTGGTAAAGTAATCGGACCTTTGAAGAATTAAATCAATTTGTGAA
Organism: Pegoplata infirma; assembly: GCA_963921195.1. Taxonomy (NCBI): domain Eukaryota; kingdom Metazoa; phylum Arthropoda; class Insecta; order Diptera; family Anthomyiidae; genus Pegoplata; species Pegoplata infirma. The sequence continues at coordinate 12,848,801 of OY992536.1, forward strand.
TTAATTCACATTATTTTTAATTAATTTTTTAATTAATGAATTAATTCATGCTTGACTTAATTTTTAGAATTAAATTTGAATTATTTAAAAAAGAAATAATTATTTTGTGAATAATTCAATTTTAATTCAAAGAATTAATTCAAGCCTGACTTAATTATTTTTGAATTAATTCATTTTGGATTAATTCTTTTGAATTAATTCATTTTGAATTAATTCATTTTTTGAATTAATTCTTTTTTGAATTAATTCTTTTTTTTAATTAATTCTTTTTTTTTAATTAATTCTTTTTTAATTCATTTTGCACGGTTTATTCTGATTTTTTAAAACTACTATTGTCACAAAATGAATTAATTCTTTTTTTATATAATTCAAATTTATTTTAAAGAATTAATTTAAGCATGAATTAATTCATTAATTAAAATTTTTGATTTGAAAAATTGAATTGTGAATTAAAATTTCGAAGGGCTGAAAGTAATCAAGTAAGTACTCGCTATTTTTTTCTTACGTGACAATCAAAATACATTAGATTTTCACATAACATGTTACTTCGTTCAGTAATCGTTTACATGTGTTGCCATCAGTGACGGTCCGTGAAGTTGTCACTGGGTGTTCTCTACTTATTTAAAATATAAAATTTATGTATATAAAATATGTTTTTCTGGACTTAACACGTTCCCGTGGTAGACAAAGCCTCAGTTTTAATTTTTTTTTGTTGACATGCATCCAAAATTAATTTTTGTACTCCATTTATTTGCGAAATAATGCTTTTTGTTAATTGTCGATGTGGTGAGGCAACAAAATGACAATAAAATAGAATTTAGGCTGCATCTCATTAAAAAATGTACAAAACTAGTAACATCCCATCTTTACCTATCTCGGGAATGCGTTAGGTCCATGAAAACATGAATTTTATACTTAAATTTTCTGTTTTTATAAATTAGAGAACACCCAGTGACAACTTCACGGACCGTCACTGGTTGCCATATGATAAAAACGAACAGCTGATTTGATACTGCTACTTTTGTTGCGTTGCTAGTTCAGTAACGAGCTCTTCAGTCGAACTACTTTTTTAAAAATTGTGTACCTTATTTCCATAAGCTGGTATTTTAAAAAGGGCGTATGATTATCATCCTCTTATTTTAATCGCTGAATTTGAACCTGGATTTATAAATTCAAATTAAGCAAATTATAACATTATGTATGTTCTGAAAATTCATAAATACTTTAGTTTCCAAAATTGCCTGTATAGTAATATCGACCCACCACCATACCACAGACTAAATACAGACTCTACAGTAGAGTTTTATAAGAAAAAATGGGGAAAAACTAAGCGATTTTAGGAGAAAACACAGAGGGTTTTAGTCCGCTTTACGCTAACATGGCAACACTTTCTACGACTTAGGAGTGAGTGAAACAACAAAAACTGATCTGGCATCTATTTTTCTTATGGCGCGTTGTATCAGTTTTCTCTTTCTAACCTAATTCGTAGAATAATTTGAAAAAATTAGCCATATGGTTCAAGAATACTTTTTTGACACCTGTCACTTATGTCGAGTCTGTATTAGTCTGTGACCATACCACAGACTAAATACAGACTCGACAGTAGAGTTTTACAAGAAAAAATGGGGAAAAAGTAAGCGATTTTAGGAGAAAAAACTGCGGTTTTTAGTCCGTTTTTCGCTAACATGGCAACACTTTCTACGACTTAGGAGTGAGTGAAACAACAAAATCCGATCTGGCATCTATTTTTCTTATGGCGCGTTATATCAGTTTTCTCTTTCTAACCTTATTCGTAGAATAATATGAAAATATTAACCATATGGTTCAGAACTACTTTTTTGACACCTGTCACTTATGTCGAGTCTGTATTAGTCTGTGACCATACCACAGACTAATACCACAGACTAATACAGACTCGACATAAGTGACAGGTGTCAAAAAAGTATTCTTTAACCATATGGTTAATATTTTCAAATTATTCTACGAATTAGGTTAGAAAGAGAAAACTGATATAACGCGCCATAAGAAAAATGGATGCCAGATCGGATTTTGTTGTTTCACTCACTCCTAAGTCGTAGAAAGTGTTGCCATGTTAGCGTAAAACGGACTAAAAACCGCTGTGATTTCTCCTAAAATCGCTTAGTTTTTCCCCATTTTTTCTTATAAAACCCTACTGTCGAGTCTGTATTTAGTCTGTGCTAATACACTCACTCCTAAGTCGTAGAAAGTGTTGCCATGTTAGCGTAAAACGGACTAAAAACCGCTGTGTTTTCTCCTAAAATCGCTTAGTTTTCCCCATATTTTCTTATAAAACTCTACTGTCGAGTCTGTATTTAGTCTGTGACCATACCTTTCGTAGCATACCTTGAATTAACACGTTTTTTATTACAATAGATCGGCGCAGCCGACATTTGTTTTCAGCAGATCCATTCTGAAGAACACTGCGCGCAGACGTTAACCCGTCGCCGCAATTGAAAATTTTATGCTCTTCAACTGGCGCCGAAAATTTTCAATCGGCTTGCTTCTCTGATGTGCATGCAGAAAAAGTTGGTTGTCCTCTTTGTTTACTACTTTATCTACTACTGTTTTTTGACATGGTTGTATTTTTAAGGTTTTAGTATCGTGTTTTTTTCCTTTTAAATATCGATGTGAAGAAAACAAACCAAAACAAAAAGAAAACAAACCAAAACAAAAGTTAACAAACCAAAACAATGTAATTCTTGCCATGAAGTGGGGTGAAAAAAAAGTTTCTTTAGAAATTTTACGATATTTTAGTTTTTTATTCAGAAACACGGTAATAAAAACCGCGAAAAAAATCGGCTGATATGGAAAACTCCAGAGACTTATAGGAATCGAATAGCGTGTTGGTCATTTGCCGTGGAACTAGAAACCGGGAGCTATGGACTAACAAACTTTTTTTTTTTTTTTTTTTGATAAAAATTAAATTTTACGGTATTTTAGTTTTTTATTCCGGAACACGGTAATAAAAACCGCGAAAAAAATCGGCTTATATGGAAAACTCCAGAGACTTGTAGGAATCGAATAGCGTGTTGGTCATTTGCCGTGGAACTAGAAACCGGGAGCTATGGACTAACAAACTTTTTTTTTTTTTTTATAAAATTTAAATTTTACGGTATTTTAGTTTTTTATTCCGGAACACGGTAATAAAAACCGCGAAAAATGGATATGGAAAACTCCAGAGACTTGTTGGAATCGAATAGCGTGTTGGTCATTTGCCGTGGAACTAGAAACCGGGAGCTATGGACTAACAAACTTTCTTTTTTTTTAATAAAAAAAAAAAATATTTTGATAAAAATTTTATTTTACGGTATTTTAGTTTTTTATTCCGGAACACGGTAATAAAAACCGCGAAAAAAATCGGCTGATATGGAAAACTCCAGAGACTTGTAGGAATCGAATAGCGTGTTGGTCATTTGCCGTGGAACTAGAAACCGGGAGCTATGGACTAACAAACTTTTTTTTTTTTTGATAAAAATTAAATTTTACGGTATTTTAGTTTTTTATTCCGGAACACGGTAATAAAAACCGCGAAAAAAATCGGCTGATATGGAAAACTCCAGAGACTTGTAGGAATCGAATAGCGTGTTGGTCATTTGCCGTGGAACTAGAAACCGGGAGCTATGGACTAACAAACTTTTTTTTTTTTTTGATAAAATTTAAATTTTACGGTATTTTAGTTTTTTATTCCGGAACACGGTAATAAAAACCGCGAAAAAAATCGGCTGATATGGAAAACTCCAGAGACTTGTAGGAATCGAATAGCGTGTTGGTCATTTGCCGTGGAACTAGAAACCGGGAGCTACACTCACATGAAAACTCGGTTGGAATGAGGTTGCCACAACCGTCGTAACCTCGTTTACGGTTGCTGCTACCGAGTTGCTGTTGTCTCAACCGTCTTACGGTTGTGATAACCGTAAGCGGTTGCAGCAACCGTAAGTTGAGGTTGTTAAAACTTTTTTTTAAATATTTGTGTGCCAGTTGCTACAACTTCAAATTATCGGTTGTAGCAACCGATAATTTTCGGTTCCTTCAACTGATAATAAAAAATAACAAACTTTTTTAATGTCAGAAAAATAAAAATATTTTTAAATGAAAATTCTTTTCTACAAAACACAATGGTAAAATATGGAAATTAAAAGGAAAATACTATTAAAACCGTAAGTTTGCTTTTATTAAATGCAAAAAATATTTAACAAATAATTTTTTTCGTTAAATTTATAGAAATTATCAAAAACATATTTGTAAAAGGCGTCATAAACGATTTCCCTAATACGGCTGCTTACAAACGGCTAAATTTTCCCAGTCTGACGAGAAGGTATGAAAGGTATTGAAGTCAATGGACGAAGAAAGAGTCGGAATATTATAACATCACTCAAGAATATATACAAGCACTGCAGCGCTTCAGAAAAAGGTGGTAATTGATACATTATATACGAAAATTCCATGATCTGAGAACCTTGGAATACAAACCATTAAGACGTCTCTAAAGGAAAAATAAAGCCATTATTCTATAGACAAAATGTCTTAGCTTCTGAGACTTTATCTAAAGACAAAAAGGCGCAGATTCTCTCTCAGAATCTGTGACTATTCCTATAGAAAAAATGTCTCAGAATCTGTGACTTTTTCTATAGAAAAATTATCTCAGAATCTGAGACTTTTCCTATAGAAAAACTGTCTCAGAATCTGAGACCTTTTCTATAGAAAAACTGTCTCAGAATCTGATACTTTTTCTATAGAAAAACTGTCTCAGAATCTAAGACTTTTTCTATAGAAAAACTGTCTCAGAATCTAAGACTTTTTCTATAGAAAAACTGTCTCAGAATCTGAGACTTTTTCTATAGAAAAACTGTCTCAGAATCTGAGACTTTTTCTATAGAAAAACTGTCTCAGAATCTGAGACTTTTTCTATAGAAAAACTGTCTCAGAATCTGAGACTTTTTCTATAGAAAAACTGTCTCAGAATCTGAGACTTTTTCTATAGAAAAACTGTCTCAGAATCTGAGACTTTTTCTATAGAAAAACTGTCTCAGAATCTGAGACTTTTTCTATAGAAAAACTGTCTCAGAATCTGAGACTTTTTCTATAGAAAAACTGTCTCAGAATCTGAGACTTTTTCTATAGAAAAACTGTCTCAGAATCTGAGACTTTTTCTATAGAAAAACTGTCTCAGAATCTGAGACTTTTTCTATAGAAAAACTGTCTCAGAATCTGAGACTTTTTCTATAGAAAAACTGTCTCAGAATCTGAGACTTTTTCTATAGAAAAACTGTCTCAGAATCTGAGACTTTTTCTATAGAAAAACTGTCTCAGAATCTGAGACTTTTTCTATAGAAAAACTGTCTCAGAATCTGAGACTTTTCTATAGAAAAACTCTCTCAGAATCTGAGACTTTTCTATAGAAAAACTCTCTCAGAATCTGAGACTTTTTCTATAGAAAACTGTCTCAGAATCTGAGACTTTTTCTATAGAAAAACTGTCTCAGAATCTGAGACTTTTTCTATAGAAAAACTGTCTCAGAATCTGAGACTTTTTCTATAGAAAAACTGTCTCAGAATCTGAGACTTTTTCTATAGAAAAACTGTCTCAGAATCTGAGACTTTTTCTATAGAAAAACTGTCTCAGAATCTGAGACTTTTTCTCTGAGACTCTCTGAGACTGTCTCAGAATCTGAGACTTTTTCTATTAAAAAACTGTCTCAGAATCTGAGAAAAACTGTCTCAGAATCTGAAACTTTTTCTATAGAAAAATCTGTGACTTTTTCTGGGATATTTTTATTATAAAAAAGATTCAGATTTTTCCCATAGGAAAATCCTCAGATTCAAAGTTGTTTTTCTCAGATCCTGAAATATTTTTGTATAGAAAAGTCTCAGATTTTGAGACATTTCTACTAAAGAAAAAGTCTCAGATTTTGAGATATTTTTCCTTCAGAAAAAGTCTCAGATTTTGAGATATTTTTCCTTCAGAAAAAATCTCAGATTCTGAGAAGAAGAATTCTTTGTATCAGATTTTAAGCAAACGAATTAAAACCACATAAAAATGTAACATTTGGTTTATTATTTTAAGTATTTAATCATTTATATAATTATATTTTTCTTTAAACAATAAAAAAAGACAAAAAACTAAAAAAAAGTGTGTTTTATAATTGGGATTTCATATTTTATTTTGGCATTATATCGAAAATATATTAAACACAGCTCTGGTTGGAGCAACTGGCAATGCGGTTGCCACAACCGGCAAATGTCGTTATTTGAGGTTGTTGCAACCGGCATTTGTCGGTTGCCTCAACCGTAATTTTCCGGTTGCCTCAACCTCAACTTGAGGTTGGAACCTTGTACGGTTGTCCCAACCGTATTTTGCTGTGAGTGTATGGACTAACAAACTTTTTTTTGATAAAATTTTACGGTATTTTAGTTTTTTATTCCGGAACACGGTAATAAAAACCGCGAAAAAAATCGGCTTATATGGAAAACTCCAGAGACTTGTAGGAATCGAATAGCGTGTTGGTCATTTGCCGTGGAACTATAAACCGGGAGCTATGGACTAACAAACTTTTTTTTTTTTTTTTTGATAAAAATTAAATTTTAGTTTTTTATTCCGGAACACGGTAATAAAAACCGCGAAAAAAATCGGCTTATATGGAAAACTCCAGAGACTTGTAGGAATCGAATAGCGTGTTGGTCATTTTCCGTGGAACTAGAAACCGGGAGCTATGGACTAACAAACTTTTTTTTTATTTAAATAAAAAATTATTTTGATAAAAATTTAATTTTACGGTATTTTAGTTTTTTATTCCGGAACACGGTAATAAAAATCGCAAAAAAAATCGGCTGATATGGAAAACTCGAGAGACTTGGTGGAATTGAATGGCGTGTTGGTCATTTCCTTCCGAACAAGAAATCGGGAGTTATGGACCGACAACTTTTTTTTGGATAAATTTTTGATTACATTTTTCGATATTTTAGTTTTTTTCAGGAACACAAAACAATGGAGCTTTTTTTTTGAATCCCAAAATTATTTATTAAGTTAAATACATATGTATGCTATATTTTGAATAAAAAATATGCATTTTCCATGGAAATGGTTGGTATTACAGGTGGTGGTCCTGGCATTGTTACTAAGGATGGGGCGGCAATTTAAGCCATATACAATCTTTTGATTAATTGCCTAGTCCAATTAAAAAACGAGCTGGAATGCAGTGCCTGGTGGTTTAATCAGTGTGGGTACTGAAATTTATGCTACCGTTTGTGCTGCTGATCGCTTGGTTTCTATTGGCCAATTTCATGACATTTACATCAGGTGGAAATTTATATTTGTTACGTGCACGTGACTATGGAGTCAGCACTTGATACAGAATTCCTAAATCGTTTGTTTATTTTTGGTATGACCCAAAGACCTTTTTTGGGAAAATGGAGTTAGGAATCAATTGTATATAATATGTCCTCTTTCCAAATCCGTAATCAATTTTTTTATATATCGTATAAATTACAAGATATCCAGCCCTAACTTTGCTTCATATCCCCAATATTAACATTGTCTTAACATTGGTTTGCTGCATACGCCAATTTTCTGCACATGCAGCAAGTTTTACACCTAAAGCTAAGTCACAGACTAATACAGACTCGACATAAGTGACAGGTGTCAAAAAAGTATTTTTTAACCATATGGTTAATGTTTTCAAATTATTCTACGAATTAGGTTAGAAAGAGAAAACTGATACAACGCGCCATAAGAAAAATGGATGCCAGATCGGTTTTTGTTGTCTCACTCACTCCTACGTCGTAGAAAGTGTTGCCATGTTAGCGTTAAACGGACTAAAAACCGCTGTGTTTTCTCCTAAAATCGCTTAGTTTTTCCCCATTTTTTCTTGTAAAACTCTACTGTCGAGTCTGTATTTAGTCTGTGGCTAAGTACTCTGTTTTTTGCGGTGAAAATTTCACTTCAACTTTAAACGCCTCAAATCGCAATAAAACAATGAAAAATAAACAACTTTTGACAATTATAAGAAAGAAACGATCATAACAAAACTGAAATGTCACTTTTTCACGGCAATTTAAATTGTCTTGTATAATAAAAATGCGTGAAAACTTTTTTAACAATTTCCCTATAATTCCTCGCGTTGCCAAATTTTATTTTTTTTATATGGAGTTTGACAGATTTTTTCACGTGAAATCGAACAGAGTACTATGCTTAAAGCTAAGTACTCTGTTCGGTTTCACAGGAAAAAATCTGTCAAACTCCATATAAAAAAAAAAAAATTGGCAACGCGAGGAATTAAGGGGAAATTGTTAAAAAAGTTTTCACTCATTTTTATTATACAAGACAATTTAAATTGCCGTGAAAAAGTGACATTTCAGTTTTGTTATGATCGTTTCTTTCTTATCATTGTCAAAAGTTCTTGATTTTTAAATGTTTTATTGCAATTTGAGGCGTTTAAAGTTTAAGTGAAATTTTCACCGTAAGAAACAGAAGTGGTTTTCACGTCATTTGCACCCGATTTCCATTTTATGCAGATAAAATAAATTATTTTGTTACTTGTTGTGAGCGTCCCAGTTTTATTCAGTTGGAAACTGATATAAATTTTATTTTTTCACACGCACACATCCAAACAAGAGTTAAGAAGAAGACAAAACAATTTTCTTAACATCGTTTACTATCATTTTATTTATTGTTTTACTTAATAAAAACATTTTTCTTATTTTGTTAATTGATTTTATTATTTTTTTTAAACAAACACCACATTTTAATTAAAAATATTTTTATGATTGTTCAAATGTCAAATTAAATGCAACTCTGTTTGTTATTTCCTCACAGATATATTTTATTTTCGTGTGCAAATGAAATATACACTTGGTTTTTTGTGAGGATATGAATAAATTCGTGAGGATAAATGCAAGTGCAAATGAAATGTCAAACCCATATAATTTGTTGTTGTGACTTTGCACACTTTGCAAATATTCCTAGTTTATCAAGTTTGCACCGTTTATCAGCCAAAAAGCAAATGAGCTCCACTAGAGTACTTAGCTTAAAAGTTAAAGCGTATAAGAAGTTAACAATATCGTGAACAATATTTTTTTCAACAATAAATCACGATTCCATTACGTTCCTACAAAAACATCTGCTTTTTATTTACAAACATTTACTAAACAATAACAGCTGACAATAACAGCTGATTTTTATTTACACATTTTTCAATAAATGTAAACAAAAACATCTGTTTTTTATTTACAAAGATTAAGTAAACAATGTCAGCTGATTTTTATTTACATATTTTTCAGTAAATGTAAACAATAACAGCTGATTTTTCTTTTTATCATTTTGCAAAAATTTAAATTACTTTAATTTTGAAAATAAAATGAGATAGATTTAAAAAAAATGTTACAAAAAATGTTTTTTCTGTAATGATCCAAATTTTAAAAGACCATACTCAGAACTAGATTCGAATTTATCCAAAAGATCCAAAATAATCGGAGGGTAAACACAAAACCCATCAATATTATCAGTGTTTTAGATTTTTTGGTAAAAAAGTTAAATTTTTAAAAAATTTTCACAAAAAAGGTTTTCCTTGAAATGCTCCAACATTTTATGGAGATCAAAGACCATACTGAGAACTAATTTCGAATTTATCCAAAAAGTCCAAAATAATCGGAGGGTCAATAATTGACCCATCAATATTTTCCATGTTTTTGATTTTTTGGTAAAAAAGTTCAATTTTTAAAAATTTTTCCCAAAAAAGGTTTTCCTTGAAATGCTCCAAACTTTTATGGAGATCAAAGACCATACTGAGAACTAATTTCGAATTTATCCAAAATGTCCAAAATAATCGGAGTGTCAAAAATTGGCCCATCAATATTTTCCATGTTTTTGATTTTTTGGTAAAAAAGTTCAATTTTTAAAAATTTTTCCCAAAAAAGGTTTTCCTTGAAATGCTCCAAACTTTTATGGAGATCAAAGACCATACTGAGAACTAATTTCGAATTTATCCAAAATAATCGGAGGGTCAAAAATTGACCCATCAATATTTTCCATGTTTTTGATTTTTTGGTAAAAAAGTTCAATTTTTAAAAATTTTTCCCAAAAAAGGTTTTCCTTGAAATGCTCCAAACTTTTATGGAGATCAAAGACCATACTGAGAACTAATTTCGAATTTATCCAAAATGTCCAAAATAATCGGAGGGTCAAAAATTGACCCATCAATATTTTCCATGTTTTAGATTTTTTGATGAAAAAGTTCAATTTTTAAAAATTTTTCACAAAAAAGGTTTTCCTTGAAATGCTCCAAAATTTTATGGATATCAAAGACCATACTTAGAACTAATTTCGAATTTATCCAAAATGTCCAAAATAATCGGAGGGTCAATAATTGACCCATCAATATTTTCCATGTTTTAGATTTTTTGATGAAAAAGTTCAATTTTTAAAAATTTTTCACAAAAAAGGTTTTCCTTGAAATGCTCCAACATTTAATGGAGATCAAAGACCATACTGAGAACTAACTTCGAATTTATCCAAAATGTCCAAAATAATCGGAGGGTCAATAATTGACCCATCAATATTTTCCATGTTTTTGATTTTTTGGTAAAAAAGTTCAATTTTTAAAAATTTTTCCCAAAAAAGGTTTTCCTTGAAATGCTCCAAACTTTTATGGAAATCAAAGACCATACTGAGAACTAATTTCGAATTTATCCAAAATGTCCAAAATAATCGGAGGGTCAAAAATTGACCCATCAATATTTTCCATGTTTTTGATTTTTTGGTAAAAAAGTTCAATTTTTAAAAATTTTTCCCAAAAAAGGTTTTCCTTGAAATGCTCCAAACTTTTATGGAGATCAAAGACCATACTGAGAACTAATTTCGAATTTATCCAAAATGTCCAAAATAATCGGAGGGTCAAAAATTGACCCATCAATATTTTCCATGTTTTTGATTTTTTGGTAAAAAAGTTAAATTTTTAAAAATTTTTCCCAAAAAAGGTTTTCCTTGAAATGCTCCAAACTTTTATGGAGATCAAAGACCATACTGAGAACTAATTTCGAATTTATCCAAAATGTCCAAAATAATCGGAGGGTCAAAAATTGGCCCATCAATATTTTCCATGTTTTTGATTTTTTGGTAAAAAAGTTCAATTTTTAAAAATTTTTCCCAAAAAAGGTTTTCCTTGAAATGCTCCAAACTTTTATGGAGATCAAAGACCATACTGAGAACTAATTTCGAATTTATCCAAAATGTCCAAAATAATCGGAGGGTCAAAAATTGACCCATCAATATTTTCCATGTTTTTGATTTTTAGGTAAAAAAGTTCAATTTTTAAAAATTCTTCCCAAAAAAGGGTTTCCTTGAAATGCTCCAAAATTTTATGGAGATTAAAGACCATACTGAGAACTAATTTCGAATTTATCCAAAATGTCCAAAATAATCGGAGGGTCAAAAATTGGCCCATCAATATTTTCCATGTTTTTGATTTTTTGGTAAAAAAGTTCAATTTTTAAAAATTTTTCCCAAAAAAGGTTTTCCTTGAAATGCTCCAAACTTTTATGGAGATCAAAGACCATACTGAGAACTAATTTCGAATTTATCCAAAATGTCCAAAATAATCGGAGGGTCAAAAATTGGCCCATCAATATTTTCCATGTTTTTGATTTTTTGGTAAAAAAGTTCAATTTTTAAAAATTTTTCCCAAAAAAGGTTTTCCTTGAAATGCTCCAAACTTTTATGGAGATCAAAGACCATACTGAGAACTAATTTCGAATTTATCCAAAATGTCCAAAATAATCGGAGGGTCAAAAATTGACCCATCAATATTTTCCATGTTTTTGATTTTTAGGTAAAAAAGTTCAATTTTTAAAAATTCTTCCCAAAAAAGGGTTTCCTTGAAATGCTCCAAAATTTTATGGAGATTAAAGACCATACTGAGAACTAATTTCGAATTTATTCAGTAGTAGTATCTCAGTATGGTCTTTAATCTCCATAAAATTTTGGAGCATTTCAAGGAAGAAACCCTTTTTTGGGAAGAATTTTTAAAAATTGAACTTTTTTACCTAAAAATCAAAAACATGGAAAATATTGATGGGTCAATTTTTGACCCTCCGATTATTTTGGACATTTTGGATAAATTCGAAATTAGTTCTCAGTATGGTCTTTGATCTCCATAAAAGTTTGGAGCATTTCAAGGAAAACCTTTTTTGGAAAAAATTTTTAAAAATTGAACAAAAAATCAAAAACATGGAAAATATTGATGGGTCAATTTTTGACCCTCCGATTATTTTGGACATTTTGGATAAATTCGAAATTAGTTCTCAGTATGGTCTTTGATCTCCATAAAAGTTTGGAGCATTTCAAGGAAAACCTTTTTTGGGAAAAATTTTTAAAAATTGAACTTTTTTACCAAAAAATCAAAAACATGGAAAATATTGATGGGTCAATTTTTGACCCTCCGATTATTTTGGACATTTTGGATAAATTCGAAATTAGTTCTCAGTATGGTCTTTGATCTCCATAAAAGTTTGGAGCATTTCAAGGAAAACCTTTTTTGGGAAAAATTTTTAAAAATTGAACTTTTTTACCATAAAATCAAAAACATGGAAAATATTGATGGGTCAATTTTTGACCCTCCGATTATTTTGGACATTTTGGATAAATTCAAAATTAGTTCTCAGTATGGTCTTTGATCTCCATAAAAGTTTGGAGCATTTCAAGGAAAACCTTTTTTGGGAAAAATTTTTAAAAATTGAACTTTTTTACCAAAAAATCAAAAACATGGAAAATATTGATGGGTCAATTTTTGACCCTCCGATTATTTTGGACATTTTGGATAAATTCGAAATTAGTTCTCAGTATGGTCTTTGATCTCCATAAAATTTTGGAGCATTTCAAGGAAAACCTTTTTTGTGAAAAATTTTTAAAAATTGAACTTTTTTATCAAAAAATCTAAAACATGGAAAATATTGATGGGTCAATTATTGACCCACCGATTATTTTGGACCTTTTGAATAAATTCGAAATTAGTTCTTAGCATGGTCTTTCATCTCCATTAAATTTTGGAGCATTACAAGAAAAACCTTTTTTGTGAAAAATTTTTAAATATTTAACTTTTTTTAATTGGATAGATGGTCTTGTTAAGAAAATGTATGTATACAAAAAAAAAAATAAATAACACAAGCACAAATAAAAAATGTAAACAAAACCAGCTGATATGGTTGTTGTTGTGTTTGTGGAATGGCCGGAATGAAATAACGTCAAAAAAATATTGTTCACGATATTGTTAAGTTAATGGACATAAAGTTAAAATATTTTTCTCTACTTTTGTTTTGATGTATATAACGTTGAAGGGTGCATATCAAAACAAACTAAAAATTGACGCTTGGTTATTGGTGTGACTCATAAACCATTTGCCAAATGGAATTAGGAATCAATTGTTTATGATTGTTATGCACTTTATTTTCATCCGGAATGAATTTTTCGTAAGAATTAAAAGATATCCAACCCCAACTTTGCTAATTATAGCCAAAATTAAAGATAATTTAATAAGGTAAACTCAGGTTGACTTTGACCCACGTGAAAGAAAATTAATTTTTTTTAAGAAAATATTCATTTAAACGGGATATGGAGCAAAACACGACCAAGTCTTTTTTTGTTAAAATCATAATAACTTTTTATATCTTGTGCAAAAACGTATAAAAATTTTTATTTTTTCTTATAACATTTTAAGCAATCGATACCAAAAGTAAAAAACAAATCTATCGTGTAGATTTTTAATAAAGTTGATGGGAAGTTTCTTTTTCGTTTTTCTCAAAACAAATTAAATGGTCTTTGGGTCATACCAAAAATAAACAAACGAAATGCATTTTTGTCGGGTTGAAATTTCTATTTGAAAGGAAAAAATTGAGAAAAAGTTAAAACAAATTACAAAATGTATTTTTTTTTGTTTGCTTTGTTTATCATTCGTAGGATAAGGTTGCCAGATTGTTGGTTTAATAATCATCCCAGTAGTTCAGACACAGACTAATACAGACTCGACATAAGTGACAGGTGACAAAAAAGTAGTTCTGAACCATATGGTTAATATTTTCAAATTATTCTACGAATTAGGTTAGAAAGAGAAAACTGATATAACGCGCCATAAGAAAAATGGATGCCAGATCGGTTTTTGTTGTTTCACTCACTCCTAAGTCGTAGAAAGTGTTGCCATGTTAGCGTAAAACGGACTAAAAACCGCTGTGTTTTCTCCTAAAATCGCTTAGTTTTTCCCCATTTTTTCTTATAAAACTCTACTGTCGAGTCTGTATTTAGTCTGTGGTTCAGACACAGACTAAATACAGACTCGACAGTAGAGTTTTATAAGAAAAAATGGGGAAAAACTAAGCGATTTTAGGAGAAAACATAGCGGTTTTTAGTCCGTTTTACGCTAACATGGCAACACTTTCTACGACTTAGGAGTGAGTGAAACAACAAAACCCGATCTGGCATCCATTTTTCTTATGGCGCGATATATCAGTTTTCTCTTTCTAACCTAATTCGTAGAATAATTTGAAAATATTAACCATATGGTTAAAGAATACTGTTTTGACACCTGTCACTTATGTCGAGTCTGTATTAGTCTGTGGTTCAGACTTAATAGAGGCGACAGTAGGGCACAGACAAAAGGGAAGCTAATTAAAATCAAAAACTTATACCCTATTCACACGTACAGTTTAAATCGTTTTTAGCAGCAATATTTTTAGCACTTTCTTTATTCTATTACAGTATATTGACAGAAAATGCTAAAAATAATTGCTAAAAACGGTTTAAAACTGTAAGTGTAAATATGGTATTATACACCCAAAAAATTTCCCAGTTACCACATACTAATTTTTTAACTGAATCCCAGTTAAAATACACCTAACTGAGCACCAGTTATTCAAATTAGTAGAAAATAACTAATATTTTAAAATATAGAAAACAACTGGGCACCAGTTAACGACAACCAATTTTTTTGCTGTGCTTCAAAATTAGTTATTTATAATCAACTAAAAATGTCAAAAAATAAATAAAAAAAACCACCAGAATTTTATTTTTATTCTTATTTTATTTAATTGCAAACGCAACAAAGATAATTTTAAATGATTTTTGCTTGGCCCTCTTTAATTTAAACCATATAAATTATTGAATACATCACCGGTCATATCATCCTAATGATTGTTTTTATCCAGATTTTTGCAGAAATGCCTTGGTCTCCATCTGAAAATAAATAAAAATTTTATGTTATTTTGGTTAGAAATCTTTGCTTAATCAGTTAATAATCTTACCGTTTTTACAGCAAATTTATTCCAATTGAAAAAATAAAAATATATTAGGGATTTCTCCTTTTCATTAAAAAAAAATGTTGGCTTTTGAAGTTTATAAAAAAAATAAATAAAATATTATATACAGGGTAACTGAAAAACTCATTAAAATTAATTGAAAATCCAGTTGTTCATAACTACCTCAGTTATTTTAAAATTATTTCAAATCAACTGGGGATTTTCGTAACTATCTAACTGGGGAATTTTTTCGGTGTATATATAAGGACTATGCAAGCTGGAAATTTTGTTTACCTTTTATTTTTCGTTTAATTTTGCTGGTTGTTTTGATTTAATTATATTCTTTTCTTTTTTTTCAAGTGACACAACAATAATTTTTATTCATAATTTTAAAATTTTTTAATGTTTATTTTTCGTTATTCCCAAATCGTTCCCAAATACTTTCCAAAAAAAGATAGCCATCTGTAGATAACGACTTCGTTATTACTGACACTACTATTCATGGAAGAAGAAGAAGAAGACACTACTATTCATAAGTTCCCCCCTGATTGGAATAATACCAGTGGTGTTTTTGCCGATTCCTACACCCAAAAAATGTTGTAGTTGATTACAACTTAAATATCAACTATTTTGTAGGTGAATTACCACTAACTACACTCAACCAAAAATCATTGTATTCCCAAAGAAAATCGTTGTAAATTTAACTGAAATCATTGTTGATTTTGACCCTACAAATATTTATGTTGATTTCAATAAAAATTGTTGTCAGTTTTTGTAAAAGTTGATCAACTCGTTTTTTTGTAAATCAACTCGTATTTTTTGTAAACTCAACTCATATTTTTGTTGATATAAGAAAATTTATTAATAAAAAAAAGCTTGTTATTTGTAAATATTCTTTTATTAAATATAAATCACAATATTTTTTAGAATTATCACCGGCTTTTAAAGCTGCAATACTTAAACACTAGATTTTCACACACTCTTCGTTTATTTATGTTATGCACTCGTAAGCCATTCTTCAGTTTTGACACCAAAGCAAAAACCTTAAAAAAAAAATTTATAATATAGTATGAATACATAAAGTAATCAATGGTTTTTATTACTTAAGGTACCTACAGACGACGCAATATTATGTACAATATTCAATTATATTGAAGGTGTGTGGGTAATATTGACGATTGTACAATGGTCAATCTTACCCACACACCATCAATATAATTGAATATTGTACATAATATTGCGTCGTCTGTATGTACCTTTACCAAATATTTACAGATCAGAATCTGATTATCAGATCCTATTTTTATTTATTTTTATAATATTAAATATTTTTATTAGAAACAAACACATAAAATAATTTTATAAGAGACAAAAAAATTTCACATTGCTACCAACTTGATAAAGCTTGATTTACACGTTAACTACACGCAAAAAAAAAATCTGTGTAAGATTGAGCAATCCTACTTGGTAAAACTTTTTTCATACCAAAAAAAATTTTTTACCAAATTTTTGCTAATATTATGCTTGTCGATGTTAAAGTAACATAATTCATTTTTTATGTAAAATAACCAAGTAGCCTGCTCAATAACGCAAATTACCTGCACAAAAATTTATCGAAAGAAAACAACAAAAAAACAAAACAAATACAGACCGCCATTTTCATTTTGTATTTTGTGTGCGTGCGTTGTTCGTTTATTTTTTGTGTTATAAAAACGTAAAAAGGAAATTGATATATAAAATAAAAATAAATTAATACATAAATAAAAATAAATAATTCGTTTTCTAAAAGATAAATAAATGTAAGATAAAAGAATGTTAAAGTTAATTTTGCTTTCATCACTTAAAACACCATTCAATAAGAAAAACCAATGGAGTCCCAGACGTATGTTGCGATGAATAACAAATGTAATGATAAAGTGAGTATACCCGCATTCCGAAGACACCAATAAGGTTTAATAGATTTTTAGTTAAAAATTTGTGTTTGGGAATAATTTTCTATTTTTACAGGGTACTGCTAAATAAATTTTTGAAGCTATGGAGAATCCTTCACTACAATAAAGAGCGTGGACACCAATCCTGCCTTTAGTTATAGAATTAAAACCTAAAAACCCAAAGCCAAGGGAGTCCATACCTGTTTTGATGAGTTACAAATGGAATGACAAAGTAAGTGTTCCTCCTTACCAAGAGACCAATGGGGTTAACCAATTTTTTAAATTAAAAATTTATGTTTTGTAATAATTTTCTATTTTTACAGGATGCTTTTAAATAAATTCGTGAAGCTATAGCGGATCCTTTACTTCAAGAAGAAGCGTAGGCAGCAGTCACTCGAGAAAATTGTACAAAAAGGGTCAGTTGGTCGGTGGTAAATTAAATCCTACACAACATTTATTATATTAATATGGATTTATTCTGTGAAAATTTTAAATTCAACAAATATACAAATTTCTACAAAAATTTATTGAAAATTTATTTTAGCATAAATGTGGTAATTTTTAGCATTATTTTTAGTCAGCTTTTCAAATAATTTTGGTATATTTCACCATATTTCTTTTGGTATATTTTACCAAGTTTTTGCTTAAATAGCATTAGCATTTTCTTCAAAATTTTTTACATAAGTGTTTTGGCTAAATTACGAAAACTACTTCGTCGGTTGTAGTTTTAGCATATTTTTGGTAAAATTATGCCAGATTTTTGCTCACTCCGACACAAGTTTTTTTTTGCGTGTACCCTTGACCACCCTTATCTACTATTTCCCACACGCAAAAAAAAAATCTGTGTAAGATTGAGCAATCCAACTTGGTAAAACTTTTTTCATACCAAAAAAAATTTTTACCAAATTTTTGCTAATATTGTGCTTGTCGATGTTAAAGTAACATAATTCATTTTTTATGTAAAATAACCAAGTAGCTTGCTCAATAACGCAAATTACCTGCACAAAAATTTATCGAAAGAAAACAACAAAAAAACAAAACAAATTCAGACCGATCATTTTGTATTTTTGTGTGCGTGCGTTGTTCGTTTATTTTTTGTGTTATAAAAATTGATATATAAAATAAAAATAAATTAATACATAAATAAAAATAAATAATTAGTTTTCTAAAAGATAAATAAATGTAAGATAAAAGAATGTTAAAGTTAATTTTGCTTTCATCACTTAAAACACACTTCAATAAGAAAAACCAATGGAGTCCCAGACGTATGTTTCGATGAATAACAAATGGAATGATAAAGTGAGTATACCCGCATTCCGAAGACACCAATAAGGTTTAATAGATTTTTGGTTAAAAATTAGTGTTTGGTCATGGCACAATAATACCAGGTAGTATTATTAGAATTTGTTGTCAATAACGTCCACCTATTAATTTCAAATTTTAAAAATAAAAATTCAAATAAATAAAAAAATCAAAACAAAAGAAAATATAAACAACAAAATAAACAAGAAATCCCAGCAGACAATTTGAAAATATATTCCAAAAAGTGGTTATGTTTATGCCCATATACAAAACTTTAAACTACGGTTGTAAACAAATCGGTTAATATTCACAATACGAACACAGTTTTTGCAACAATAGCCATTTTTCTCCAAGAAAAGCGATTGGAAATCTTCTTCTAATTTCTTTGTTTGTTGGGTTGCTTTATTATTTGGATTTGTTGAAGTCAAGGGGTTTTATGTTTGTTTACATATTTTTGATTACTTTTTCTAATGATAGTACCGTTATAGTTTTACAATGGTGTTTGGTAATAATTTTATATTTTTACAGGGTACTGCTAAATAAATTTTTGAAGCTATGGAGAATCCTTCACTACAATAAAGAGCGTGGACACCAATCCTGCCTTTAGTTATAAAATTAAAACCTAAAAACCCAAAGCCAAGGGAGTCCATACCTGTTTTGATGAGTTACAAATGGAATGACAAAGTAAGTGTTCCTCCTTACCAAGAGGCCAATGGGGTTAACCAATTTTTTAAATTAAAAATTTATGTTTTGTAATAATTTTCTATTTTTACAGGATGCTTTTAAATAAATTCGTGAAGCTATAGCGGATCCTTTACTTCAAGAAGAAGCGTATGCAGCAGTCACTCGAGAAAATTGTACAAAAAGGGTCAGTTGGTCGGTGGTAAATTAAATCCTACACAACATTTATTATATTAATATGGATTTATTCTGTGAAAATTTTAAATTCAACAAATATACAAATTTTTACAAAAATTTATTGAAAATTTATTTTAGCATAAATGTGGTAATTTTTAGCATTATTTTTAGTCAGCTTTTCAAATAATTTTGGTATATTTCACCATATATCTTTTGGTATATTTTACCAAGTTTTTGCTTAAATAGCATTAGCATTTTCTTCAAAATTTTTTACATAAGTGTTTTGGCTAAATTACGAAAACTACTTCGTCGGTTGTAGTTTTAGCATATTTTTGGTAAAATTATGCCAGATTTTTGCTCACTCCGACACAAGTTTTTTTTTGCGTGCAGTATTGGGGGATAACAATTGTCAAATTCAAATAATTTTTCATACAAAATTATTTAAACCCGGCAAATCGTATCACTAATACTGGGAAATAGGAGATAGTGGTGGTCAAGAGTAGTTAACGTGTAAACTGCCCTTAATACAAAAATTAACGAACAGGGTTGTTTTTTCTATTTTGGTTTTATCTATTGAATTCTGTATAATCGTTGTAAATAGTTGATTCAACTTTACTGATTATTCAACGATACCAACATTAATTTTGGTTGAATACGGTAATATTCTGTAAAACTTGATCTACAATAGGTTTACTAATTTTTCTACTAAGATATTTCTATGAGTGTAGTGTCAGTAATAACGAAGTCGTTATCTACAGATGTGTCACTTGAAAAAAAAAGAAAAGAATATAATTAAATCAAAACAACCAGCAAAATTAAACGAAAAATAAAAGGTAAACAAAATTTCCAGCTTGCATAGTCCTTATATATATAATACCCTATTCACACTTACAGTTTTAAACCGTTTTTAGCAATTATTTTTAGCATTTTCCGTCAATATACTGTAATAGAATAAAGAAAGTGCTAAAAATATTGCTGCTAAAAACGATTTAAACTGTACGTGTGAATAGGGTATAATACCATATTCACATTGGCATGTTTAAATTTAAACATATGTTTCCCCATACATTCAAAACAAAACATCGTTTAATTTTAAACATCTCGAAAACATCTCCAAAACATTTCCAAAACATCTCGGAAACACGAAATAACAACCCTGCACGCAAAAAAAAACTTGTGTCGGAGTGAGCAAAAATCTGGCATAATTTTACCAAAAATATGCTAAAACTACAACCGACGAAGTAGTTTTCGTAATTTAGCCAAAACACTTATGTAAAAAATTTTGAAGAAAATGCTAATGCTATTTAAGCAAAAACTTGGTAAAATATACCAAAAGATATATGGTGAAATATACCAAAATTATTTGAAAAGCTGACTAAAAATAATGCTAAAAATTACCACATTTATGCTAAAATAAATTTTCAATAAATTTTTGTAAAAATTTGTATATTTGTTGAATTTAAAATTTTCACAGAATAAATCCATATTAATATAATAAATGTTGTGTAGGATTTAATTTACCACCGACCAACTGACCCTTTTTGTACAATTTTCTCGAGTGACTGCTGCCTACGCTTCTTCTTGAAGTAAAGGATCCGCTATAGCTTCACGAATTTATTTAAAAGCATCCTGTAAAAATAGAAAATTATTACAAAACATAAATTTTTAATTTAAAAAATTGGTAAACCCCATTGGTCTCTTGGTAAGGAGGAACACTTACTTTGTCATTCCATTTGTAACTCATCAAAACAGGTCTGGACTCCCTTGGCTTTGGGTTTTTAGGTTTTAATTTTATAACTAAAGGCAGGATTGGTGTCCACGCTCTTTATTGTAGTGAAGGATTCCCATAGCTTCAAATATTTATTTAGCAGTACCCTGTAAAAATAGAAAATTATTACCAAACACTAATTTTTAACTAAAAATCTATTAAACCTTATTGGTGTCTTCGGAATGCGGGTATACTCACTTTATCATTCGATTTGTTATTCATCGAAACATACGTCTGGGACTCCATTGGTTTTTCTTAATGAATGGTGTTTTAAGTTATGACAGCAAAATTAACTTTAGCTTTTTTTATCTTACATTTATTTATCTTTTAAAAAACTATTTATATTTATTTATTAATTTATTTAAATTTTATTTATCAATTTCCATTTTACGTTTTATAACACAAAAAATAAACGAAGCACGCACACAAAAATACAAAATGAATATGGCGGTCTGTATTTGTTTTTTTTTTGTTGTTTTCTTTCGATAAATTTTGTGCAAGTAATTTGCGTTATTGTGCAAGCTACTTGGTTATTTTACATAAAAAATGAATTATGTTACTTTAACATCGACAAGCATAATTTTAGCAAAAATTTGTTAAAAAAAATTTTTTGGTATGAAAAAAGTTTTACCAAGTAGGTTTGCTCAATCTTACACAGATTTTTTTTTTGCGTGTGTGTTAAGTTGTCATCAAAAAAACAGCCGCTGCTAAACGAACCAGAAGAGAAGCGGATGCTTTTTTAAACTACTGGCAATGCGAACACTTTCGTTTAATTTTAAACACAAAAATTAAACGATGTTTTAAACATTGTATGCGAATATGATATAAGTTTTTGATTTTAATTAGCTTCCCTTTTGTCTGTGCACTACTGTTGCCTCTATTAAGTCTGAACTACTGGCACAGACTAATACAGACTCGACATAAGTGACAGGTGTCAAAAAAGTATTCTTTAACCATATGGTTAATATTTTCAAATTATTCTACGAATTAGGTTAGAAAGAGAAAACTGATATAACGCGCCATAAGAAAAATGGATGCCGGATCGGATTTTGTTGTTTCACTCACTCCTAAGTCGTAGAAAGTGTTGCCATGTTAGCGTAAAACGGACTAAAAACCGCTGTGTTTTCTCCTAAAATCGCTTAGTTTTTCCCCATTTTTTCCTGTAAAACTCTACCACAGACTAATACAGACTCGACATAAGTGACAGGTGTCAAAAAAGTAGTTTCTAACCATATGGTTAATTTTTTCAAATTATTCTACGAATTAGGTTAGAAAGAGAAAGCTAATATAACGCGCCATTAGAAAAATAGATGCCAGATCGATTTTTTATTGTTTCACTCACTCCTAAGTCGTAGAAAGTGTTGCCATGTTAGCGTTAAACTAGCTAAGACCCGCTCTGTTTTCTCCTAAAATCGCTTAGTTTTCCCCCATTTTTTGTTGTAAAACTCTACTGTCGAGTCTGTATTTAGTCTGTGACCAGAGTCATAGAGTAGTCCAACAAATGGCGTTTGAAAAAGTAGTAAACAAAAACCATATGGTATTGTTTACGAAATTTTATCACAAATCGAAATGTGAGCGAGATGGAAGATACCAGTTTTACAGTGAGAATGCAGATTGTTTTTTGTCTCTCTTTGCTTTGCGTTTGAACTTTAGTTTGGCATTGCCAGAATTTTCCAATTATCTTTGGTGATGCCAGATCTACAAAACGGTCGATGGATTACTTTATAACTTTGGATTAAACCACCAGGCACTGCATTCCAGCTCGTTTTTTAATTGGACTAGGCAATTAATCAAAAGATTGTATATGGCTTAAATTGCCGCCCCATCCTTAGTAACAATGCCAGGACCACCACCTGTAATACCAACCATTTCCATGGAAAATGCATATTTTTTATTCAAAATATAGCATACATATGTATTTAACTTAATAAATAATTTTGGGATTCAAAAAAAAAGCTCCATTGTTTTGTGTTCCTGAAAAAAACTAAAATATCGAAAAATGTAATCAAAAATTTATCCAAAAAAAAGTTGTCGGTCCATAACTCCCGATTTCTTGTTCGGAAGGAAATGACCAACACGCCATTCAATTCCACCAAGTCTCTCGAGTTTTCCATATCAGCCGATTTTTTTTGCGATTTTTATTACCGTGTTCCGGAATAAAAAACTAAAATACCGTAAAATTAAATTTTTATCAAAATAATTTTTTATTTAAATAAAAAAAAAGTTTGTTAGTCCATAGCTCCCGGTTTCTAGTTCCACGGCAAATGACCAACACGCTATTCGATTCCTACAAGTCTCTGGAGTTTTCCATATAAGCCGATTTTTTTCGCGGTTTTTATTACCGTGTTCCGGAATAAAAAACTAAAATTTAATTTTTATAAAAAAAAAAAAAAAAAAGTTTGTTAGTCCATAGCTCCCGGTTTATAGTTCCACGGCAAATGACCAACACGCTATTCGATTCCTACAAGTCTCTGGAGTTTTCCATATAAGCCGATTTTTTTCGCGGTTTTTATTACCGTGTTCCGGAATAAAAAACTAAAATACCGTAAAATTTTATCAAAAAAAAGTTTGTTAGTCCATAGCTCCCGGTTTCTAGTTCCACGGCAAATGACCAACACGCTATTCGATTCCTACAAGTCTCTGGAGTTTTCCATATAAGCCGATTTTTTTCGCGGTTTTTATTACCGTGTTCCGGAATAAAAAACTAAAATACCGTAAAATTTAATTTTTATCAAAAAAAAAAAAAAAGTTTGTTAGTCCATAGCTCCCGGTTTCTAGTTCCACGGCAAATGACCAACACGCTATTCGATTCATACAAGTCTCTGGAGTTTTCCATATCAGCCGATTTTTTTCGCGGTTTTTATTACCGTGTTTCTGAATAAAAAACTAAAATATCGTAAAATTTCTAAAGAAACTTTTTTTTCACCCCACTTCATGGTAAGAATTACATTGTTTTTGTTTGTTAACTTTTGTTTTGGTTTGTTTTCTTTTTGTTTTGGTTTGTTTTCTTCACACGCGCCTTTTAAATGCGTATACGCAAAATAACACTGACCCCTCGTTTGCCGACATTTGACTGTTAAGGTGGTTACACCCTTTAGGCGCTGAATTCATAAGTGACCATGGCTGAATCCAATTATTGCGCGAGTTTTCGTGATTTTAACTAATTTGGTTGTTTTTTGCCATTTTACTTTGAGTTTTCGACTTCTTTTGTTTTATATGTATGTAGTTAAAAAACTGGTGAACGCACATTAATTATACAAAATATTTGTTTTTGTATTTCGTGCGTGAGTTATACCAAATTCGCATTTATTTTTTTAAACATGTTTAACCACTTAAATTTAAACTTGTTAAGGTACATAAACATGTTTAAGTACTCAAACATGTTTAAAAAAATGAATGCGAATTTGATATTAAATCAGTATTTTTATTGGGATGGGAAATTTTGCCACGCGTGAATCAAATTATATTTACAAACGTTATAAGTGTGTAAATTTGTGGGATTCGAAGGTTTTATAAACAAAGGTGAATTTTTGCAGTTATAACGTCTCGAATATGGCGAAAAACGTTTTTTTTTTTCAAATTTAAGCTAATATATCTCGAAAACCTGATGTGATAGGCAAATTCAAGTTACCTCTGGTTTATGGGTTAAAAATTTGTTGGCCTGTGTAACGTTCACCAATTTCAAATACTAAACTAAAAAAAAAACTTAAAGATTTTGTTATGGAAAATTTCAACTTTCACTGTATGTGAAAGTGAAATTGGTTTAAAAAATTTAATAAGTATTTTCTGAAATAAAATTGGAAATATTGTAGAATATAAATGAAATGTTCAAATACTGGGGTTTTGGACCCCTTTACCTAGTCATAATGCTATAAAAATATTTCTGACATTTTTGAAAATGCATATTACGGAAAATTAAATCAATAATTGTTTATATTAATGATAGTTTATGCTTTATTTTTTCTTTAAAAGATGCAGAGTTCGGTCAATACACACACTGCAAAGTGTAATATGTTTTTAAAGGATTAAAAATCATTTCTTGTAAGCAATTTTTTCACTGTGTCTGTGTGTTCTGTAAAAAGCAACCTTAAAACTTAGTATGTATGTAAATAGTGACAAATTCCAAGATTTTTCCAAAGCAGCATTAGTAGAATGGTCAATAATATTACAAAAATAAACTATGAAATCAAATCGTCTAATGCTTTATTTTTATTATTTTCATGACGTATTAAAGCGTCTGATATTTTAGTTTCATCAAATCCTAGATCCGCTAGTTCACTTAAAGGTATTAGATGTTCAATAATCTGTAGCGAAAAAGAAAAAAAAATTATACAAAATGTCTAGATTATGCAGTTTTCGTAATTACCTTTTTGTCATCGGGTCCTACAAGTTGAACAATTCTAGCTACACGTTTTTGTGGAAAACCCATTGCACTAATTTGTTCTGCTAGCTGTTTTCCTTTACCATCCAATTGACTAAAAATATCATTATTTTCTGCGGATTCATTAACTACGGGTGTTGTCGCATTTGTCAAACATGCAATATCTGAAAAAAAAAAATAAATACTTTTATTTAAAAAAAAAAAAACTTTAGCAGTATGGAGTGTATCGAATGATTTGATTAAGCTTTAAAGTTTAACCTTAATTATGCCTAACTTACCGTCTATTGGCGTAGACTCATCCATATTATGACTACAATTTCTTGACCTTCTCATTTCAGAGTTTCGTATCTCATCTCGCAATTCTTTCAAAATATCCGGAACACTTTTAGACTTGGTAACATGATCATCTTGTAAAGACTTTATTCTGTCATACTGTGATTTATCAACATTAAGATTATTTTGTATATTGCAATCATTTGATCGATTAGGTATCAAACTATAATAATCATTTGCATTATTTAATCCTTGATATTGTAGATTATGTTGTGGCGAAAGGGTGGGCAAGGTGGCATTATATATTGTTGTAGTTGTGTAATGGTCCCTGAGCCCGGTTATAGCTCCCTGCGTAGAGTTTAAATCATAATTAAATCTTGGTAAACAATTATTATTAGGTTTTGGAATGATTTCAGTGAGTATAGACGACGCCGAGAGTTCAGAGTTATTCTGCTGTTCAGATTCAGGAGTATCATTTGAATTATCTTTTGCGCATGATGCTGTCGCTAAACAATGTAATTCCTCTCCATCCAGATGAGATTTTTTTATTTGGGTATTGTGTAAAACTTGAGCAAGTACATCTAAATCATTTATTGATTTTAATTCGATATTATCAAAGGGAGAAGAAGTATCATCCTCAAAATCTTTGTAATTGAAGGAGTTTAATAGTTTCCCATCAAATGTTGATTTTATTAATGGAGTAAGAGTACTAATACCACTGTTGCAGGTGCTGCTGGTATAATTATTAGGCAATACTGTGGGTTGCAAAATATTATGGAAGCTATTCTTTGTTTCCGTCACACAAATCTGTGGTGCCGTTTCTTTGGATTCTATATTCAATTTGTCATTCTCCGAATGCATTACACCCTTTCCCGCCTCATCATCCTCACCTCCTGACGACGATAGATCATCCGTTGATGGATATGTTACACTACAGAGAAGATTCTTTTGTCTACATTCATCTTCGAGTTTACGTTGTTGTTCCCTTTTGTCTAGGCGCTCCTTTCTCAGTTCCTTATTATGCTGACGTATACGTTTCCATTGCTCAATTTTGGACAAGGCCTTATGTTCGAGCTGCGAATTATAGTAATACAGAGGAGAGTTTTGGTAATAGTTGTCTTCTAAATTTAATTTGTTTGCTAATGACTGGGGCAAGTTGTATAAAGCAGGAGGTGGCTTAAATTTTTCCGCTATCTTAACTGGAACACCATCCATATAATTGGCATTGTACATAATGACAAACCACTAAGCTTGAAATGTAGTTAAAACTTTGTATTTAGTTTACAGAATTTAAGGAAAAAAAATTAAGTATGACTGTTTTTGGAGTAAAATTTGTCTTTGTGGAAAAAACAGAAAATTGTACAGAGTTGCCAATGCTCAAAAACGATCACAATAATGGGGAAATATTGATGTTTTTTTCGAAAACTACACGTAGAGAAAAAATAACGATAATGCATAGACTTTACAGACGCGACACTAATTTAACCAAAAATATGCTAAAACTACAACCGACGAAGTAGTTTTCGCAATTTAGCCAAAACGCTTAAGGTACCTACATACGACGCAATATTATGTACAATATTCAATTATATTGAAGGTGTGTGGGTAATATTGACGATTGTACAATGGTCAATCTTACCTACACACCATCAATATAATTGAATATTGTACATAATATTGTGTCGTCTGTATGCACCTTTATGTAAAATTTTTTAAAGAAAATGCTAATGCTATTTAAGCCAAAACTTGGTAAAATATACCAAAAGAAATATGGTGAAATATACCAAAATGATTAGAAAAGGTGAAATGAAAATAATGCTAAAAATTACCCAATTTATGCTTAAATAATTTTTTAATTAAAATTTTTGTAAAAATTTGTATATTTGTTGAATTAAAAATTTTCACACAATAAATTTCATACACTGAGGTAAAAAATCGTTGTCAAATAAAAAATTTTCATACTCATTTTTAAAATCCTAAAATTTTTTAAAAAAATGTTAAAAACGAAGTTGAACTTTTTTAAATTTAAAATGTTTCGGCCTCAATTTTAAAATTTTTCTTTTTTGAATTAAGTATTCAAGAACTCATTTTCATTTCATGTAGGGATGTGCGATTAATCGATTAATTAATCACTTCGATTAATCGAAATCCTGATTAATCAATTATTTGATTAATCATACTTTCTGATTAATCAGAACTACACTCATAGAAATATCTTAGTAGAAAAATTAGTAAACCCATTGTAGATCAAGTTTTACAGAATAATGCCGTATTCAACAAAAATTAATGTTGATATCGTTGAATAATCAGTATAGCTGATTCAACTGTTACAATTGCGTATACAGAATTCAATAGATAAAACAAAAAAGAAAAAACAACCCTGTTCGTTCGGTTTTTTTTTTTATTATAAGTGTTTCTTCACAATACAGCAGCAAGCAGCTGAGCAGCAAAATTTTTACATGTATATTATTGTTGCCGCAACAACAAAACACATGTAAAAATTTTGCTGCTCAGCTGCTTGCTGCTGTATTGTGAAGAAACACTTACGAGTGAACGAGTGAGTTGGTAGCAATGTGTTTGTCTCTTATAAAATTATTTAATGTGTTTGTTTCTTATAAAACTATTTAATATTAGAAGAATAAATAAAAATAGGATCTGTAAATATTTGGTAAGTAATAAAATACATTGATTACTTTATGTATTCATACTATATTAAAACGTTTTTTGTTTTTTTTTAGGATTTTGTTTTGGTATCATCAGATAACTAGAGAATGGCTAATGGATGCATATAACATAAATAAACAAAGTGTGTGTGAAAATCTTCAAATATTGCTGCTTAAAAAGCCGGAAATAAAAAAATATTGTGATTTATACTTAATAAAAGAATATTAACAAATAACAACAAGCTTTTTTTTTAATAATAAAATTTCTTACATTAACAAAAATATGAGTTGAATTTACATAAAATACGAGTTGATTAACAAAAAAACGAGTTGATCAACTTTTACAAAAACTGACAATAATTTTTATTGAAATCAACATAAATATTTGTAGGGTCAAAATCAACAATGATTTCTGTTGAATTTACAACGATTTTCTTTGGGAATACAATGATTTTTGGTTGAGTGTATGACTAATCAACTCATTTAAATTTTGATTAATCGGAAACGAATAATTTTATTCAATTTTTAAAATTTGTTGTCAAAACAAAATAAAAGACAAACAAAACAAAAAATATTTAAAAATGAAAACAGAATTTATAAATTAATAAAAAAAGCGAAATTTAATATGCCAAAATTCAACAATATAATCAACCAAATTTTGCCAAATTTATGACGAATTGGATCTATCATTGAAGACTGGAGATTATATGAATAATCAATTAATCATGAATTTTGATTAATCAAAATTTAAATTAATTAATTGATTAATCATAGTTACATTGTATGATTTTTACATTAAATTTAATTTAATTTAATTAATTAAATTTTATTTAAATTTTTTACATTAAACATGATTATCACTTTAATTTGATTATGAACACCTTTAAAGGTGCGTACAGACGACGCAATATAATGCACAATATGCAATTATATTGATCATGTGTGGGTAAGATTGACCATTGTACAATCGTCAATATTACCCACACACCATCAATATAATTGAATATTGTACATAATATTGCGTCGTCTGTATGTACCTTATACATGTATGTACTTTATACATGAAACATATTCAAATCACAGTTCTTTCATTTCATTTTTAAAATGTTGTTTGTTTCTCAAGTCATAATAAAAGCACAGACTAAATACAGACTCGACAGTAGAGTCACAGACTACACCGAACCAAATACGGCAGTAATATTTACGAAAAAGCATGTTGATTTGACGAAAGAACAATACAGCTAACAAAACAGGGGTGTTGATTTGAATAAAATTTTCGTTAATTTATATTTGAGATAAATTTGACGAAATTTCGTCAAATTAACAGAATTATTTTCGTCAATTTGAATAAAATAGTTTATTCAATTTGAATAAATATCATCAATTTAACAAAATGATTTTCGTTGATTCTACGATATTTTATCAATTTTACTAAATTTTTCTACCCTTTCAAAAAATAAAATATCCATAAATATTATTTTTATTTTTGAAATTATATTTTTTTATTAAAAGGAATATGTTAATATTTTAAAAACTTAAAAAATGTTTACTATAATAAACAAAAAAATTACAAAATAATAAACTTACAAAAAGGAAATGAATTTATTAAAGACGAAGAAACTGCTGCCGTGTGTTCATATTTCCAATGTGTTAATTTAAATTCCAGACCGAAACTTATTTATCTTTGCCTAAACCTTTGTCAATGTAATGTATAGAATACCTAAAAACATTAATAAAAATAAAAATTAGTTTATAAATTTAATTATTATATACATATATCATTACTTACATAAAGTTTTGTTTTCACATGAAGTTTTGTAGAATTTGAAGACACTTTTATAATGCCAAAAAAAACATGGCAAAAACTTAAAAGCTTTAGCAATTGCATAAAATTGCATGAAAAAATAAATAAATTTTAGCAAAACATAATTTTTTTTATGACACTGCACAATGCAAAAAGTAATGGCACAGACTAATACAGACTCGACATAAGTAACAGGTGTCAAAAAAGTATTCTTTTACCATATGGTTAATATTTTCAAATTATTCTACGAATTAGGTTAGAAAGAGAAAACAGATATAACGCGCCATAAGAAAAATGAATGCCAGATCGATTTGAGTTGTTTCACTCACTCCTAAATCGTAGAAAGTGTTGCCATGTTAGCGTAAAACGGACTAAAAACCACTGTGTTTTCTCCCAAAATCGCTTAGTTTTTCCCCGTTTTTTCTTATAAAACTCTACCACAGACTAATACAGACTCGACATAAGTGACAGGTGTCAAAAAAGTAGTTCTGAACCATATGGTTAATATTTTCAAATTATTCTACGAATTAGGTTAGAAAGAGAAAACTGATATAACGCGCCATAAGAAAAATGGATGCCAGATCGGTTTTTGTTGTCTCACTCACTCCTAAGTCGTAGAAAGTGTTGCCATGTTAGCGTAAAACGGACTAAAAACCGCTGTGTTTTCTCCTAAAATCGCTTAGTTTTTCCCCATTTTTTCTTGTAAAACTCTACTGTCGAGTCTGTATTTAGTCTGTGACTCTACTGTCGAGTCTGTATATACACTCAACCAAAAATCATTGTATTCCCAAAGAAAATCGTAGTAAATTCAACAGAAATCATTGTTGATTTTGACCCTACAAATATTTATGTTGATTTCAACATTAATTGTTGTCAGTTTTTGTAAAAGCTGATTAACTCGTATTTTTGTTGGTTCTATTCGTATTTTTGTTAATTATACTCGTTTTGTTTTGTATATTCATGCAATTTTATTTATTAAAATGAAATTCTTATTTGTGTTGTAAATGTTATTTTATTAAATTGAATATTTTCACAATATTTTTTCGTGGTTTTCATTAAGTCATTATTTTCACATAAACTTATTTTGTTTTTAGATGATATTTTTTTGATTCCTTGGACTGTGTCGGCAATCATTTTATGTGATTAGCTTCTGAAGTTTTTAGAAAGATTCCAAATCACAAATTGCTAAAAAAAATTAAAAAATTTCTTTATTAATGAATTAAATAACAAATATATTTAATTACTCACCAAATATTTAATTTTAAATTTTGTAATAAAAAAGATTTTTTTGAGAAACATCCCTTCTGTACAACACAACAACAATTTACAAATGGCGATCAGCAAAAACAGTGTTGCACATTTTATGTACTTCTATTTTATACAATTTTTTCCAACTATGTATTTTTCAACTATTGAATTTTGTAATATCAACATTAATTTTTGTTAAATTCTGTAAAACTTGATCTACAATGGGTTTACTAATTTTTCTACTAAGATATTTCTATTAGTGTAGTCTGTGGTAATGGCGTCCAAACTAATAATTTTAGTCAATTTGACGAAATTTAGTCAATTTGACAAAATTTAGTCAATTTGATGAAATTTCGTCAATTTTACTTCTTTAGAGGATGTAAACTTGACGAATTTTTGTTGATTTGAATAAAATTTGTTGAATCTTAAAAAAAAAATTGACGAAATTTCGTTAAAGATCTACAAAATTTTTTTGTTGATTTTACCTACGCGATTTGGTTTGGTGTATAAACAGACTCGACAGTAGAGTCACAGACTATAAACAGACTCGACAGTAGAGTTTTATAAGAAAAAATGGGGAAAAACTAAGCGGTTTTAGGAGAAAACAGAGCGGTTTTTAGTCCGTTTTACGCTAACATGGCAACACTTTCTACGATTTAGTAGTGAGTGAAACAACAAAAACCGATCTGGCATTTATTTTTTTTATGGCGCGTTATATCAGTTTTCTCTTTCTAACCTAATTCGTAGAATAATTTGAAAATATTAACCATATGGTTCAGAACTACTTTTTTGACACCTGTCACTTATGTCGAGTCTGTATTAGTCTGTGGTAGAGTTTTATTAGAAAAAATGGGGAAAAACTCAGCGATTTTAGGATAAAACCGAGCGGTTTTTAGTCCGTTTTACGCTAACATGACAACACTTTCTACGACTTAGGAGTGAGTGAAACAACAAAAACCAATCTGGCATCTATTTTTCTAATGGCGCGTTATATCAGTTTTCTCTTTCTAACCTAATTCGTACACGCAAAAAAAAATCTGTGTCGGAGTGAGCAAAAATCTGGCATAATTTTACCAAGAATATGCTAAAACCACAGACTAATACAGACTCGACATAAGTGACAGGTGTCAAAAAAGTAGTTCTGAACCATATGGTTAATATTTTCAAATTATTCTACGAATTAGGTTAGAAAGAGAAAACTAATATAACGCGCCATAAGAAAAATAGATGCCAGATCGGTTTTTGTTGTTTCACTCACTCCTAAGTCGTAGAAAGGGTTGCCATGCTAGCGCAAAACGGACTAAAAAACGCTCTGTTTTCTCCTAAAATCGCTTAGTTTTTCCCCATTTTTTCTTATAAAACTCTACTGTCGAGTCTGTTTATAGTCTGTGCTAAAACCACAGACTAAATACAGACTCGACAGTAGAGTTTTATAAGAAAAAATGGGGAAAAACTAAGCGATTTTAGGAGAAAACACAGCGGTTTTTAGTCCGTTTTACGCTAACATGGCAACATTTTCTACGACTTAGGCACAGACTAAATACAGACTCGACAGTAGAGTTTTATAAGAAAAACTGGGGAAAAACTAAGCGATTTTGGGAGAAAACACAGCGGTTTTTAGTCCGTTTTACGCTAACATGGCAACACTTTCTACGACTTAGGAGTGAGTGAAACAACAAAAACCGATCTGGCATCCATTTTTCTTATGGCGCGTTATATCAGTTTTCTCTCTCTAACCTAATTCGTAGAATAATTTAAAAATATTAACCATATGGTTAAAGAATACTTTTTTGACACCTGTCACTTATGTCGAGTCTGTATTAGTCTGTGACTTAGGAGTGAGTGAAACAACAAAAACCGATCTGGCATCCATTTTTCTTATGGCGCGTTATATCAGTTTTCTCTTTCTAACCTAATTCGTAGAATAATTTGAAAATATTAACCATATGGTTAAAGAATACTTTTTTGACACCTGTCACTTATGTCGAGTCTGTATTAGTCTGTGCTAAAACTACAACCGACGAACTAGTTTTCGTAATTTAGCCAAAACACTTATGTAAAAAATTTTGAAGAAAATGCTAATGCTATTTAAGCAAAAACTTGGTAAAATATACCAAAAGAAATATGGTGAAATATACCAAAATTATTAGAAAAGGTGACTAAAAATAATGCTAAAAATTACCACATTAATGCTAAAATAAATGTTCTATAAAATTTTTGTAAAAATTTGTATATTTGTTGAATTTAAAATTTTCACAGAATAAATCCATATTAATATAATAAATCGTTTGTTTATTTTTGGTATGATCCAAAGACCATTTCCTTTGTTTTGAGAAAAACGAAAAAGAAACTTTACAACAACTTTATTAAAAATCTACACGATAGATGTTTTTTTTTTACTTTTGGTATCGATTGCTTAAAATGTTTTAAGAAAAAATATAAACTTTTATACGTTTTTGCACAAGATATCAAAAGTTATTATGATTTTAACAAAAAAAGACTTGTTCGCGTTTTGCTTCATATCCCGTTTAAATGAATATTTTCATAAAAAATTTTAATTTGCTTTCACGTGGGTCAAAGTCAACCTGAGTTTACCTTGTTAAGTTATCTTTAATTTTGGCTAAAATTAGCAAAGTTGGGGCTGGATATCTTTTAATTCTTACGAAAAATTCATTCCGGATGAAAATAAAGTGCATAACAATCATAAACAATTGATTCCTAATTCCATATGGCAAATGGTTTATGGGTCACACCAATAACCAAGCGGCAATTTTTAGTTTGTTTTGATATGCACCCTCTCAACGTTATATGCATCAAAACAAAAGTAGAGAAAAATATTCTCAGAAAATTGGCGTATGCCTCAAACCACTGTTAAGATAATGTTAATATTGTAGATATGTGTACTG